>CM062813.1:391276496-391727475 GCA_031772625.1 Pinus tabuliformis
ATCTGGTCAATTTTAAGTATTTGGACAGCCGTGTGGTTGGGTGTAATGGCAGCTCCCTCGGGACCACATTACAGTCAGTAAAAGCAATTGTGGCAACCTCCGTTAGAAGGGTCAAGCTGCTGATTAATCTTTACATCCTAACATAATGCTTAAACAGTAAGGAGAATATGGATAACCTACGGTATAGTTTAACTCATTTGGACAGCCGTGTGGTTGGGTGTCATTTAAAGCTCCCCTCGGACCACATAATATTTCAACATCGTATTTTGTGGCTACCTCAGTTTGGAAGGGTCAAGCCGATTTGAACCATGACATTCTAACATCTGGGTTACCTCATAAAATTGGATTCTATGTTGCTATAGATCAAATTTTAATCTTCTACTCAGCAATAGGTCAAATTATAAGGCCATGTACGCTCCAACTGTCTTCTACTCCAATAACCTAATTAAGGAGGCACCCCTTGCTCAAACTGTCTTCTACTCCAATAACCTAATTAAGGAGGCACCCCTTGCTCCAACTGTATACTTCCAGTAACCTAATTAAGGAGGCACCCCTTGCTCCAACTGTCTACTTCCCAGTAACCTAATTAAGGAGGCACCCCTTGCTCCAACTGCACCGAACTCCAACTACCGAAGGTAGCTAGAATCAGGAAGGCTCTAGAATGGCCTAATTATATCGTATTTTCAACAAAAGGTATAATCTACCTATATTGAAATAAATCTCCATCTCCGTCCTCCGTCTCATCTCCGTCCTCCGTACAGGATTTATCCCTTACCGGATAAAGGGATAGGGGAGTGCGCGCTACACCATACCATAAATAATAGAAGTAGGATGCGGATCCAAGTACGAGCATTCGCCTGTTTCGACACATCGATCGGTCTGATTCCGTTCATGGGCTCCACTCACTCCCATGATCGTCGATGATAAAACCACTTCTGTAAGATAAATACAATACTTATAGGGGGCCAGGCTACCTGGTGTCTAAGAACTTGAAGCCGCGAGACAGTGGATCGTTCTGAGCCAACTCTCTATTTAACCTGGCACCTGAAGCGAATATAGTGGATAGGTAAAGCCTCCTACGAGTCCATTTCATTCCGGGCCTACACGCGAGTAACGGGGCTGTTCCATTTCAGAATCCTCGATGAGAGAGTGCTTTCACGCCTCAAAGTGCACACAGCAGGAGGCCCCTAGGGGAGCACCCTAGATATCGTCCCTGGGTATGCCCCTGGACCAATCATCAGTGAGATCAAACAGCCACAAGGCTGCCCCGTTAGATGATAATGGAGTAGAATCCATTCTATCTTCATTGATACACATTCCGCGGATGGTGTGCTTACTTCACCGTTAGTCAGTGAGGGAACTCAAGCCCACCATGAAACGCAGAACCACGGGGAAACAACGTTGAACCACTTTATTTCCAAAGTGTTTTTCCAATGAACCTTTCTGTTGGGGGCTGAGACTTTACCACGGTCAAGTCGCGGGCGGGGGCGCATAAATAAGGTCTGACACTTACTTCAGTGGGCTCGCTTCGCTAGGTCCCACTATGAACTATTCGATCAGTGATTTCGTCGATCAAATCCATTGTAAGATAGCCTTGCTGGCTGTGAGAGTAGGTAGGGAGGTTATAGCAAGCAGGTAAGTTATAGCAAGCAGGTAGGTAAGTGATAGCAATGCAAGCTCCCAGGTGTCTTAGCAAGGCAGGATGCATGCATGCTTGGTGTATCGGGTGGGGTTGGTCTGCTTTAGCTCTTCGGTCCAGTCCAGCCAGGGTTGGTCTGCTGAGTTTCGTAGGGTGTAAACGCGGGTTTCTTTACAACGCGGACTGCGGTCACTATCTCCAGCGAGCTCTACGCTCCAGCAGTCACTATCTCGCCCTATGCTCCTCCAGTGGTAACTCTCTTTCTATCTCCAGCGCACTCCAGCAAGTTCCGTTCTTTCACGTTAGCGCTCCAGACTTATATTTCGCGTTAGCAGTGCAGACTTCCCGGGCACGATTGCATGCAGGTTTTAGTAAGCATGATGGGTAGGGGCTACGGACTTCTGCACAACATTCAGGGTTTAGTGAGCATGATGGGGATAGTAGGATATGCACCTCCCACCACCATTCTTGGCTGGCTGTTCTAGTCGGCAGGGAAAACAACAATGCTGGCTGTGAGAGTAGGTAGGGAACTTAATCAAAGTGAAAGGGTAGTTCATTCAAGCATTTCCTATCTATTCGCCCACCCAGAACCTCAAAGTGGGAAGGGCCACAGATATTGCTGCTCTGCGAAGGCAGAATGACATATCTCGTATGGCACTGACCGGCGGCTATCGATGATCTCCCGACAATGACTGTTCCCGCCCAGTCAAGTAACCAAGCTGAGAAGTCCAACCGATGGTGAGGGATTTATTGCTCACCTTCCCAAAGAGGTGAGGGACTCGGCCGAGGTTACGAGCGAGAGGAGGGCGTTAAGCCCGTCTCGACCAAAGTAGGTCTTCCTTGCTCGCATTAAGCGGGCATTGTATTTCTAATAATGATTACTTAAGAATAACTACAAGCATTAAGTCTGATAGTCGTCTCCCTTCTTCCTTGCCGAGGGCTGTCTTTATAAGCTTTCTTACTTTCTCCGCTGTTGGATTCGTAAGGTAGGTCTCCCCAGCTTACTCGCTTGCATGCTTATGGATCGGGAGCTCACTCTACCCGCAGGGATAGGGACAATAAGAAAGACTACTAACTCGAGGAAGCTACTGAGCTCAGTGGATCGGTCACTAAAGCTTTCTTACCTACCGGACTACTATCACTTAGAGCTAGCCCTTACTGACTACTATCATGAATTAACTATATGTCTTCCGCAACAAGTTACCCTTTGAAGCTGTCTGTATTTATATATATGCACATAGTATTTAGAACTCTTAAGCTTGCCTGCCTTACCTTACTCTATTGCTATTGCTTTTATTCTTATCCCTTTTCTCGAGCTACTTCGTTCTTTGGTTTCACTAGCTGGACGAGGGGCTTTGGTCTTGCTGCAATAAATTACCCTCGCATTCATCTGGCTGCATTAGCTGAGTAGAGTCCCTCCATTGCTTTGGCTAGTTAATAAATAAAGAAATAATCGTAATAGCTCCCCTGCTCGCTCTCCTGCTTTATTGATAATAACTCCATTGCTTAGGGGGTATGGTTTCTAAAGATGAAGACTTTATAATCAGAGTCACTGCCTGGCTTATCGCTCCCTGGCCTGGCTTAAGTTACGGGGGCAGCTGGGATTGGTTCAGACAACAGCTGCCAATAGGTCTGACTCTCTTCTCTGGTCTCCCTCAGACTAGTTCAGGAATAAAGTATGGATTGCATTGCATACAGGAGGTATGCTTTTCTTCCTTGCTTAGAGCTACTTGCGTACTGGATTTGTGAACAACTAGCGTGAGGTGCTGTGCTGTGGTCGATCGATCCTAGGAACAAAGGCATATTCTACCTATGTGTCTGGCTAGCCCTAAAGCGTGTTGGTATCCCTTGCTCTTGCTTAGGGCATTCTGTATATACATCATTACGGGATAATCAGTACTCTATATAAGTGCTTCTGGCTTCGCCGAACAAGTTCCCCTCACTCTGATAAGCAGCTTGGCTTCATGCTGGTATGCTTGTCTTCCTTGCCTGCTCGCTTCCTTCTTCTAGCAGTCTCCCTTGCTTAAGGAATACAACAGGAGAGCTTGCTCGAATTCATTCAATAAGCCAACGGGACTAATCCAATGGGGAATCAAGGGGAATAATCCACGTGAAATCCATAAACGAGAGATCAACATAGAGATCAACATATTGTGGTGTGGAGATCAGGAAAACCTGCTCAATACAATACCTTTCTCAATTGTCAAAACTTCATTTTGCTTTTTATGGGAAAACCACCACAACATCGGGGCACATAAATGGATTTGATTCTTACTGAACACTATGCCCTTTTTTTCATGTCGTTTACCTAGGGGCAGCAAGATGCTGTCGATTGCTTTGAGGTTGAAGGAAGGGAAGGAGGAAGAGGGGCCACCCCACATAGCCAACAAATTCGGACCAGGCGCCAAGTTCGCTTGGAACTTTCCTGAATCAGACATTCATCGGAGCGTAGTGACACCCACCCACCATGCCCAGTTCGAGACGTGTGAACTGTTCTCGATACACCGTTTGAAGAGTTGATTGCTTGCTTTCTTGCACTTTCGGGGCAACAGACGGAAGCCACACGAGATAGGCGTTGAATAGAGGACAACCTCACCACTGGCCGAGAGGAAGGATAGGGCCACGATACCCCACTAACCTTCACCACTCAATGCTGGTACTTGATGCCAGGAGTCAATGTATTCTCTTAAGGCTTCTTGTCGTGGACTACAGCTTAAGGCATGGGGAAAACTAATCAATATGGATTTGATTATTGAGTAAGAATTCCATTTCATGAGGTTTCTCTAAGCCGGGATGCCGTCATTAAGACATTGTACATGTTTGTCACTATACGACGTTGCATCTCTACGACCGGAGGGGCTCATACGAGGTTACGAGTGTGAGGTTTCACTTTGCCATTTTAAAGAGGTAGGTGATCCTTAGCACCCACCCATATACTAATTAGCATATCCTAATGAGCATATACACTTTTCCACCCTGACCAGCCTCTCCTCTTTAGCCAACCAAGTCCACCAAGGCACCAACAAATAGAGACCAGACACCTCAGGGATAAGGGACTATAGAGCTATTCAGAGAGGGGAGGTTGTTGAGCCAAGTTCCCACCAGCAAATGGAGATAGTGAGGTTCACCCAACCCAACCAAGTAGGCACGGATAGAATACGGAATCTTCTGCTGATGCTGCCATATAGGATAGGCCAGAGGGAGGAGTATAGTCCCCAGTGTGAGAGGCACCCCGATTACCCAACTTATCCATGTAGGTTTTTTCCCACCAAAGTCCCCTTTATTAGTTCAAATACGTGAAAGCCTTTATGTTGGGATATATACAACATATGATACTGCATATATACGTGATACTTGCATCAATGGCTAGAGCTAAAGCTCTCTATCTTATACCTAAGGCAGTCTCTCCTCTATGGGCTAGTAGTAAGGCTTTGTACTAATCCAATCCAATGGGGTATATTACTCCTAAGTTATATCCAATGGGGCATCAACAAGGGGAATAATCCAGATCATAGATGTCATTTTATTCCATTCCATATTTCCAAGAAGTGTACTAGCCATATGGACTTCCATAAGGTCTTAGGCCATACTACTCACTATACTATGTGGACTCCTTCCGGTAGGTCTGAGCAATAAGAGTACTAGCTCTAAAGAAGACTGTAGTAGTCTCTATCCATTCTACTTGCTTTACGTATTGCCTTAGTAAGCTCTCCGTAAGGTACTAGCCATAAGGTAGAGTAGAGAAGTAGTCCCACTTGTAACCTTCCGAAGTGGCATTCACGCTAGTCAGGTAGTGTCTTTCATGCTGTGGTTGTCAGTCTGGGAGGTGGGTGAGGTAGTACCGGTTTGAGGTGCGCCATTCCCCTTACTCCTTCCTTTCTCTACGTGAGAATCGCATCGAGACGTCCTCACCCTGATGGCGGCCCTCACCATATGAATAGTGAGTACCTCCGGACCTTATGGTCGAGCGAGAAATCGATGGCGGCGATGGCGGCCTTATTAGTCGAGCGTTCGTACCTCTCCCATAAGTCGAGTCACTAACGTACCTCACCCTGCCTTCCTTGCACTAGGAAGCGCAAGCCCCTCCGGGACCTTGATGCTTATTGGGCCTCTCAAATAAGTAACTAAAAAAGCGTGCTCCGCATCCTGGGGATTGGGGTGGGTGGGTAAATAGTGCTTTTGGTCGAGCACCTAAAGGGACGGAGTCACTCACTATTCATATGGTGAGGTCCTCTCCTTATCAGTCGAGCCTGCTTACGCATCCTTATCAGTCGAGCCGATGGCGGCCTTATTAGTCGAGCGTGCTACGCACCCTGTCGGTCCTCTCTTTTGGGGGAGGGGCCTACCGGGCCTCGGTGATTGGATTCGAGAGAGCGTAATTACATATATAATATATCTCATGAATGACTGGCAGCCTCTTACTTCTTGGCTTGGTCGGAAATGATATATGTCATGACGTTCTCGCTGGATGAATGAGGGAGATTCCAAGCATTCATTATATATGTAATTATGCATTTCAATTGCCCTACCTTTTGGTTTTGGGTGGGGGCGTTGCTCAATATTCCAAAACCGCCGCCAACGTAAAATGGCCAATCTTTCTAGGGTGAGCAAGCGAACTCTCGACGGAGGCCGCCATCGAAAGATGTTCAAACCGCCCGTAAAATGGCCAATCTCGTAGGAACGTAGTCGCTTGTCCGCATCGGGCAAGGGAGAAAGTCCTAAACCGCCGCCATAGTGAGTACTTCTCCCGTTGGTCGAGCCAGCTTTCGCTTCCTCTCCTCGACCTCGTAACCTCTCCGTTGTCGAGAGTTCGGCAAGCTCACCCTCACCCTACCGGTCCTCTTTCTTAGATCTTAGGGTTTTCGCACGAAACCAAATCGAACCCCTGCCGTGGGAGTTTGTATATTTCTTTCCCATTCAATCCCACGGTCCGTACCCAAATGATTCGCCTCCGCCCTTCCATTTGGTTCGTGCACCCGGTTAAAAAATAAGTTCACCTTAGGCCTCGTTGATATCCGGGAGGACAAGCCTTAGATCCTTTATAAGTCAAGTCTGTTGCTCATCCCCGGGCCTGAAGGGTCCTCTCCCATCCTTATCGGTTATGGGAGACTGTCACATGCAGGAAGGTTGAACCCAGAGTTAGTGGCTTTGGCTTTGGCTGTAACCATAAGGTCGGCGAGGCAATCCCGCCTGGCCTAGAATGGTTCCGCTGTCATAATGAGTGTTGCGGGATGTCGAGCCGCGGCGTAGTTCCGAAGAACGTAGTACCGGAGGAACGGAGCCGACCCATACTCCCTCTGAAAGCCCTCACCATCGGAATAGTGAGTGGCTCCGCCCCTGAATTTGAAGAATCTGAAGAAGAATCAGAATCTGACTCAGAATCCGAATCGGACTCAGAATCAGAATCGGACTCAGAATCAGAATCGGAAGAATCAGAATCGTGCACCCATCGAGGATACGTCCACCCTTACCCTAAATCTGCCATCCTATGGAAAGACTTTTCACTGTATGCCTGTAGGCAGGACGTATCACCACCGGATGATGGGAAGAGGTCTACCAGCGTACCCATGGAAGAGGCGGAATTAGAGCCTAATAATGGAAAACGGATGAAAGTATGCAAGCAAGCGGGTGACACGAGATATATTGAAGTAGGATTGCTCACCCAGTAAGGACAAGGACGAGTAATCCTTAGCATATTGGAGGTGGAGAAAGGCACGGAGATTAGTTAGCCAGCCAGCTAGGACCTATGGGTGTAAGGTTGCACCCCCTCAATAAAAAAAGAAGAAGGATCAAGCTAACAGAGTCGTGCCAATCTCATTCCGTAAGAGAAATCAATAGTTGAACTAATAGAAGTCAAGGGGTTCTACCCACCTTACCACTTGCGATGGCTGTGGACAGGAGCGGTGATGTGAGTGAGAATTGGGTCTGCCCACCAATAAACCTGTCTTTTTTGTTTTTTTCATAAGTAGTGGTAGATTGTTCCCTTTCCTGACCGAGGAGGACGATCCTCCCCAACTGTTTTCTTCAGAGCCCGCTCGGGTTGCCGAAGTCTTCGCGAAAGCCCTTTCCGCGAGAGGGATGATTTATCCTTTTACGGGCTGCTTCCCTCGAGCAGCAGGTTTGGAGTATATCCTCTTATTCCTTTGCGTGCACGGGCTTATCCCGCCGTGCCAACCTTTTGATTGTACGCCATTCGACTTATCCTTATGCGCCCACTGAGGTTGCGGTTTTTATCACCGACATGGTTGTTCGATGCGAGAGCTTTTGGGACTCTCGGTCACCGTGGTCAATGAGTTATGTGAGTAATTCGAGATATTATATATGTAATTATGGTCATGATCGAATTCATGACGATCGCTTTGCCTGAATGAGATAGGTAATTACGCTTTAGCAGATCATGCATATATTATATATGTCATTATGCAATTATGGTTATTTCATTCTAAAATGCTAGATCCATTCTTATTATATGAGATTATTACTTGGACTTCAACCGACTCGAGTCCAACACCTCCAACATCATAGAGAGGGTCCGGCCCATGCAATGCAGCTCGAGGGGGGAGAAAAGGTAGGGGGTAAAGTATCTGCCTCACGCACCTTCTTTCGAATGCCGGCAGCCTTCATATTCATATATTATATATGTCATTACGGTCATGATCGAATTCATGACGATCTCCCTGCCTGAATGAGATAGGTAATTACGCTTTAGCAGATCATGCATATATTATATATGTCATTATGCTATTTTGAGAGATCGAATTGTGAACTTCTTCCATCCGGACCTTCTCTCACTCACATCTCTCTGGTCATGTATGAAATGACATATATAATGATCAGTCATAAATCTCTCTCCTTGCACTAGGAAGCGCAAGACCCTCCGGACCTTCTCTCAATCGACGGGTATCAATCAATAATATCCCAGGTCTCCGGTTGTGTCCGTATTGGACTATTCCGAAAGTCAGGTCAGTGCCACAGGTTCTTCTCAAGCATCAACATCAAAGAGCTCCAATGCCCTTACTTGAATCTAATCTAAGGAGGTCGATGTCCATTCAAAAGGGGAATTGATAGAGTCAGATGAATGCGCAGGGGATTCTTACTAAGACTAGCACCGGATTTTCCACATGCAGTTGCAGAATTAGCACTCTCGGATTCATTCTTCCTAACAACAGGGGATTGATTTGCCCACTACTAGAACGAGGCATCACCTAGGGAGTGAGTAAGCAACAGCTAAGCCGAGATGGATTGATGTAACCAAGCAAAGGGGCCCTTCACTGTGCCTATTTGTCAATCCTAAATAGGGTTGTACATATCATTCATTAGTATTTCTAAATATAGAAATAGGTTCAAGTGCTCCCAAGTCCCAATATATGTCATTACGCTTCAAAACCTCCGCCTCCTCTCCTTATCAGTCGAGCCCCCTAAAGGGTCTTGAAAATGCTATAATAGGACCTTTAGGTGCTCGACCAAAAGCCCCCCCCACCCAATAAGTAAATTGAGGGAAAGATGTGAAAACCTCCGCCAAAGCATATATTCTCTATGTCATTATGCATGAATTATATATGTCATTACGCCATCTCGCCGAGGTGCACATCTCTATCTCTACCTAAACTACCATATGCTCATATATAACTACCACCATTTCACCGGGCTATCAATTAGGTACGTTAGTGACTCGACTGATAAGGATGCGTAAGCAGGCTCGACTGTTAAGGAGAGGACCCTCACCATATGAATAGTGAGTGACTCCGTCGATGGCGGCCTTGACAGTCGAGTGTGCTAACGCACCCTTTAGGGGGCTCGACCATTAGGACCTTTAGGTGCTCGACTGTTAAGGATGCGTAAGCAGGCTCGACTGTTAAGGAGAGGACCCTTTAGGGGGCTCGACTGATAAGGAGAGGAGAGGGAGAGGAGAGGATGCGTAAGCAGGCTCGACTGATAAGGAGAGGACCCTTTAGGGGGCTCGACTGATAAGGAGAGGAGAGGGAGAGGAGAGGATGCATAAGCAGGCTCGACTGATAAGGAGAGGACCCTCACCATATGAATAATGAGTGACCCCTCACCATATGAATAGTGAGTGACTCCGTCCCTATGAAGAAGTAAGGGTCCTCACCCATATGATGAGTGAGCGTTAAAACCCTCTCCTGGACAGTCGAGTGTGCTTACGCACCCTCACCATATGAATAGTGAGTGACTCCGTCGATGGCGGCCTTGACAGTCGAGTGTGCTAACGCACCCTTTAGGGGGCTCGACTGATAAGGACCTTTAGGTACTCGACCCCAAGGGAGAGGATGCGTAAGCAGGCTCGACTGTTAAGGCCGCCATCACCTTTAGGTGCTCGACCATAAGGACCTTTAGGTGCTCGACTGTTAAGGATGCGTAAGCAGGCTCGACCATAGCCCCCCCACCCAATAAGTAAATTGAACCTTTAGGTGCTCGACCATAAGGACCTTTAGGTGCTCGACTGTTAAGGAGAGGGAGAGGAGAGGGAGAGGAGAGGAGAGGAGGGGCAGTCACTTATTGTCTTGGTCGGCATTCATTATATACGTAATTACGTCATTCGAGATATGTCATTCTGCCTTCGCCGAGTAGCAATCTTGTGAAACCACATGCTCATATATAACTAACTACCACCATGCCCAGGTACGTTAGTGACTCGACTGATAAGGACCGGAGGCGCTCGACCATAGGACCTTTAGGTACTCGACCATAAGGGCCATCGAGAGGATGCGGAGGCAGGCTCGACTGTTAAGGATGCGTAAGCAGGCTCGACTGTTAAGGAGAGGACCCTCACCATATGAATAGTGAGTGACTCCGTCGATGGCGGCCTTGACAGTCGAGTGTGCTAACGCACCCTTTAGGGGGCTCGACTGATAAGGATGCGTAAGCAGGCTCGACCATAGGGAGAGGACCTTTAGGTGCTCGACCATAAGGGAGAGGAGAGGAGAGGGCATTTGCGTTTTACGGCTACTTGAAAAGGCCCAAGCACTCCTATCTGCTTTTTCCAGTCCTTCCTTTCCGCCGTTCCGTTGGACCACCCACTCCCCTTCCTTGGTTCTTGGTATATTGGTTCCCGGTCAAAGCCGGTCGTTCGCCGTGAAAGCAAGCAAGATAGGATGAAGACATCCGTCTCGTAAGATGGGTATGAGTATAGTATATGTACTCAGAGGTCACTTCGACTAGGCTGCCCGCTGACTGAGGTAAGCGATCTGTCTTAAAGAAGAAGATTGGCAGGGTGAAGAATGATTGATTCTATTAGCCAAAGGTGTAGAGTAGTCAGATCAAGGGCTTAGCGCCAGAGAAGAAGCTAGCCAAGATTGGTAAGTCTAGAATAGAAGAAAGAGTGCTTATCACTGACTCCACCAACTCCAAGGAAGAAGGGAAGCAAAGCTTAAATAGAAGTAGATGAAGGGAATAAGGAAGTGCCCCCAGAAGGAAAGGGGAGGAAAATGCCACGGGTTTGCAGACAGCGGTCCCTTTTGTACATTTGCTGAGGTGCGAGATGCGCTTCTTTAGTGCCCCAAGAGAAGAGAGGGCTTTAGGACTGAGACTGAATAGGGGGAAGGCTAGGGGAGCTCTACTGAGTTGGAGAGGGTGGGACGTTAGTTCAGGTTCGAAAGGACAAGGACCAGGATTTTCTTTCCAGGTCGATTGAAGAATCTTTCTTCCTCCTTTTTCAATGCAGCCCTTATCTTATAGTCAGTTCATTGAAGAAAGTACTATGAGATTGGGATAGAAGTAAGGGTAAAGGAAATTCTAATGAAAGTGCTGGTGCTATAGTCAGTCATTCCCCTTTGCCCATGCCTTTTAGGAGTGCCCCTGGTGCTAGGAGAAGAAAGCCAGCTAAGCAACTAATCAAGTAAGCTAGTGACTCATTCAGTCCAAGGGGATATTCTATATTAAGAAAGGGTCAGGGAAGTTCAATAAAGTAAGCTAGGTTCTTTCTCCCACGGGGAAGGTTGTCTTTTAAGCCAGTAGTAAGTAAGCCTATGAGCCTTGGAGGAGTAGGGAAGGTGATTCAAACCTAGCCCTGCGCTGACGAATAAGCTCAGTGCCCTCAAACCCTGCGGATAGAGCTAACATAAGTTTCTTACTCCCAAGTGCTAGTTCTGTAGCAAGAGCTAGTCATTCCCACGTGCTATCAAGTAAGGCGAGAAGGTGCCAGAAGTTGCAAAGTAAGCGTAAGTATGCCTTGTAGAAGTAAGGAGGGTTCTTTTGCCACGGGATAAATAGAGGAAGCGCGCTCAGTCCCCAGGATCTTTCATATTCATAAGTCAAGTCAGGTTCTAGAGTCAGCGTTGTAGTCATTCCCTCGTGCTGTATGGGCAAGCAAACCCTGCCTTTGAGTTGTAGGAGTTAGCCTCGTTCCCTACCTACCCTCTTTTCCAGTAGTTAGTAAAACGCTCTCTCAAGTAAGGTAAGGAAGGGGATCCTAAGAGTAAGGATAGGATTGGGATAAACCATCTATCAAGTCAGCCCTACGCTCTAACCAGTGAGTCAGTCAGCCTGCTATCGTACCCCTTTTTCTATCTATACTCTCGTTCGAGTCAGTCATCAGTTTCAGTTCAAAGTTCCCAGGGATGATCGTAAGTAATGGGACAGTAAGCAACCCCTATCTCCCATGCAAGCAAGTAAGCCATAGCTAAAACCCCTGGATAGAGTATGGGAAGAAGAAGCTTTCAAAGGCTAGAGTAAGCAAGGTGATAGTAACCCGCGCGTTAATCTCTTTTGCTAGAGGTTCTGACTTTACTTGAAAAGGAGAATCTAAAGGAACTAAGGAAGAAAGAGAAAGGGACCTAGCGGGAAAGATTCTACAGACCTTACTCCCACTTATACCCAAGGAAGAAGTGTGATCGCCGTCCGCGAACCTCATACCACGATAGCCAACTCCTCTATTGACGAGAACACCGAAATGCAGAAGCGTCCTTATATTCCCGAAAAGAAAGGAAAGCATTTGCTTGTCCCGCGTAGGGCAAGGAAAAGGACAGAGAGAAGGCAAGCTCTAAGCGTTTGATTCCCACTCTCTAGAGGTTCGAGTTGAGTTTACGCTTTTGAGTTCCATCTAGTGAAACAAAGAAGTGAAGAAGATAAGTTCAGAGGGGAAGGAAGAAGGGTTACTTAATCTCTTTTGCTTCTCATTTAGTTGGGGTACCCTATTGAATGCCATAGTATAAGATGTTATCCCCCCTAATCATGAGAAGGAGCAGAAGTTCGTGTAATAAGAGAGCTTAGACGATCTGAGGTTCCCGTCTCTCCGGCTCCATTTCGGTGCACGATTGGAGAGCTCATTGGGCCCGACCGCTTTCTCGCTCTACTATCTTAGACTGCCTTCTGCACATTATCCTAGTTTCAAATCCTTCTGGTGATAGCATGGGATACCGGCAGTGACCTTAGTATGCTTTCTCACTTGGCTATCTCCCGTTAGGATCAGACATAAGGTTCAAGGGAATCGAACCCTTCTCCAGTATCCTATCGCCGGATGCTGATGCTCCCTCTCGCATAAAAGAGATTTCCGTTTCATTATCACATCTCACTTCTTCTCTAAAGCAATTTCACTTGCCAACTCTCAACCCCCAGCACTCCGTCCTGTCTTTGAAGTCTATTGCCTAAACCCTGCGCCAAACAAGAGTCGTGAAATAGAAAGCTTTGTTTTTTCCCTTATTCTCTTTAAACCAACCCTTAAGCCCTTCTTTAAAGCCTAAACAGGACTTCTCCCTATTCTGTTTCGTAGGGAAAGGAAGAAGAGTCAAAACTGAGGCTAAGTACCGGATGAAAGAAGCTCGGCAAAGACTATGACGGAAAGGTTTGGGTATTGGGGTTGGGGGATAAGCCCGAATATGATCGACCAAAAAAGCCAAGGTTCGGAGATTCCTCGCCAAGGTCTGAAGATGCTAAGGGATCTGAAAATGCTATTAAATAGGGAAAGGGGGTAGTTATTCCAGTCTAATAGCATTTATCTATGCCCTTTCCATTGTAAGCTAAGAAAGTAGACATGCCCTACGCGTGGGAAAGAAACCTAATCGCTACAGGTGAGCATTTCCAGCCAGCTATGCTGCAGTTCTGGTGGAAGGTTTTTTCAGTATTGTAGTTCAGAATAGACCTTCTTAGATTATGTACCCGGGGGTGGTAATGATAAATTGGAACACCTACTACGGACGGCTTTGAATAGTAACTAACTATAAGTGTTTGCGGGGTATTCATGCCATAGCGTATCGGTTCGTCTTGCCGGCCTTACGAACCTATTATTCTTTCCCACCGACACTTCTCTTCTGGCTGTATTTCAGGCTTCAAGCCGGGCCTTATAGCCTGGCCCATGCTATGTCAAGTGTAATTAGGTCCTCTCACTAGCTAAACTCTCAAACCGATACGGAAACATCGGATTATTCATGAATGTCATCTATCCCTCTCTCTAAGGCTTCTTTGAGCTAGCAGGGGTATGGATTTCCGAAACCAACCTCTTAGACTAGACGCCCCCAGACGCTCCCACCTGTTGAAATCCGCTTTCAGAACGTAGGCTGGCCTCTTCGCAACAAGGGAAGTAATCTTTTTTTACGTGTTATTATGATCTGCTGACACGGAAAGTAGCTAAACTCATTTGCCCAGACCCGGATGCGTTTTGGGTCTCAAGGAGGCAATTCTCCGCTTTTTATTGGGTCAACTTACATGTGATCGATCGAGCTAGACTTTATGAATGAGTTTGAGTTGGGCTTACGAGCGAATCACCCTTTCACCTATTCTAGAGTAGTACTAAATACCTGGTCTAGAAAGTCTCTCCCCACTGGCCTTCGCTCTATCCTTCGCACCAGCCTCAGACGCTAATGCCACTAGCTAGCAGACAGCGAAAATCGCCTTCTCTCTCCTATCCCCGCTGGCATGTCAATCAGTAACCTTCCCCCTTTTTATAGAAAAGGAGGGCTCCTGTTGTCTGTTCATTCAAATGGGATATGAAACTAACTGACGTTCTATTGATCGAGCTAAAGCTAAAGCGAAAGCGTTGAATTCGTCGATTCGAGATTAGGGATCAATCAAGAAGGATATTGCGGCTTGGACCGACTTTCCTGTGTGCGCTGCTTACTCCTTGTTTGGTCAGTTGGACCCGCGTAAGTCAATATTTCAGTGATCCTACTCACCCCACAGGAATCACGCAATGCGCTTTCTTCCCCACCATCCCTGCCTGCGAGCCTAGGAGCGCTTAGCTTTGATACTGATGGTAGCATAGCGTATTCGCGTAGAAGACACCGAGGCAAGGAAGGGAGGTAAGAGTAGCAGCGACGGGGACAGAGATAACAGCAGTGGCAAAGAGAGTTTTCGTAGACTCTTCCTTATAGTAAACACCTTACCTTGGCGAGTATAAGTGGAAAAGAGCAGTCGTTACGCCGATGAAAGCCAGAACCCTAGATGCAGAGCAGTCGTAAGGGGCGTTGCGTATGCGTGAGGTGCATCTAGCCTTAACCCTTGGGCCAGTTAAGAGAGTCAGTCTTCTTCAGTATCCCATCTGTCTATTAGTCAAAGCGGAATCACAACTGTCTCACGAAAGAAGGGTCTCCAGCAGTGTATTCATGGTCACTCCAAACATAGGATTTTCGGCATATACCATTGAAGAGTCGCTTTTCCTTTCCGCGTGCAGAGGGGATATCTTGAGTTTAGTATTCATCCGCTAGTGGAAGGCGTCGAAGGTTTAGCCTAGCCCAGAATAACCTCTTGGAGTTGGAGGAATAACCGCAGTTAGGTGCCTAGCCTGGAATGCTTGCAAAGTAGCTAGGCCTGTCCTCGTTCTAGTAGTGGGCAAATCAATCCCCTGCTGTTAGGAAGAATGAATCCGAGAGTGCTAATTCTGCATCACAGTTCTCAAAGACTAGGGTTGCTTCCACTCTCTTCCCGACGGATTTTTATGAGACAAAAGTCAAAAATATTTATACGACGACCAGACAATTCCTGTAGGCTTTGCGCAGACCAATTCATTGACGAGTCGCTGCAGCTCTCCGATGAATTTAGCGGTTGGGGAACTACCTGCAGCGAGGATGCGGACTCCGCAGAAGATACGGCTGCGTTGTTGGCATCTGACGTGGCATGGCTCGGTAAGTTCTCCATAGACGGACCCTCGTTCAGAAGCACCCTCGAAAAGGGACCGAATTTTGGCATTGCTTGTCCGGTGTGCTGCACGTTAGTAGCTGACGGCGACGGGACCTCCAGCTGTGAGCACAAAACCATCTGAGGAGAATGATTCAGTTTCTGAAACAATCGGCACAGCACACAATCGTCCAACTGACACAAAGGAGAGAGCAAATTAATTAGCCCCAAAACTTAATTCTGGTTAACATTCTATAAATTTTATTGGAATTACAGGTTTACTTTTAAGGTCACTGAAAATACAGGTTTACTTTTAACGTTGTTTGGTTTTTGGAATGAAAATCTGTTAGATGTTCAAAATCTGTAATCATTTAGCCCTGCAATATTCTGGAAATTTGTCACTTCTGTTTATTAGATTTCCAGTATAAAAAACTATATCCAATTAGATTTCGGAAACAGAATATGTAATGATTTTGAAAAATTTGTCACTTATGTTTAGATTTTCAGAATAAGAAATTATATCCAATTAGATTCCAAAACAGAATATGTAATGATTTTGAGAATTTGTCACTTATGTTTATGTTTATTAGACTTCCAGAGTAAGAAATTATACCCAATTAGATTTCCAAAACAGAATAGGTAATGATTTTGATGAATGTACATTTTGAAATATTCTGTAAATCTGTTACTCAAGTCTTTTTTATAATTTGTAATTTGTCTTGTTACTTGAGGTTTTTTTATAATTTGTTTTTTCCTGTAGTGGAAAACTATTTTATATTTTTAAAATATACTCTAAATACAGATTAAATATAATGTTATTTTAGAAGTCATTTTAAAATAGTTCCACATTTTGAAATATTTTGACAATTTTCACTCATATACTATAAATTCCTAAAATACTCTTTAATGGGATTGCAGATTTAGAAATATTTTGGAAATCTTCATTAATGTTTTGTAATTTCTAAAATTTGAAAAAAATAAGAAGCTTTTTATTATCTTGAAAACAATTATAAAAGAATTTCATTAATGTTCTGTAATTTTTAAAATTTAAAACAAAAATAGAAACCTTTTATCATCTTGAAAACAATTATAAATTAAGAAATAGAATTTTTTTTTTTTTTTTTTTCTTCCGGAAAACAATTATAAATTCACACATCTTCTATTATGGAATTAATTGTTAGTTTGAAGTAATTGCACGTTCTGAAAATCTTGAAAACAATTATAAATTCACACCTTTGATTATGGAATTAATTTTCATTTTGAAGTGATTGCCCATTCTGAAAATCTTGATTTATGTCTTATAGATTTCTAGAATATTGTAGACTATGCAATGACCTAGTGTACATTAATTAAAACACAGCTTTAAAGATAGATTCTGGAATATTTTGGAAATCTTCACTAATGTTCTTAATTTCTAAAATATTTTAAAATTTGAAACAAAAATGAGAGTTTTTTATTGTCCAAAACTAGAAAATCATTATAAATTAAGAAACAAATTAACACACACCTTTGATTATGGAATTGTCATTTTAAAATGATTACATATTCTGAAATATTTTGAAAATGGCTTATGTCCTATAGATTTCTAAAATACTCTAGACTCTGCAAGGGTAATGTAGGCTAAATTAAAAAACAACTTCAAATATCATTTTAATTGAATTGAAGATTCTAAAATATTATGGAAATCTTCATTAATGTTTTATAATTTGTAGAATATTCTAGAATTTGAAACAAAAATGAAAAGCTTTTTATTGTCGTGAAAACAATTGTAAATTAAGAAATACAAATTTTTATTTATTTATTTATTTATCTTTTAAATTAAGAAACAAACCTTCCATTAAAAAAACTCAATTTCAAAATAAATCTAAATAAATTTGTAAATTATATTTTAAAAATCAGAAAAATAATATGATATTTTAAAAATCATAAAAATAATATGAAATTACAAAAAATATACACTACAAACTCTATCATATCATGATAGATACACTCAATCCTATTATAAAAAAAAAGTATTTATCTTTACACCTTATTATATCATCATCTTTAAAAAAAAATTATCTAATCCAAACACGATTACCAAAAAAAACTCTACACACTACCAAAAATTCAGAAAGATAATATGAAATTACAAAAACTATACACTACAAGCTCTATCATATCATGATAGATACACTCAATCCTATTATAAAAAAAAGTATTTATCTTTACACCTTATTATATCATCATCTTTAAAAAAAAATATCTAAGCCAAACATGATTACCAATATAAAAACCAAATATTTACATTAATTTAAAGCATAATTATAACTAGACTATTTACTATGTAAAAACAAACATAATTACTAATATAAAAAAAAAAATTTACATAATTTAAATTATAAAAACAAACATGATTACTAATATAAAAACAAATTTTTATATAATTTAAATCATAATTATACAATTATACATCTTATAAATAATATTTATTTAGTTTAAATAATATTTATTTAATTTAAATCATAATTATATAGTTAAATCATAACTATATAATTATACATCTCATAAGACTAAATTAAATATCAGGGAAGAGAAGGCTTTATAATTTGAAGCAAAACCATTAGTGTATCAAATGTTGTTCCCATAAAAATGTTAAATCTTAACAAAAATAAAAACATGGAATAGGAAAAACAATATGATTTTAAAAATAACTATAATACTCATTATTGAATTATAGAAAAAACAATATGATTTTATAAAATAACTATAATACTCATTATTGAATTTAGATTTGGAAAAGAAAAAACAGACAAGGATGGGATAAAGAATCATCCTACCTAGATATTTTAAGTTATATTTGAAAAAATAAGAGATTTTTAAGTTATGTTTGAAAAAAATAAGAGAGATAAGATAAAAAGAATCATAATATCCAGAATAACTATAATACTCATTATTGAATTATAGAAAAAACAATATGATTTTATAAAATAACTATAATACTCATTATTGAATTTAGATTTGGAAAAGAAAAACAGAAAAGGATGGGATAATTAGCAAAACCATTAGTGTATCAAATGTTGTTCTCATAAAAATGTTAAATCTTAACAAAAATAAAAACATAGAATAGGAAAAACAATATGATTTTATAAAATAACTATAATATTCATTATTGAATTATAGAAAAAACAATATGATTTTATAAAATAACTATAATACTCATTATTGAATTTAGATTTGGAAAAGAAAAAACAGAAAAGGATGGGATAAAGAATCATCCTACCTAGATATTTTAAGTTATGTTAAGTTATGTTTGAAAAAATAAGAGATTTTTAAGTTATGTTTGAAAAAAATAAGAGAGATAAGATAAAAAGAATCATAATATCCAGAATAACTATAATACTCATTATTGAATTATAGAAAAAACAATATGATTTTATAAAATAACTATAATACTCACTATTGGATTTAGATTTGGAAAAGAAAAAACAGAAAAGGATGAGATAAAGAATCATCCTACCTAGATATTTTAAGTTATGTTTGAAAAAATAAGAGATTTTTAAGTTATGTTTGAAAAAATAAAAGAGATAAGATAAAAAGAATCATAATTCCTGGATATTTTAAATTATATGTAGAAAAAAAACAAAAGAAATACGATAAAAAGAATCATAATCCCTCCATATTTGATGTTATCTTTTCACTAACTTAAAACAGAAAATCTTTCACTAACTTAAAACAGAAAATCCACCTTGTAAATGGGATATGAGAAATAGTATATTAGATATCTGACACAAAATGAACTTATTATTTGGATTTTGAGAATACTTTGAAATATATTAGAAGAGTTAGAATTGCATAATTTGTTGGACTTTAAAATATTTTAAAAAATAAATGTTCAAAATATTTGGTATATTTTAAAAATATAGTAATGATTTGGAATTTACAATGGGTGAAATTACTTTAAATAGTGTTGAAAAGCTTCTATAAGCTTTTATACTATTCTAGAATTTGCAATGGCTAAAATTACTTTACCTCCATATTTGATGTTATCTTTTCACTAACTTAAAACAGAAAATCCACCTTGTAAATGGCATATGAGAAATCGTATATTAGATATATGACACAAAATGAACTTATTATTTGGATTTTGAGAATTATTTGGATTTTGAGAATACTTTGAAATATATTAGAAGAGTTAGAATTGCATAATTTATTGGACTTTAAAATATTTTAAAAAATAAATGTTCAAAATATTTGGTATATTTTAAAAATATAGTAATGTTCTGGAATTTACAACAGGTGAAATTACTTTAAATAGTGTTGAAAAGCTTCTATAAGCTTTATACTATTCTAGGTGAAATTACTTTAAATAGTGTTGAAAAGCTTCTATAAGCTTTATACTATTCTAGAATTTGCAATGGCTAAAATTACTTTAAATAGCGTTGAAAAGTTGAAAAGCTTCTATAATATTCTAAAATTTGCAATGGCTGAAATTACTTTAAACAAAAATGTTTAATGAAAAAAAAATTATTGTCCAAAAGATAATTATAAATTAACTAACTTACTTTTGACTATGAAATTACCAAAAAAATTAAAAAAACCCTCATGAAACATTATGAAAGTATTTATAAATTATATCTTCAAAATCAGAAACAGTACACTCTATCATATTTTTTACTACACTACCATATTGTTACATTACCATATTATGATTATATTCTCAACATCAGATATAATAAATATAAAAATATTCTATATCTGCAATGGCTTAATCTACTTTAAATTAGAACACAAATTTGGTGGCTTAATCTACTTTAAACTAGAACACAATTTTGAAGGTCATTTTAACTAGATTGCAAAATGTTACATTACCATATTATGATTATATTCTCAACATCAGATATAATAAATATAAAAATATTCTATATCTGCAATGGCTTAGGTCATTTTAACTAGATTGCAAAATGTTACATTACCATATTATGATTATATTCTCAACATCAGATATAATAAATATAAAAATATTCTATATCTGCCATGGCTTAATCTACTTTAAATTAGAACACAATTTTGATGGCTTAATCTACTTTAAATTAGAACACAATTTTGATGGCTTAATCTACTTTAAATTAGAACACAATTTTGATGGCTTAATCTACTTTAAATTAGAACACAATTTTGATGGCTTAATCTACTTTAAATTTAGAACACAATTTTGAAGGTCATTTTAACTGGATTGCAAATTTCAATTATTTGGAAATATAGAAAAATCCCCCATTTTTATTATTCTGGAAATATATACAAATACTCTAGAATTTGCAAGTTTCTACCATATTCTCCCCATTGTAATAGGTTCAAATTATTTTAAAATAAAATATTTCACGTTAAAATTATTTTAAAATAAAATATTTTATGAAAAAACACACTTTTGATTATGGAATTACAGAAACCTATCCTCTTTAAAATTAAAAAAAAAATTACAAATTTATGAATTAAAAAATTGCAAGTATTTATAAGTCCAAACACACTTTTGATTTTTGATTATGGAATTACAAAAACCTCTCCTCTTTAGAATTAAAAAAAATTACAAATTTACAAATTATAAAATTAAAAGTATTTATAAATCATATAAAAAAGTACGAGTATTTATAATTCATATTTTCAAAATAAAAAACAATACACTCTATCATATCATTAATTATACTATCTCATATTATTATTATATAACTTAATAATTTATAAGTCATAGTAAGAAAGTAAAGTAAAGTAAAGTGTTTGAACCAAGTATTTACCATGTTCCAAGCATGATTATGACTATAAATGCAGGTATTTACCTAATTCAAAGCAAACTATAAGCATATAAACGCAGGTATTTACCTAATTCAAAGCAAACTATAAGAATTTACCATGTTCAAATCATGATTATGTCTATAAAAGCAGCTATTTACCTAATTCAAATTGTGATTATAAATAAGCATCTAACCTAGATTAAGTTAAACATAAGTTAAACATTTCAAATTGTGATTATAAATAAGCATCTAACCTATATTAAGTTAAACATCATGGATGAGGAAGCTTTTTAATATTGCCAAAGCTTTTTAAGCAGTTATTTACCTAATTCAAATTGTGATTATAAATAAGCATCTAACCTAGATTAAGTTAAACATAAGTTAAACATCATGGATGAGGAAACTTTTTAATATTGCCAAAGCTTTTTAATATTGCTTCCAAGCATTTACCATGTTCAAACCATGATTATGTCTATAAAAGCAGCTATTTACCTAATTCAAATTATGATTATAAAATTAAAAATATTTATGATTATAAAATTAAAAATATTTATAAATCATATAAAAAAGTACGAATATAAAAAGTACGAATATTTATAAATCATATTTTCAAATAAAAAACAATACACTCTATCATATCATTAATTATACTATCTCATATTATTATTATAAATTATAAGTCATATTTTCAAAATAAAAAACAATACACTCTATCATATCATTAATTATAATATCTCATATTATTATTATATAATTTATAAAAAACAATCTCATATTATTATTATAAATTATAAGTCATATTTTCAAAATAAAAAACAATACACTCTATCATATCATTAATTATAATATCTCATATTATTATTATATAATTTATAAAAAACAATGCACTCTATCATATCTTTAATTATACTATCTCATATTATTATTATAATACTATCTCATATTATTATTATATAATTTATAAGTCATATATCTTATAAAGAAAGTAAAGTAAAGTGTTTGAACCAAGTATTTACCATGTTCCAAGCATGATTATGACTATAAATGCAGGTATTTACCTAATTCAAAGCAAACTATAAGCATATAAACGCAGGTATTTACGTAAACTATAAGTATTTACCATGTTCAAACCATGATTATGTCTATAAAAGCAGCTATTTACCTAATTCAAATTGTGATTATAAATAAGCATCTAACCTAGATTAAGTTAAACATCATGGATGAGAAAGCTTTTTAATTAAACATCAAATTATGATTATAAATAAGCATCTAACCTAGATTAAGTTAAACATCATGGATGAGGAAGCTTTTTAATTAAACATCATGAATGAGGAAGCTTTTTAATATTGCTAAAGCTTTTTAATATGGCTTCCAAGCATTTACCATGTTCAAACCATGATTATGTCTATAAAAGCAGCTATTTACCTAATTCAAATTGTGATTATAAATAAGCATCTAATCTATGATTAAAATTGTGATTATAAATAAGCATCTAATCTATGATTATGTCTATAAAAGCAGCTATTTACCTAATTCAAATTGTGATTATAAATAAGCATTTAATCTAGATTAAGTTAAACATCAAGATTATAAATAAGCATCTAATCTAGATTAAGTTAAACATCAAGATTAAGTTAAACATCATGGATGAGGAAGCTTTTTAATATTGCCAAAGCTTTTTAATATTGCTTCTCCTAGATTAAGTTAAACATCATAGATGAGGAAGCTTTTTAATTCAACATCATGGATGAGGAAGCTTTTTAATATTGCTAAAGCTTTTTAATATTGCTTCCCAGCATTTACCATGTTAAACATCATGGATGAGGAAGCTTTTTAATATTGCCAAAAGCTTTTTAATATTGCCAAAGCTTTTTAATATTGCTTCCAATTATCATGGTTATCATGGATTAATATTGCCAAAAGCTTTTTAATATTGCCAAAGCTTTTTAATATTGCCTCCAATTATTATGGATTAATATTGCCAAAAGCTTTTTAATATTGCCCAAGCTTTTTAATATTGCTTCCAATTATCATAGATGAGGAAGCTTTTTAATATTGCCTCCAATTATTATGGATTAATATTGCCAAAAGCTTTTTAATATTGCCAAAGCTTTTTAATATTGCTTCCAATTATCATAGATGAGGAAGCTTTTTAATATTGCTTCCAATTATCATGGATGAGGAAGCTTTTTAATGTTGCTAGAGCTTTTTAATATTGCTTCAAATTATAAGGGTAAGGCTTAATATTGCTTCAAATTATAAGGCTTAATATTGCTTCAAATTATAAGGCTTAATATTGCTTCAAATTATAAGGCAGACTTATTCTAATTAAGTGATTAGAATAAAAATATTAAATCTTAAAATATTAAATCTTAAATAAATCATTGCCCAAGCTTTTTAATATTGCTTCAAAATATTTAAATAAATCATTGAGGAAGCTTTTTAATATTGCCCAAGCTTTTTAATATTGCTTCAAAATATAAAACAGACTTAACCTAATCAGTTGATTAGCATAAAAATGTTAAATCTTAGATAAATCATTGGAATAAAAAGGGGGTTAGAATAGAAAGGAAGAAATCTTAGATAAATCATTGGAATAAAAGACTGATTAACATAAAAATGTTAAATCTTACATAAATCATTAGAATAATGATTTATGAATAAAAAAGAAATTAGAATAGAAAGGAAGAAATTTTATTGCATCTGCATGTGAGGAAAAGATAAAAAAAATGTGTGATCTGATAAAGAATTATGGTAACTCTATATTTTCACTAACTTCAAATATAGAGAATCAACTTTGTCGAAGTAAGGAAGAAGTCAACTAACTTCAAATATAGAAGTAAGGATGAAGTCAACTAACTTAAAATATAGAAATATAGAAAATCGACTTTGTCGAAGTAAGGATGAAATCAACTAACTTAAAATACAGAAAGTTGATTTTGTCGAAGGAAGGATGAAGATATATGCAGCGAGCATGAATTCATACTTCTATATAAATTGCTGCTAATTCTAATTTGTATTAAATTTTCAGAAATACTATCTAATAATATGGGAAAATATCAGCTTGAAGAATTCTCACAGGCGCAGATGCGTTTTCCTCGGTTGGCAGAGTTTCGGCGAGGGAGTATTCGTGCATGATCCAGTTGGTCATCACGCCCTCACCGGCCTTTCCTTTGTAAAACACCACCGATTTCTTCACGCCCACTTTTCTCGGCGATGTGCTTCCCGACATACTATCAATGGGTATGTCCGATCCCGTGGCTTTCCAGTAGCCAGAGCCGGCGGCTCTGTTTGGCCTCGCTCCGCTGGGATATTCCCGGTCCCTCCGACTGAAGAAATACCATTCATTCTCCCCGAAAAATGCTTTAGCTGAAACACAGATGAATTACAGGGGTGGGTTCGAAAGGTTAATTAAACATTTATGAATGCCATGGATCCGGAAATCAATTTGCAACAAGAAATGGTTAGCAGAAGTTTAAAATCTGAAATTATCACGGACTGTAACAGAAAATATAAAAGTATTAGGCATACCCATGTGAAGTGAGGTTTAATGGAGGAATCAAAACTTACCGGGTAAATCCCAGGGGTCGTGTTGGTAGGGATCAATGTCTGCAATAACTGAGGCAGGCAGAGGGGAGGAGGATACCTTCTTCTCCAGGTAATGGGTGATGAGTTCCTCGTCGGTGGGATGAAATCTGAAGCCTACAAGCAGCTCTGGCACCGCCTGCTGCTGGAATGCCACTCCCTCCATCGTCATCGATTGATTGCTGAGCAAGCAAGCGATCGTAGAGACGTGTTTGAATTGGGGAGGGCAGTGTCTCTCATTTTATAGTTGCTGGAATGCCACACCCTCCATCGTCATCGATTGATTAATTGCTGAGCAAGCAAGCGATCGGAGAGACGTGTTTGAAATTGGGGAGAGGATTGTCTCTCCTTTTATGGTTGCCGCCCTCCGCATTCTTCCAAACCTGTCAATCGTTGCCGCCCTACGCATTCTTCCAAACCTGTCAATCACAACACGTGCAGCTAGGGACCCACTGATTCCCTCGCGCATTGACACGTTAGCTAACGTGAACAGCAACGTGGCGCCCAGGAAAGCTTGCAAATGCTCGGAAATGTGGACAGGAATCCATCGCCGGGCGAAGGGAGAAAGCCATGACACCCTCGTAGGCACGTGATTGGAAATGTGGACGGAAATCCATTGTCGGGCGAAGAGAGAAACATGCGGTGTGCAGAGAGAGAAATTGACACGTCCACTACTGCAATGTGTGGATGAATTCCTCTGCCATCTGGCCCAACTTCTTTCTTTTTTTTAAATGTTTTGGAATTATTTTGGTGTATATTTACGGGTTTTTTTGGGATTTAATTTTTTTTTATTAAAAAAATAAAAAAAGGAAAATTAGGTCGTTTAGGATTAGTAGTTGGTAATCCTGAAGGGCGTAGAGTTTTATTTTTTTGGATTTTGGATGGTTAATGTTTTAGTGAGCAAAAATAATTTGAAGGCATATTAGATGCTAAAAAAATTTTATTATGTTTTTTTTTTATTTAATTATTTTAATTTTTTTTGTTAAGTTTGGCAGGTTCATTTTATTTTCTATTATATAATAAGCAAGTTTACACCACACAGATTAATTAGGTGCCTCAACTTGTTTTCCCTTCAAGTTTGTTGGCCACGGGTCAGTATTGTAAACCATCCAAAAACATAATTGTTTCAATCTTTCCAGCTAGGCTAGATATGTCTCTATCTCATGTCCAAACACTAAATAACAGTCAAAACTGACATTTGCAACATAAAAATTGCAAAAATTAAAAGTTAACCGCTTAGACCAAAATTATGGATGGGGATGAGTCTAATCCTTTTGTTCCTTCGAGGCAGATGCGACAGGATCTTCAGCTGACGCCCTTGGCATGCCATACAACTCCAAAATGCAAGGGATGTGGCAATCAATTATGTCCATCTTGATATTCTGTTTGTGCAGCTGGAAGAGAATTTTCTCCATGTCCTTCTTATAATTCGGTATTCCTTGAACTGTCACCGCCATACCCACAGATATCTGCTCCATCGCTTTGCCAAATAGACTCTTCATTAACTAATACAAGTATAGCGTTTGCTTGAACTGTGTGATTCTCCCTCGGGTGTTCCCTAGATTCGGAACAAGAGTCCTCCAGTTATCCATCTCTTCCTCCGTCTCGCTTCCTTGCTTTACCTTATCTTCCCAATCTTCCAACAATTTTCATATGGCAGCATTCGTCCCCTCACGGTAAGCCTCTGTTGCTTCAGTGATGAGGTGCTCTACTGATTTCTAACCCCTGTGAGTTTCCGATGTGCTCGGCCCCTTATCTATTTGGGGGGTCGGGCCTCTCCTACTGCATCCACGTCCTCTCACAGCACAGGCCATGACCTATTTGGCAGAGCATTGTTGACACCCAGAAAAAGTTAGATTCAAATTCAGAATTTTCATAATACTCCACCTTGCCTGTTCATGTTTTTCCTCTCCTCCATTTCTCACCACATGCGTGCAGGGGTGGGCCGAAGCCTGCAGATCCCAAAGGGGAGGTTTTTGACCCTTACCCCGTGGCCCTCCATTGTTCCCTTCCCCCTTACTATGGATTGTATGCAGGTCATCCCGCCCCATCTCAAGTCGAGCCCACATGCCCTCCTTGATTCTAGCAGTACGCCTGCAGTGGTTCCATATCCTTGCTCCCTCAACCCAAAGAGAAATGGCTTTGCCTCTCAGGTCCCTCCAGCTAGTTTTCCACTCAGGATTCCTAGCCTTGCCATCAATCCCGAGCAGTTTCTAGCTACCCCAATGGTTTCTTTGCAAACTACAAGTCGTGGTTGCAACCCCAACCCCCTGCCATCAGCTTCCCCCTGCCACTCTCTACAAACCCCGACCCCTCTTGAATTGCGGTGCCTCTATCCAGTATTCCCCTAACCTTAGTTACAGAGTACAGAACCTCACAGCCCCGCAACAAGCTTCCCCCCCCCTCGCAGTCATGGTTTTTACCCATTTGGGAGAAAGTATAGACATAGAACCAAGCCATGGCAAGCAATTGCCTCCCCCATTGCCACCAGCAGCATTCTATTCCCCATATTTTCAGACTCTTTCCCCTCCTTTCCCCCCAGCATAACCCCAACTAGAACATAGATTCAATGCTAAGGCAAAGCCGAATTACATACCCGGTTTATGTAGGCGTCCGTCTGCGACCAAGGTTCATTCCGTTCCGTCGACCTTTCGCCGCTATATATCACCACCCTTCTCCACAGACTTTCACTCATGCGTTGCACGTCGAATGAACTCGCATACTCCACCACCCTGCCTTATTTCCTATCTCGCCACCTTGCCCACTTCCCCCAACAGACATTCATGCCGAAAGACACCACACCCCTTGCCTTGAGCATGCGGGGACGGCAACAATAAGTGAAAGGGTACTATGTATGACTGCACCCAGACTGTCTCGATTAACGACTCGCATCTCGATCAACCAATCAAAAAATACTATTTTAATTTTTAAACTTATCTAACTATTTCAATTTTTAAATTTATTTTATTATTTATTTAATTTTGGAAAATAATATAGTGATAAAAATATTTTAATTTTACTAATTAAAACTACAAAATATCCTAGTTTTACTCATTATGATAGGTATGAACTATCTTATGTAAATTGTAAAAAATATCTTACCTTTTCTCGTTATAATAGGTTTGAAATATCTAAACTAAATTGTTTTAAGAAAATTTGAAATTGTGTAATAAAGAAGAAATATTAATTAAAATATCTTAGCTTTACTTTAATTAATTACAAGTATGAAATATCTTAGCTTCACTCAGGTATGAAATGTCTAAATTAAATTGTTTTATGAAAATTTGAAATTACACTTATGAAATATCTTAGCTTCACTCATTGCAGTAGGTATGAAATGTTTAAATTAAATTGTTTTATGAATGCAAG
The DNA here is from genome assembly GCA_031772625.1 of Pinus tabuliformis. Taxonomy (NCBI): domain Eukaryota; kingdom Viridiplantae; phylum Streptophyta; class Pinopsida; order Pinales; family Pinaceae; genus Pinus; species Pinus tabuliformis. The sequence continues at coordinate 391,304,925 of CM062813.1, forward strand.
TATTCTCGCTGAAGCTGCTTGATCATGCTTTCCTTTCCTTGTTCATTGCTTTCCTTCCTTTCTTTTCCTTGCTCCAAACTAGAGTGCTCCAAGAAAACTTTAAGTGACCAAGAGACTGATAGAGAAAGAGAATACTGAGAGAGCTCCAAACTTGAACTTGACAAAGTCCATGAATTGATCCTTAGAATCATTTTTATGCATAAGGCCTCTAATTTCTTCATTTTCCATTATTTTCCTTCAATTTCCTCCTCACATGCAACCTATGACCTTTTACCTTCATTTTCTCCTAATTTCCTTTATTTTGATAAATAAATGTGCCAAAAATGCCCTTTTTCCTTTGTCAATTTTCCTTAGCCAAAACACACATTCAATGATGCCCACTAGGATATCTTTTCCCAACATTCATCTTGGAATAAGTGTCCCTTAACCATGGTCTTATTTTTCTTTTATTAACTTTTATTACATGAATTTTCACGAGGGTTGTTACCTAGAGTGACTTGTTTCTCCAAATGTAGAGGGTCCCACATGAACATGGGATTAAATAAACACCTTTCATTTCTTTGGGATCCAACAAGTCTTTGACAGATGGGAGGTGTTCAAGGGTCTAAAGGTAGAAGAGATCATGTGCTTCCTTAAAATCCAAGTGATCTTGTCGTTGGTACCTTGGATGAAGGGATGTTGAACATTGGTAACGAATTCTCTTTCATCATTTCTTAATTTTGGACCTTTGTTTGCATTCAAGAAAGCTTTGAGTCCTTGTGTCCAACTATAACCATTATTCTTAAAAACTTTAAGGAAATTGGTTTTTCCCTCTTCCAAGTGATCTTTATATGAGACCTTGAGAGCATGAGTTTCCAAATTGTTGAGAACACCAACCTTTTGAACCAAAAAGTGATGGGAGTTAGCATGAAGGTATTGTATAATACTATTCCAAGGGTTTAATATAAATCTATTCGGTTTATTAATCTCTTGGATTTTAATATCAACAATTGCTTACATTTATAATATTAATCCCAAGGCTTTATAATATTAATCCTTGGGTTCTCAATATTAATTCTTTGGGTTTTTAATATTAATCTGTTGGGTTTATAATAATAATCCCTCGGATTTAAAATATTAATCATTTGTATTTAATATTATTTCCTAGGGCCCCGGATGCGGGTGGCGGGACGGCAACGTTGGGCATGCCACATGCTATGCATGGGCTGCCCCGTGTAGACAATACGGCTTCCATATGAAGGCCGTCAACCGGCACTTGAACCCCCAGCTGCGATTAATGGAATTAATGGTGCGGGCGGTAGGTTTATGGATCTGTACAGGGCACTTAATGCGCGCCTGTTTCGAGAGCATGAGGCAGAGCATAACAAGAGCGATGGAGGGCGTAAGGAATGTATGTCTGGAGAATTTGGGAAAAGAAGGAATTGCAGAGAGCCGAGGCGGTGGCAGCTCCGTCGGGTTTCTTGTGGTTACTATCACTGCCATAGCCTCTCTGGTTACTGGTCTTGTAGTCGGTGGCACTTGGCTCAATTGCTGGGTGAGAACCGGAATTGGTCCACCTTGCCACCAAGGAACGGGTCTCAGAGAGGAAATTGGGTACCAGAGAAAGATTTGGGAAGTAATAGGTTCAGTCTTCGACTCCAAGCTCACCTGCACACACACAAGAGCAGAGTCAGTTTCACCATGGTTAAACTCCGTCAGCGACAGCCGTGTAGGAGAGGTCCAGCTAGAGGCTCTTCCTCGCGAGCTCCAGCAGTGGATGAGCATCACCACTGTTGTTGCTGCTATTGCCACCGAAGAGCCAAAGCTACTCCACTTCCCATCAGCCAGTTTTTGGAGGTTGGAAGTGCTAATGAGGACAACTCAGAGCCTCCCTCCTTTGGCTCAGTGGTTTTCACATTGCCAAGTGCTGAGAGCAACCCAGGGCTCAGTGCCCACATCTCAGTTATGTTCACAAGAACTCTGGAAGAAAATGGGGAAGCTGCCCCTCAAAACTCGCAGAAGAAGCAAGCGGAGGGCAAAGGCAAAGAAATTGTCCAAGGAGTACAGGAAGCAGGGGAACAAAGCTCCGCTTTGGAGCCACCAGCGTCTGAGGCTGGACAGCACGAATCGTTTCCTCCTGTGGGACCAGCTCCTCCGGATATTGATGAAGAAACATGGCGAAAGATGTGGGAGGGTAGACCAGAGGGAGAGGGCTGGGCGTATATCGTGGAGGACAACAGCCTTGCCGACGAAGCTGATGCCTTCCTCGCGTCCCTTCCTTCTTCCTCAACACATCGTAAGGATTAAAATTGACACGGGTAATTCTCTCTGGCGCTTTCGTTTTGATGGCTGGCAGTGGATGCCTACATATTCGCCTTCTGTAATTTTGATTGGGAGCTGGTCTGGTCTTACTTTCAGTTGGTCAATTCTCAATTTCAATTTTGTCTGGTTGCTAAGTCAATCACATCTGGCAATTCGCCCCTGGTTGTTAAGTCAATCCCATCTGGCAATTCGCCCCTGCGTGGGTAGTAATGTTTTGAATCCTCTTCCTGGGGCTCCAAGGGGAGCCCGCTGACGTCTAATTCTGGTTTTGCATATGTGGTCTGGTGCTGCCCCTGCGTGGGAGCGTTACTTCTGTGCTTGGTCTGTTTGGTTTTGTGAAGGCTTTCCCGGAGAGGGAGACCTCAGAATTTTGTTCTTGGTTCCCAGAGAGCTACCAGAAGCCCTGGAAGACTTGCTTCACAGTTTGTAATTTTCACTTGTACAGTTAATATATGAATTAGATAGCCTTTATGTAGAAAAAAAAATATTATTTCCTAGGGTTTATAATGCCTTAAGTTTATAATATTAATAATCCCTTTGGTCAATAATATTAAGATCTATTATATTATTGATAATATCAATAATATTATCATATTATAATAATAATAATAATATTATTATTATTATTATAGGTTGCCATTATAATATTATCAAATTTATTATATAATGATAATAATAGTTTATAATATAATAATAATTATTATATTTATATATTTATTAATATAAATATAATATTAATATTAAATCTATAATTATTGACGTCTATTAATATTAATCACATTTAATAATATAATTATACATATAATATATATTAACCATATTTATTAATGTAATTGTGCTAATAATTATAACACAATTTTTTTTAAAAACTTAAACTGTAATTTTAAAATAAATAATAAATATCTAATAATCAATACCATCTTAAAACATAAAAATTACCTTACTTTAATACTATCAATGAAAACTCAATACATTGAAAATAGCTCGCCTTTCAATATAACTTCACACTTACAAACCATAAATGTGTAATAAAACTTTAAACTTGTCATTCAACTATATATATGAATGGCAAAACTAATAGCTAGTCAAAGTGAATCGTTCACCATACTACCGCCTTCGGCAGGGAGTCGCAACAATAATGACGGTGTAGGTCAAAGTGGATGGATGATAATTTGTTGTTGTATTTATCTGAAAGTTATGGAAATTTCAGTTATATTAGAGAAAATTAGGTAAGGATTTTTGTAAATTCAAATTATAGTTATTAAATTTCAAAATTTTAGGTGTTTTACACGTTTTTGATGATGCTGAATCCATTTTTACCATCAAAACACGATTCAAATACTATCTCTACAAAAAATTTTGAATTTTTTAACCCAGCTTCTAACCACTTTTAACCATCCAAACAATTCCTCCACTTAAATAGAATCCTAATTCCTTGTCCATTCACTCTCCATATTTAACACTCCATATTTAACACTCCACTGTATATTTTGCAATGTCATTTTTGTATATTTGGCCAAGTCATCACAAATTTAGGTGTTAGTTATGACTCATATTCGCCACATCATTCTCGTTTTACGTGTTGGTGGAATTTGAACTTTGAATAAAACTTTCCGCGTTTTCCTAGTTAATAGTTAACATGCATAGTATTTTGGTTTAGTAATAGAGTATTGACGGTGCTGGGCGTTAAGTAATGTTTTATTATGAGGAAGTCGTTGATGATTATAATATGTACTATCGTTATCAAAAAGCAAAACCTTAATTACAATACTTTTAATATGTGGATGATAGAGATGGATTGTATATATGTTATTGGATTTGAATTGAAATTTATATAAATATAATTTTATTTAATACTTAAAAGTTAAAAGTTATTGCTGGTTATAATCATATAAATGGATTGTATATATGTTATTGGATTTGAGTTGAAATGTATATAAATATTGTTATATAAAAGTTATTGATTGCTATCATATATATTATAGTTTTTAATCATTATTTTGTAGTGAGTATTAATAGTTATTATATATGGATGATTTGAATATATGATGATTTGGATAGAAGTTATTGATTGTTATAATATATATTATGGTTTTCCATCGTTATTTTGTAGTGAATATTAATAGTGATTATATGTGGATGGTTAGGATTGAATATACATGTTATTAGATTTGAATTACGATTTATTTTGTAGTAAGTATTAATAGTTATTATATGTGGATGATTTGGATAGAAGTTATTGATTGTTATAATATATATTATGGTTTTTCATCATTATTTTGTAGTGAATATTAATAGTAATCATATGTGGATGGTTGGGATTGAATATACATGTTATTAGATTTGAATTAAGATTTATTTTGTAGTGAGTATTAATAGTTATCATATGTGGATGATTTGGATACATGTAGATGATTTGGATAGAAGTTATTGATTGTTATAATATATATTATGGTTTTTCATCATTATTTTGTAGTGAATATTAATAGTGATCATATGTGGATGGTTGGGATTGAATATACATGTTATTAGATTTGAATTAAGATTTATTTTGTAGTGAGTATTAATAGTTATCATATGTGGATGATTTGGATATATGTAAATGATTTGGATAGAAGTTATTGATTGTTATAATATATATTATGGTTTTCCATCATTATTTTGTAGTGAATATTAATAGTGATCATATGTGGATGGTTGGGATTGAACATACATATTATTAGATTTGAATTAAGATTTAATATATATATGATTTTACTTAATAATTAATATTTATTGTGTCCCGGATGCGGGTGATCTCGTTGTGCGATAGGCATGTGGCTCGTCACATGGGCAGGTGTCAGCCCGGACGAGCCACGAATAACCAGGACGCTGGCACAGTTAATACGCCGGAAGGTGAAGTCATTTGGGTTTTAAGGCCTGTCTATTCGGCATTCAATGCGCAGCAGAGAGCGAGGATGATGGCGCTCCATAAACTTGAACCCCCTGCCGCTTTCCTGCATTCCCTCAAGCTGTCCGAGCAAACGCTGGCAGAGAAGGAACATTCTCTGGTTCAGCGTAAGATTTCTCAGAGGAATTCTTGTCTGGAGATAAATTGGGAGATGCAGAGAGAAAGGCCCAGAATGAGCAGTCGTCGTGGCGGTTCCAGGGGTCGAGCCGCAACACAGCGGCCAGTCACTTCGCCTTCCTCCTCGGTGGAAATCACTTCTGAGCAGAATAGGAACCCGAGCAGACTTGCAGGCCGCAGCAATGTGCGTGGGCGGGGAGAAATCATGGATTGTGGTCATGTGGAGCATCCGGCTGTTCGCTACCGGATCCCCTGCACTCTGGAGAACAATACTCTCATTGTCTCAGTCTCGGTGGAACATTGCAGCAGTCTCAGGGGGCAATTGGAAGACCTGAATGTGCCAGTGGTTGACATGCAAGTTCCTCTGGTAGATATGAGGCGGCCAACCAAAGCAGACATTCCCCCATCCACACAAGCAGCTGATGCAGGCCCCAGTGAGCCGGGGCAGAGGACTTTGCTCTCGGACTCGGACGAATCCCAGAAGCTCAAATGTAAAATGAAGGATGATCCATACACATCTGATGATGAATAGCTCAGCCATCAATCTGATCTTCGCTGCCGGGAAAGGAACGCAACTCTCTGTTCGTCTCTTCTGCTCTCTATGTCTGTTTGTCATTCTGTCGGTTTATGGGTCCACTATGTCGGTTTATATGTCTACTGTGTCGATTTATATGCTGTCTATGTCGGAACTATGCACCGTCAAAGGTCGCAATGCTAGTAAGGGTGGTAAGCTGATCCAATTTTTGTAACTGTGTTGCTCTGGAAAGGTCCAATATGGGGAAAATGCCAATCTCTCTGGAGATGCAGGGCCAAGGCCCTGATGTAAAAAATGCTGTAATTTTTGATATTTTGTAATATAAATAGCATAGTCTTACGTAGAAAAAAAAAATATTTATTGTGAAAAGTTATTTATTATTATAATATATAGTATGATGGTCAATAATTAGAGTATTTATCCTACTCAGTCGAAGCAATTTGCAATGGAACTCTCAGTGTTTACGCAGTCAAATATTATTGGGATGATCTATGAGTATCTTAATAGCATATTCACTTTGATACATGCTTCGAGCTGATGAATGACCTGGAGGAAAGTGGAATTTTTTATTTGTATTTATCAATGTATTTGTCTTTTTTTTTTTCAAATTTAAAGCTATTTATCAATGTAGTGTTTTTTTTTTTCAAATTTAAAGCTATGTAAGTTTATAATTTAATGTAATAAATTTGATTTTTATTATTTTATTATTATTATTAAAATTTATTTATTTGCAAAGTGATTAGTTGAGGTATTATTATGAATTGTTTAGTAGTTTTCATTTCTTTTAATTTAGTTTTTTATGATCTATATCAATTACTAGAGTAAACTTTTTTAGGTGAAAATCACATGAAGACTCATTTGTTTGTTGATGTCATCCATGGGTAGTTTGTCGATGTCATCATCCATGGGCTCCTTAGAAATCTCGACAAATGAGCCTTTATGTGATTTTCACCAAAAAAAAAGTTTTCTCTAATAACTTCCATTTCTATTAGTTACTAATTTTTTGTTTTTGTTTTATTTCCTTTTTATTCAATTTTTTATTTTTTTCTTTTTCTTTTTTTATTATTTCTATTTTCATAAATTATAATTTTTCACAATATTTTCATTTTAAAGTGACTTATTATTGTATTAAAAATATATTTTAATAAATTTAATTATAAACAATTATGTACATTAATAAAAATAAAACAAATATAGATATATATATTTTTAATATAAATAATATTAGTTAATCATATTTTTTAATTTTTGATAATGACATTTTTTATGAAATTTTTGTTTTTTTGTTTCATTAAATTATATTTAAACTAAAGCAAGTATCAGCTACTATTTAACTTTTAACATTTTTTTTGGTTACTTTATCTTGAAAACACTAATAATAAGTAAAGCTAAAAAAAATATTAATAAATGTTATTATAGATTTGTTAAACTTTATAGATGACGAAAATAAATAGATGGTTTCTTTTTTTCAATAACAATGAGAGTTTTAATAGTTTCTTGGGTGCGTGCATTATTATGCGGAGGTAGTTGATGTCTGTGGACGTGGAACACTCGATACCAAAACTGGATTGCGTAATGGATGTACATATATGATTTTATGTCGTTATCTTTATAATTATCATTTTTTTTTTTTTAAATGAAGTCCATTTACATTTGCCTAAATTTATTGTTAAAGGTATATGCTTAGAAAGGAAATTAAAGGATTAGTAGTATACTTTAAATTTATGCCTATTAATAAATATTTAAAAATAATTATGTTAGATATTTTAAAATTAAATGGTTGATACTTGTTTTTATTATTTTAAATTGTAATTCATGGAAATGGGACATTTTTTTTTATGGCTTAGGGGAGAATGACTTGAGCTCTGCAACTAAATCTAGGGTTGGTGGTAGGGTTTTGGCATTGAGCACCATGGCGGGATGCGCAGGGGGGATGCTGGTCCTTCCTACAGTCAAGCAGTTATAGATAAAGGCAAGGACACGGGAAAGTAGCGTTTCAAGAAACCTCTGGAGAAGGCAACAGAGGCAAGAAACATGGAAGTATTGGGAAGAAGCAAACCTCATGAATAGGAAGTGGAACAAAAGGAAGCTAGTAAGGAGCAGGTAACAGGGGGCAGTAGTCAAAACCCTACTTCCACAAGGACAATTAGGGTCTGCAAACCCAAGTCGCACATCATTCCTCAAGTCATTTTAAGCGACCCAGCACTACAAGCGCATAGGGATCAGACGAAATATGCAGTCATATGCAAATTCATGGGGATATGGCCAACGGAGAGGGTGCTGCATGCATGGATAAGGAGTCACTGGAAGCCAAAGGGGGAAATACACCTTCATCTGGGATCTAAGGGCTTCTTCACAATAGTATTCACAAGCCTAGAGGATAAAGAGAGAGTGTTTGAAGGAGGAACATATTTCTATGCTACAACAGGCCTCTACATGCGGCCATGCATGATGAACTTTGTCCCGGAACGCGAGACCTTCACATCGGTACTGGTATGGATTAGACTTTAATCCCTCCCTCTGGATTATTGGCTATTGGAATCTATGAAAACAATAGGCAACAAACTGGGGCATTTTCTAAAGATCTTAGAGGCAACTCTGAAAGGAAAATATACCTCCTTTGCCCGGATATGTGTGGAAATGGACTTATTTGGAGCACTTCCGGAAGCGATAATTTTAGAAGTATATGATGAAGAATGGGTGTAGGCAGTGGACTATGAGCACATCCCATTTAGATGCCACAAATTCCATGAGCATGGGCATCTATACAGAGACTGCCCAACCAACAACATGGAGAAAAATGTGAAAATCACTGTGGATAAAAATCTCGAGGGTTTTACCAAGGTTGGGGGCAAAGGGAAAGGCGGAAAGCAACTGCAAAAGAAGACTAATGAGGAAAGACAACCGAGCCACAATAGCTTTAAGATCCTAGAAGAAGAAGAAGGAAACAAAGAAACAAACCAAGACATGGAGAACATTATTACTGAGAAGGAAAGGGATGATAGCATGGAAGATATCATAGATAACAACCAGCAAAAGGAGGATTTTCCAAGTAGTATGGAGATAAATAGGGACCATGAGATGACTCCAAGTGAGGCGGGAATGGAGGACCATGAACTGCAGGAGATTCTAGATAGGGAAAATCTAGATCTAGCGAAATTTTTGGAACAAGGGACGACCAAAGGAGTGGACTCCCTACCAAAAGAGGAATATGATAGGGTTCAACAGCTCTTCCTATGGAGATCACAATCGAAGGGATCTGGAGTCAAAAGAAATCATGAAAGCCAGGAGCATAGAGGGGTCAAGATGATGGAGGAGACACAGGCACAATCTCCAAAGTACCCAGGTAGGAAAAGAGGAAGAAAAAGATAGAATAAATTGTTGAGCGAATGTGGAAAACTATTGATTAACTCAACTAAGATGAAAGATCTCACCAGTTATTCCTTTACAAATATTTCTTAATGAAGCTCACAACCTAGAATATTAGAGGCATAGGAAATAGAAGGAAACAAATAAATCTCAGTAATAGAATAAAAGAAGAAAAACCAGATATGGTTTTTATTCAGGAGACAAAATGTTCGATGGATAAGGTTAGAGAAATTGATAATAAATGGCTAATCAAGTATAAGTATCTAGAGGTTAAAGCAAGAAACTCAGCGGGGGGGGATTCTCATGATGTGGGATCCCTAGAAATTTGGAATCCTGGATGTTGAGGCATCGAGGAACTATCTTTCTTTGGTATGTCAACCTTTAGGTGATAAGGAGATATACATGATCACAAATGTCTATGGACCTCAAAAGTAAGAAGACAAACTCCAGCTTCTCACCTCCCTTGAGGAACTAAGAGCAAGACACCCCAATATGCCCTGGATCTTTGCAGGAGATTTCAATATGATAAGATCTCTTACAGAGAAAAAAGGTGGTATCAGACAGCTAGGTAGAGACTCCAAGGCCTTCCAGAACTTCATAATGAACATGGGGTTATTGGAAATTGAAACAATAAATGGGACCTTCACTTGGAATAACAAGAGGGGAGGGGCTTCACAAGTTGCCTCTAAACTAGATAGATTTATGATTTCAGAGGACCTCTTTCTCTCAGGCCCTGCCATGACAGCTTCTATTCTCCCCTTTGGAGGTTCGGACCATTGGCCTATACAGTTGGAAGCCACTTTTATGGGTACACCAAGAAACAGACCTTTCAGGTTTGAAAATGCCTGGCTCTCTCACCCTAAATTCACCAGTAATATTGACAAATGGTGGAGAGAGGATCTGGACATTCAAGGCACTAGAATGTTCCTGCTTCAACAAAGACTTAAACATATCAAATCCAGGCTTAAATATTGGAACAAAAAGGAATTTGGCAATATCTTCAAAGCCAAAAGAGAAGCTGAGCAGAAAATCCAGGAGATCAATCAAATCAGCATCATAGAGGGCTTTACCGAGGAGTGGAAAAAGCTAGCTGATTCTTTGTAGGAAGAATGGGAAGATAGGTGCTTGCAAGAGGAGATTTTCTGGAGACAGAAATCAAGGATACAGTGGATTAGAGAGGGAGAAAGAAACACAAATTTCTTTCATAAATCCACCATGGATCATAGGGCACACAACAGAATTACTAAGCTCAAAGATTCTCAAGGGAGAGAACTAGTCTCTCACAAAGACATGGAATCTGTCCTTGTACAACACTTCCTCAGTATAGCAGAGGAGCCTCTAGAGGATAGATCCAGGTTCATCAACCATTTCACTCAGTATATCCCTCAGCTGGTCACCAGAGAGGACAACCACAATCTTAACAGGCCAGTGTCAGAAGAAGAGGTCAGTGAAGTGATCAATGAAATGCAAAATGGAAAAGCTCCAAGCCCGGATGGGTTCAATGTAGACTTCTTCAAAGCATGCTGGAAAACAGTCAAACAGGATATCCTTGAGGTGGTGTAAGACTCAAGAAGATCCAAAAAGGTTCTAAAGGCCTTTAATGCGTCTTTCATAGCTTTGATCCAAAACAGGGAAAAGCCATGACTCTGAATGGTTTCAGACCCATAGCTTTATGCAATGTGGTGTATAAAATTATTTCCAAGGTAATTTCTAATAGACTCAAGCCCCTTTTACCAGCTCACATCTTAGAGGAGCAAACGGGCTATGTGGAAGGAAGACAAATCCTCAACAACATCATCCAAGCACATGAGGTGGTACACTCTCTAAAAAGCAACAAACAAGTTGGTATGGTCATTTAGCTGGAACTAGCAAAAGCTTATGACAAGCTAAGTTGTTCTTATATCAGGGCAGTTCTAAGAGTCTATGGCTTTGACCAAAACTGGATAAGATGGGTTATGGCACTAGTCACCATGACCAGTTTTTCTATCCTGCTTAATGGCACTCCTTCAAGACTCTTCACACCCTCCAGAGGTCTCAGACAAGGGGATCCACTCTCACCCTTCCTTTTTGTTCTCATGATAAGTGCTAAGCAGAGCAATTAAAATGGGAAATGCTGAAGGAAGAATCGAGGGCATCAAACTCACCCTGGATGGAGCAACAAAAACTCATCAAAAATTTGTGGATGACACAATGCTGTAGGGCATACCCACAGTCAGGGAAGCCAGAACGATCAAACATATTTTGAATGACTTTGCTATGGAAGCTGGCACAGAGGTAAGCCTTAACAAATAAAAAAGAATTTCTTTAACATTGACATTGCTATTCAGAGAAACATCACCAGAATTCTTGGGTTTCAAAGGAGCCAGCTACCTTCCAAGTATCTGGGCATACCCCTCACAGATAAACCTCTAAGCAAGGAAGAGTGGGAGCCAATAATAAATAAACTTCAGGACAAGATCAGAAAATGGACATGTAGGTCTTTAAATTTGGCGGGGCGCCTTGTTCTCACACAGGTTGTCCTGCAGGCAATTCCCATGTTCATGTTCTCATCTCTCCCTGCTCCTAAAGGAATTAAGCAATATATCAAGAGCATACAAAGGGATTTTCTATGGGTCAGAGGAGAAGAGAAACAGAAAGTGGCTTTAGTAGCCTGGGACAAGATCTGCAAACCCAAAAGCCATGGTGGCTTGGGGCTTCATGATCCTGAAACCCTCAACAGAGTTTCGGGAGCTAAACTTTGGTGGAGGTGGATCAAGGAATCGGCTACTCCTTGGGCTAAGCTTTGGAAGCAAAAATATGCCAGTAATTGGCAGGAGAAGGATCATAGTAGAATGTCAGGGCACATTAAGGGCTCCAACATTTGGAAATTTGCCTGGGAAAATAAAGGCATTTCCAGCAACATAGTTTCTGGGAGATTCGAGCTAGGAACCTAACACGATTTTGGGAGGATAATTGGCAACAGGAACCTAACTTGTACAAGGAGGAATTAGAAGCTCTCAAAAATGACATAGAAAACAAAGGTCTACTGATGGTAAATGATTTCTGGGACCAGGTAAGGAACAATGGAAAATGGAGAATTTGGAAGGATCTAGGCCACAGTGAAGAGAGCCCTCTAAAGGCCCAAGCAGACTCTCTTGCTCAAGATCTAGAGCATAGGAGGATTTTGGTATCCTCCTTGCCTGATCAACTAAGATGGGGAAAGAACGCCGAAGGAAAATTTAACCTCAAAGAAGCTAAACAGGTAGTAACATGATTTAACTACCTAAACCCTGATCAAGTTTGGAAGAAGCTTTGGCAGAGCCCCCACTAGATGAAGATAAAGTTATTTATTTGGCTAGTTCATCAAAGGAAAATTTTAACTTGGGAGAACCTCCTAAAAAAAGGCTTCACTGGACCATCCAAATGTTACCTTTGTGGCTCACAAGAGGAGACGATGGATCACCTTCTTAACCTCTTCCCTTTCACCTCTACCGTGTGGGATTGGGTGGCCTCAATCTTTAGGCACACTGATAGGGATACACTCAGCATCTCCAATACTTTGAAGAATTGGAGGATAAAATTCTCAAGGAATGATTTCATTAATAAAGCTTGAACTCTGGTTCCAGGCTTTGTCATCTGGGATGTTTAGAAAGAACGCAATAATCGGATCTTTAAGAACAAAGCAAGCAAGCCCCAGCATATAATTGACCAAATTCTAAGGCAGCTCAAAGACACAATCAACAACTTGTTGAGGAAACTTTCTAAGGACCCTCCTCTGCCCCAAGATGTGTGTACTCTACTGCATTTGGGTCTCCAGTCTATAGGCCCACATGGCATAATCAAAGGTGTGTGCCAAACAAATGCAGATATAAATATTTGGAAGCCTCCTCCACACGGCTTCTTAAAGGTCAATATAGACGGAGCATCTAAGGGCAACCCAGGGTTAGTTGGTTTTGGGGGTGTTATCAGAGATGAACAGGGCCAAATAAAGGAGATCTTTCATGGCCACTTGGGGAAGGCCAAAAATAACATGGCGGAACTCATGGCCTTAGAGCAATGCTTGGAAATATTGGTGGATTCAAATTCACACAATGTCATCATTGAAGCAGACTCGAAATTGATTATTAGAGCGGCCAAACAAATATGCAATGGTACCTCACCGAATAAAGTGTCGAAACACTGGAGGCTATCACAGATCTTTCACCGTATCTACACCCACCTGCAAACCCTAAAAACTATAAGCTTTGTCCATGTGAAAAGAAAAGCTAACATGTTAGCTGATCGTTTGGAAAACGGAGTGATTAATAAGGAAATGGACACTTGGCACGTTTGGGAGTTGTTACCCCCAAGAAAACTGTTAGAGGATTGTCTCTGTCACGCTGCCAAAGATAGGGATTGATGGATTGACAGGATAGATCGAAGAGGCTCAGAAGACAAGCAGGAGGATAGGGAAGACTAAATTATTTGCCTGTTGTTAGGCAGCAGTTCGCAGTTTGTTTTGGTATTAGTTTTCCTTGGGATAAGAGCGGTTTGTTGAGATCTGCAAAGGTAACCAAGGATGCAGTGGTGTGAGGACCGATTCTGGATAGTTGTTGCAAGCTTGACATATGAGTGTCTGTGGGTTAAAGGGAGTATGGTAGAGGAACTGAGGTTTACACGTAAATCAATTCACAGGCAGAAGATCTATGGCATAGGCAGCAAGGTATGAGAACCGTCTGATGGGATAGATCGACGGTCTTCGCATGGCGGAAGAGTGTAAAGGTTATTCGCGAGGGAAGTGGTTTCTCGAACCATAAGTGGTATTTCAGGCGGGGTCTAAGTGGTAACCGTTTTTCGAGGGAGGCCTCCAATTCCACTCTTCAAGCGACACGTAGCAGCGAGGAGGAGAGAGGAAACCGCTTTTCGGGCGGGTATTCCTCGTGCTACTTGTCCACCCAATATCAGCATGAATTGTTGGATCCACGTAGTGTATATCAACGGTGGTGGTTCCGTCGCGCAAGTTGTTTGATTGGTGATTCGCTGATTTGCGTTTAATGCAACTAGCCCATAGCTGTTGGATCGAGGAAAGCGATGAACGACAGAGATCTGGCCGATCGGAGATCAGTGCTCAGAGAGCGTAGTGGGTAGGTGATGAACCGACAGTGCGAACTCGACATTTTTTATGGTCGCGAGTGTAAATTGTTTGAAATCCGACCTCAAGTGTTGTGGGTCGGGTTTTTGAGTATTTTCTGTGTAATCCATTTACTCTGATAGAGTGATTGGTTCTGATTTTTAAAGGTTTAAAGCCAATATTGCTTCCGACAGGTTTTGTGGGTCATAACCCACAGGCCTCTAGTTCATTTTTTGGTAACCGAAAGGGTTTTTGGTTCACCTTGTAACATATGTAATGTACTAGTTTGGTTAATAGAAGGCTCCATTCTTACTTGACCAAAAATATTTTAAATTGTAATTCATGGATTTTTTTAATAATAATAATAATAATAATAATAATTATTATTATTATTATTTTTTTTTTTTTTTTTTTGGTAGGTAAGCACCTGCAGGGGATTTGAACTAGTGACCTATTGCAAGGAGTGCCTTAACAATGCACCCATTCACCGTCAATCCAAAGCCCCATGGGCAATTATTATTATTATTATTATTTAGGGTTTAATTTTAATATTTTTTAAGGTTTATGATAGTATTTATCATTAATTAATTTATTTATTATTAATGGAATTAATTAATAATATCTTATTAATTGATTAAGTTGAAAGAATATTATTTTAGATATTTTTATTTTAATACTAAAATAATAATACAAACATTTTAATACTAATATTTTAGTATTTTAAATATTAAATAATACATTAATATATTAACTTAATCATTAATTCAATTTATTGATACAATACTTAATATATAATTAATATATGAATATTTAGTGTTTTGTTAATATTTAATTATGACATCAATATAATATTAACAAATGTAGAAAATATTATTAAAACGTTTAAATAATCTTAATAAAAGTTTAATATCAATAATATTAATAATATATTATTCCACATATTTATAATGTTTTACCTATAAATTAATCTATCCATTAAAACATGTTAATTATGGTTGATTATTGTTGACATGGTCAACTATAGTCAACATGGTTATGGTTGACTATTGTTGACATGGTCAACTATAGTCAACATGGGCATCATAATCAATAATAGTCAACATGACTACCATGGTGAACCATAGTTACCACGGACATCATGGCCTATCAGTAGGTGACCCATTGTCAACCATAGTGAACTATATTGAACTATGGTGGATGGCCATTGTTGACCATGGACGCCTATAGTGGATGGTCATGGTTAGCCATAGTCAAACCATGGTTGAGCATCAACAACCACCATTTCAATGGTAACCATAATGAAATCATGGTCAACTATAGAGACACCATAGTCGAAATATGGTCAAGCACAGTCAAACCATATTCAAACCATGGTCAACTATAGTCAATCATGTTTAACTGTGGTTGACAATATTCAAACCTTGATCAATTGATTGTGACTCATATGAAAACCATGTTCAACCATAGTAAAAGCATGAGCAACCATAGGTGTGCAATTATTAAACATAATCATTCATAGTTAGGACATTGTTAGTGATGTTTTGAATCTTGTTAACCATAAAACTTAAACCCAAGGGTCCATTGCATTGATCCATAAAATAATTTGAATCTATAAAACCCTAGAAGAATCTCATTACATATATTCAAGTCACCCTTGGTCTTATAATTCATTCTCATTGTCTATTGTTGAAGGGCACAAAAAAGAGACATTATATTATTAAACCCTAAGTATTAAGCACCCTATATTATAAGTCAAATATTAGAAACCCTAATATTAAAACTAATACTATAAACTCTATATTATGCACCGTGATATTATTAACCCTAATATTAAAAACCCGATATCAAATTGTGAATATCGAATTGTTTCTAAGAACTCTATTCTAAATTTATTGTTCAACGCTCTTGAAATAAAAAACATGACAAACATATAATGAGGTTAACGCATAATTAGATGCACATAGAAAACATGAAAAGCTTATAATTAGGTTAATGCAGAGTTAAATGCATATATGTAGGTATAACATGTTGTAGGTATAAAATTTTGTCATCGGACTTGGTCAAGTAGTGCATAAATGTATTCTTGATATTAATTCCCTCGTATTTATAATATTAATCCCTTAGGTTTTTAATATTAATCCCTTGTGTATATCAATCCATTAGGTTTATAATATTAATCCCTTAAGTTTAATATTACTCCCCTTTGTTTATAATCCATTGGGTTTATGATATTAATCCCTAGGATCTATAGTATTGATCATAAGGTTTATAATATTGATCATAAGGTTTACAGTATTAATCTTACATTTTATATTTTGAGGGATTAATATTAATCCTAGGGTTTAATGTTATTCCCTTGGGTTTATTAATCTTAGGGTTTATATCCCTTGGGTTTATAATATTAATGCCTTGGGTTTGTGACAACTATTTTCTGAACATGGAAATGAATCATGGCCAATTATGGCTAGCATTGGTCAAACATGGTAGACCATGGTCAATTATGGTCAACCATGGTCCAATGCTACTTTGTGACAAAGATTGTCTCAATATTAAAATCAACCATGGTCCAATGTTGCATTGTGATAAAGATTGTCTTGATATGAAAATAAATCATGGTTAACCATGGTCAATAATGATCAACCATGATCAATAACCACGGTCACATTGTGACAAAGATTGTCATGTTCCAAAATCACATTGTGAGAACCATGGTTAACCATGGTACAACATCGCATTGTGACAAATATTGTGTCAATACAAAAATCAACCATTTTCAACCATGGTCCAATGTCTCATTGTGACAATGATTGTATTGATAAGAAAATCAATCATGGTCAACCATGGTCCAACATTACATTGTGAAAAATATTGTTTCAATATGAAAATCAACCATGGTAAGCCATGGTCAACTATGTTTATTTTAGGGTTTATAATATTTATCTTAGGGTTTATATAGCTTGGGTTCATAATACCAGTCCCATTGGTTTAATATTATTCCCTTGGGTTTATAATCCCTTGAGTTTTTAGTATTAATCCACTAGTTTTATTATTCCCTTGGGTTTATAATATCAATCCCTTGGGTTTATTAATTTAAGGGTTCATATTCCTAGGGTATAATATTATTCATAAGGTTTATAGTATTAATCCTAGGGTTTACAATAAATGTCTTGGGTTTATAATTATGTTCAACCATGGTCCAACGTCATATTCTGACAAAGACTATATAAACATGAAAATAAACCATGGTCAACCATCATCAACCATCGTCATCTATCATTAATCATGGCCAACAATGGTCCAACATCACATTGTGACAAAGGTTGTCTCAATATGAAAATCAGCCATGGTCAACCATGGTCTAACGCCACATTGTGACAAAGATTGTTTCAATATGAAAAGAAATCATGGTCAACCTTAGTGAACCATGGTCCAACGTCGTATTGTGACACATATTGTCTCAATATGTAAATCAACAATGTTCAACATGTTTATTTTAGCATTTATAATATTTGTCATGGGTTTTATGTCCCTTGGTTTATAATATTTTTCTTAGCACGTTAGGATTTTCTTGATATGAAAATCAATCAATGTAAACCATGGTCAATCATGGTCAACCATGTTCCAATGTCACATTGTGACAAAGATTGTCTCAATATGAAAGTCAACCATCATCAACCATGGTGTAACAACCCCGGGATAAAATTTCATGTAATAAAGGTTAATAATGGAAAAAAATATCAAGGTTATTTGACACGTATTCCAAGCTAAATGTTGGGCAAAATATCCTAGTGGGTGTCACTTTCAGTTTATTTATCACTAAGGAAATAAGCAAAGGCATGGGAAAAGGAAAAGAGGTATTAATTGTCATTTATTTGTGAAAATAAATGAAAAGAGGAGAAAAGGGAGATGAAGGGTCAAAAATTTGCATGAGAGGAAAATTAGAAGGAAAATTGAAGAAAATAGAGGCCTCAATAATAAAAAGGCTTATGAGGATGAATTCAAAGCTTTTTTCAATTCAGTTTTGGAGCTCTCTTCTATTCTCTCATACTCTTGCACACGTAGAGCATTTTTGGAGCACTCTAGCATCAGAAAAATGAAAGAAAAGGAAGGACAAGGAAATCAAAGGAAAAGGAAGGAACATATTGGATCAACAGCTTCAATAGGAGGATTTTGAAGGTAACAATTTGCATGTGTGATTTCCTAGCTGAGGTGTGAATGCATGGTATATGCATTTTTTTATTTGATTCATTTGTTGTCATTGGCATGGGTTTTTCCTAGTTTGATTGTGGCTTCAATCTGTCTTTTCCATTTCCTAGATAGCCATGGTGTGAAAGGATTATTTTCATGGTTAAGCTTTGGATTTCCAGAAGGTTTTGGAACCAAGTGAGGTGGTCTCGGGAAAATTCCAAAGGGTTGGGGGTTGAGGTGTTTTAATATTTGGGAAGCCCTCAACAGGTGGGTGGAGACAGGAAAAATCCTCAAGGTAATAGTGAATAAATTCTAAGGCATCCAAGCTTGTTTTGGCTTTGTGATCTCTTGACCAGTTTGGAAAGATAGTGGTAGCCTGAGGGTGATTGGATGAAAGAAAGCTTTGGTTTAGTCCAATCTATGGTCAAGTGGTACATGGAAGTCCTTGAATTGGTTTGCTTTTGCACACGTTAATAAGAGTTAGTTTCCTATTGTAATATATGATAAATTATACTTGTTATTATGATGATTTGAAGGTTTTTCTATCATGGTTAATAATCTGGTTATATGTTGGTTATAAGCATGGATTTGTAACGTGCTATAGCTATGAATTTTTCATGATTTGATAAGTATTTATTCGTTAATGAATGTGTGGGATAACAAGTGTTATTATAACTATTATGATAGGGCATTAGACTTTTTTAGTGATTCTTAGATAAGTTTCAGACTCCTATGATCAGGTATGCATTCATCACATGTAACTCATATGTTCACCATATGTTTGTTGAAGTGACTATCATGGTTAGTCCTAGTTAGGTCAAGTTCTTATTCAAGTTTTGTATGAATATAATTTTGATTATGTCATTTATCACTTTGAGAAGTTACAAGTAGTTTTAGGAAGTGGTTTAGAGGCTAGCCTAGAAAAGTGGCTCGGATCTCATGACCATACCGGGCCTCTGAACTGACAATTTTGGGCTATAACCACAGGGAAAGAAGCTTGTGTGTGCGGTTGGAGGGCTATAACCACACCCTTGCCTTGTCATGCATGTGGTTGTAGGCTCAGGTTAGTGAAAAAGCTATCCATCTTAGGTTTTGGTCACTTGAGGTGTTTCTTTGGCCCGTGAGTATCCTACAAGCCTTTAGGGATGTTTGTAAGTTTTTAGTTGTTTGTCCCACTTCCATAATTGAAGCTTGGAGGTCGGGTCATTTCATAGTAACTCTTTGTCTCATGTTTACCCTAGTAGGCCAGTGAAATTGGGTAAATGTGGGAGGGGGTGGTTACACATGTTCCAACGTTGCATTGTGACAAATATTGTCTCAATATGAAAATAAATCGTGGTCAACCATGTTCCAACATCGCATTGTGACAAGGATTGTCTCAATATGAAAAGCAACCATGGTCAACCATGCTTATTTTAGGGTTTATAATATTTTTCTTAGGGTTTATATATTAATCCCTTGGGTTTAATATTATTAACTTAGGTTTATAATGGTTTGGGGTTTTAGTATTAATCCCTTAGTTTTATTAATCTAAGGGTTCATATTCCTAGGGTATAATATTATTAATTTATTCATAAGGTTTACAATATTAATCCTTGGGTTTATAATCATGGTCAACCATAGTCTAATGTCACATTGTGACAAAGCTTGTCTAAATATGAAAATCAACCATGGTCAACCGTTGTCAACCATCGTCATCCATTGTCACTCATAGTCAACCATGGTTTAATGTCACATTGGGACAAAGAATGTCTCAATATGAAAATCAACCATGGTCAAGCATTGTCAACCATGGTCCAACATCGTAGTGTGACAAAGATTGTCTCAATATGAAAATCAATCATGGTCAACCTTGGTCAACCATGGTCAATCATGGTCAATTTTGGTCAAACATTGTCGACCATGGTCAATTATGGTCAATCATAGTTAACCATGGTCAACAATGGTCTGACGTCATAGTGTGACAATGATTGTCTCAATATGAAAATCAACCATGGTCAACCATGGTTCAACATCGCATTGTGACAAAGATTGTCTCAATATGGAAATCAACCATGGTCACCCATGGTAAATCATAGTCAACCATGATCAATAATCATGGTCACATTGTGACAAAGATTGTTTCTTGGTCCAACGTCACATTGTGACAACCATGGTCAACCATGGTTGACCACAGTCCAATGTCGCGTTGTGACAAAGATTGTCTCAATATCAAAATCAACCATGGTCAACCATGGTCCAACGTTGCATTATGACAAATAATGTCACAATATGAAAACCAATCATGGTCAACGATGTTCAAATGTCACATTGTGACAAAGATTGTGTCAACATGAAAATCAACCATGCTCAACCATGTTTATTTTAGGGTTTTTAATATTTATATTATGGTTTATATACCTTGGGTTTATAATATTATTCCCTTGAGCTTAATATTATTCCCTTATATTTATAATGCCTTAGGTTCTTCTTATTAATCCCTTGGGTTTATAATATCAATCCCTCAAGTTTTTTAATCTAAGGGTTCATATTCATAGGGTATAGTATTATCTGAATAGAGTTTGTAATATTAATCCTAAGATTTAATATAAATCCCTTTGGTTTATAATCATGGTCAACCATGGTTCAACGTTGCATTGTGACAAATATTATCTGAATATGGAAATCAACAATGTTCAACCATCGTTAACCATCGTCACCAATGGTCAATCATGGTCAACCATGGTCCAACATCACATTGTGACAAAGATTGCCTCAATATGAAAATAAACCATGGTTAACCATGGTCCAATGTCACATTGTGACAAAGATCATCTCAATATGAAAATTAATCATGGTAAATATGAATCAACGATGGTCAATCATGGTCAACAATGGTCAACCATGGTCCAACGTCACATTGTGAAAAATATTGTCTCAATATGAAAATCAACCATGGTCAATCATGGTTAACTGTGGTTAATAATGACAGTCACATTGTGGCAAAGCTTGTGTCATGGTCCAACGTCACATTGTGACAACTATGGTCATCCATGGTCAACCAGGGTCCAACATAGCATTGCGACAAAGATTTTCTCAATATGAAAATCAACCATGGTCAATCATGGCCAATCATGGTCAACCATGCTTAGCCATGGTCCAATGTCGCATTGTGACAATGATTCTCTCAATATGAAAATCAATCATGGTCAACCATGGCCCAATGTCACATTGTGACAAAGATTCTCTCAATATGAAAATCAACCATGGTCAACCATGTTTGTTTTATGGTTTATAATATTTGTCTAAGGGTTTATATACCTTGGGTTTACCATATTAATCCCTTGGGTTTAATATTATTCCCTTGGAATTTTAGTATTAACACCTTGGGTTTATTAGTGCTTTGGGTTTATAATATCAATCCCTTTGGTTTATTAATTTAAGGGTTCATATTCCTAGGCTATAATATTATGATAGGGTTTATAATGTTAATCATAGGGTTTAACATAAATCACTTGGGTTTATAATATAAATTCCTTGGGTCTATTAATAGCAATGTGACAAAGATTGTCTCGATATGAAAAGTAATCATGGTTAATAATGGTAAGGCATGGTCCAATGAGACATTATGACAATGATTATCTCTATATGAAAATCAACCATGCTCAACCATGGTAAACAATGTTTATTTTAGGGTTTATATACCTTGGGTTTATAATATTAGTCCCTTGTGTTTAAGATTATTCCCTTGAGTTTATAATATCATTTCCTTAGGGTTTTACCATAAATCCATTGGGTCTATAATATCAATCCCTTAGGTTTATTAATCTAAGGGTTCATATTCATAAGGTATAATATTATTCATAGGGTTTATAATATTAATCTTGGGCTTTAATATAAATCCCTTGGGTTTATAATCATGGTCAACCATGGTCCAATGTCACATTGTGACAGAGTTTATATCAATATGAAAACAACCATTGTCAACCATTGTCAACCATCGTCAACCATGGTCAATCATGGTCAACCATGGTCCAATGTCACATTGTAACAAAGATTCTCTCAATATGAAAATCTACCATGGTTAAGCATGGTAAACCATGGTACACCATCAAATTGTGATAAAAATTATCTCAATATGAAAATAAAATATTGTCAACCATGGTCCAACGTTGCATTGTAACAAAGATTTTCTCAATATAAAAATCAACCATGGTCAATCATGATCAACCATGGTCTAACTTTGCATTGTGATAAAGATTGTAACAATATGAAAATCAACCATGGTCAATCATGATCAACCATGGTCAATAATGATCCAACGTTGCATTGTGACAAAGATTGTATTAATATGAAAATAAACCATGGTATAATATTTCTGGGGTATAATATTATTCATAGGGTTTTTAATAATAATCCTAGTGTTTCATATAAATATGTTGGCTTTATAATCCAATGGGTTTATAATACAAATTCCTTGGGTCTATAATATTAATAATCACTCATGCTTATAATATTAATCTCTTGTGTTCTCAATATTAATCCCTTGGGTTTTTAATATTAGTCTCTTTGGTTTATATTAATAATCCCTTGGGTTTAGCATGGTTAAGCATGGTTAACCATGATCTAATGTCACATTGTAACAAAGATTGTCTCAATATAAAAGACAAACATGGTCAGTCATAGTCAGCCATGGTCTAATGTCACATTGTGTAACAACCCTCGTGAAAATTTCATGTAATAAAATTTAATAAAGGCAAAAATAAGACCACGGTTAAGGGACACTTATTCCATGTTGAATGTTGGGAAAAGATATGCTAGTGGGCATCACTAAATGTGTGTTTATGGCTAAGGAAATTGGCAAAGGCTAAGGAAAAGGCATTAAAAGGAAAAAAGACATTTTTGGCACATTTATTTATGAAAATAAAGGAAATTAGGAGAAAAGTAAGGTGAAAGGTCACACATTGCATGTGAAGAGGAAATTGAAGGAAAATAATGGAAAATGAAGAAAATAGAGGCCTTATTAATAAAAAGGCTTCTGAGGATCAGTTGGTAACCTTTTTTCAGTTCAAGTTTGGATCTCTCTCATTATTCTCTCTCTCTCTCACTCTTGGTCACTTAGATTTTTCTTGGAGCACTTTAGCTTTGGATCAAGGAAGGAAAAACAAGCAAAGGAAAGAAAAGGAAAGCAAGGATCAAGGAAGGAAAAGTAGGATCAAGAAGCTTCAACAGGAATACTTGCAGGTAACCTTTTGCATGTGTGATTTACTAGTTGGTTTGGACATGCAAGGCTTTGCATATTGGTGTATGGTTCTCTTACTGTCGGTGGCATGGTTTTTTTGGGTTATGATAGTGGTTGTCAGCTTAGCCTTACCTTTTTACAAATGCCATGGTATGTTGGGATGTTTATCTCAATTTTGAGATTTGGTTTGTCGGATGGATTTCAGAATCTGGGGCAAAGGTGGTCTCAAGGTTCATTCCCAAAGGGCTAGGAATTCCTTGACCAGTTTTGGCGGGATACACGGTAAAGCCTAAGGGAAGAGTCTCAGTTTAGGGCCTAGTGATTTGGGTTTGGATTTTGGTAAAGCTTGAGAGACTAGTCCTAGTTTAGGCCCTAGTGATCCGAGATTGGATTGCGGTAAAGTCTGAGAGACAAGGAGATGGAAAATTCCTCAAGGATAGTGTGGATTTCGGATGACATTCCAAGTTCAGTTTGGTTGTGATCGGAGCAACGATTTTGGTGTGATCACAATTTGGTGAGGTTGGAAGTGGTTTAGCCTCTGGATTCCCTCAATTTTTCTTGGATTGGTTGTTCTATGAGATACCACATTCATGCTTTGAATATGGAATGGGGGTGACTAACTAAAAGAGAGATTTGGTGCAGCCACATCTATGGTCGGGTGGTACGTGGAAGTCCCGAACCTGGTTGGATTTGCCTATGATTAATAAAATCTAGGTTCTCTTACGTTTGCACTTGTTTATATATGGATTTAATGGTTGTCATATTTCTTATATTTATATGGTTTTATGCTAGTTATAAGCATGGTTATATGACTCGTTCATGTCATGGTTATTTCATGTATTTACTTGTGATTGTAAAATGAATGGATGCAAGACCTAATTGATGTTATAACACTTCAATGGAGAAGGAGTTGATCCTTCTGTTTATGTTTCATAAGTTTTTTCAGTCATTTATGCTTTGTCTTGCATCCTAGACCTATAGGTTGCATTAATGCCAAGTGTTTAATAGAATGTTAGTCTCAGTTGGGGAGTCTCAGGTCTAGTCCCGAGGTTGATTTATGATTTGTTTATATTGACCTCAAGTCTTTAATGGATTCTGAAGCTTATAACAAGTTCTGGGTAGAGGTCGATATTCTAGGCTAGAAAAGTGGCTCAAATCCTAAGGACACTAGCACAAGTCTGATGAAAAGAGTCCAGAGATGTTGGCACATAGGCTTGTGAGAGATACTTTGGCTTCTGTTCATTTTCTTTCCTATATCATGAGAGCGACCAGGGGTTTAAAAGGTTTAAATAACCAGTGGAACTTAGGGACAGCATGTCTAAGTGGTCAGCATGTCTCCTGAGGGTGTTGTGGCTGATGTGGATGGGTTTGTTTAAGGTGTTCTGTTGATTCCATTTCCTTAAGGTCACCAAGGAAGCTGAATACCTATAGTAGCCTCTCTCATCGCATGTTTACCTCGGCTGGTTGGTTTCTTGGGTGGAACTAGGAGAAGGGGTTGTTACAAATTGGTATCAGAGTGTGGTTTCACTCTCCTTGTGTGAATTTGTTGATCATGCATGCATGTCAGTTGCGTGTGTGTCTCTTACACTTGCATTCCATGTGCTTGTTGCATTGAATCATGTTGAACATGATTGTAGTAAGGTTGTCATGAGGAACTTGATGTTGATGTTGTGGATGCATTGTCAGAAGTATATGACTGGTTATATGATTATATTTAGCTTGATGACATCCTTGTATGTTGGGTTGCATTCTTGTTTGTTTCATTACATGTACTAGTCTTGTAGGTTGGTTACAAGAATTTATCGCTTATGCTCGACTACATGAATTCATACATATGTGTAGTTGATTAGGCATTGCCTATGAATGTTGATAGTTGCATGTGGCAATGTGTACAATGGAGTAATGGTTTTTGTCATGCATGAGGTCATAACATGCATTATTGATATGGCCTTACATTGATGACTGGACCCTAACTAGAATGGTGTTTATGTGTTGATACACTTATTCTATATATGTTTATATGTTGTTATGATTATATTATACATGTATCATGATGATTTGATGATATTTCAAACAAGGTATCCTCCTTGAAGTATGCTAAGGTACGTTGGTTTATTGTGATTTGGTTTAGCTGACATAGTATGCCTTGTAGGAAAGAGATCAGACGGCTAGCAAGGAGGTAAAACATATAGAATCTCCCTATGCCTCAAATGGGAAACATGGTGTGGGACACTCTTCTAATTTGGCAGACACATTGAGAAGCCTGAAGGAAGAAATAAGGAGTTCCAAAGCAAACGATGAAAAAATCATGCATGCACAAGAGAAACAAGCAAAGGTGACTGCCATACTACTTCATAGTTTTTTAGGTTTGCAATGACAAAGACCACTTCAGATCAGCCATGGACATGTTAACAAAACTAATGGGGCATATGGTAGTAATTCTCCTAGCAGGCATTGGTCAGATAGATCTTACATGATCAAAGATGGAAGGCTGTTGGACTCTCCGAATAGGAGAGGTGATAGAAACAGGTATTATTCTAGTTTTGGTTTTGACAGGCATCATGATCATCATCGTTATCATCCTTATAGGAGGAGTGATAGGGGATACTTTCCGGATGAGTTTAAGAAATCAAATCCACCTACCTTTGATGGAGATATGAAGAAATCATGGGATGCAAAGGAATGGTTGCTTGGTATGAAGAAATTATTATGATTACATGATTATTCATAAAACATGAAAGCAAAGATAACCACTTTCAGTCTCAAAGGTAAAGCAGATATTTGGGTGAAGACATGAAGATTTTCAAAGGTACACATGAGGAGGATTTGAATTGGCATGTGTTTGAAAGGATCTTCAAGAAGAAGTATTTGTTGGATAGGTACTATGATGACATGGCTAAGGAGTTTTATGAGTTTCGGATGGGTTTTGTGACAGATGATGAGTATACTAGTAGGTTTTTGGAGTTGTTGAGGTATGTGCCTTACCTCAAGGAGGAGAAGGCCAAGTTTTAGAGATTCATCTGTGGATTTCCAGTTTCATATAGAAATTGGATTGAGTTCGATGAATCTATATCGTTGGAAGAGGCCATCCGAAAGTTGAAACAATATTATGAGCAGTCAAGGCACAAAGTTGAGCCTAAGCATTGAAAATAACTGAGAAAGCTAAAGGAAAATGGCCACCAAAGAGAGGAAGACCTCAAGATGCAAGTGAGAAAGAAAATGAAGTTCCTTACAAGAGGTTCAATACAACTAAGAAGGGACATGGAGAGCAGCAAGCTAGAGGTGGTGGTAGGAAACCATTGCAGTGTTGGATATGCGGTAAGGATCATATTAAGAGGGATTTTCCGTAGTAATAGAGTGGTGGTAGAACCTAGATCTAGATTTCTCAAGAGGCGGATAAAGTTGGTGATGTTGGTAATATAATTCCTCAGATCTATGCAGTTGTGGACAACAAGAAGGCAAATCATTAGGCATCGATCATTGAGTTGGATGGTAAGCTTTTTGATCAAGTTGCCTCTATTTTGATTGATCATGGATCTAACTATAGTTATATTAATCCTGACTTGGTGGATAAGTGTGGTTTGAGAAAAGAAGTGCATGCAAAATCTTGGTTGGTATAGTTTGCTACATATACAAAGAAGTGAGTTCAGCAGTGGGTGAGAGCTTGTGAATTTTAGTTAAATGGTATGCGTACAACAACCCATTTGAATGTATTACCATTGGGATCGTATAATATGATTTTGGGTATGGATTGGCTATAACTTCACAGAACCAAAGTGGATTTCTTCGACAAGGCCATTGAGTTTGTGGATGATAGTGGGGAAAAGAGGAATTTTCAGGGGAAGAAGAAGCCTACATTAGTGAGGATGTTTACCACTATGCAGGCTAAGCGTAGTTGTAGAAAATGTTGTGTGATGTTTGCAGTGCACATTTCTAGTGATAAATTTAAGGAGGTTGAGGATGCATATGTGTTAAGCAGGTACCCAGTTTTGTAGCAGTTTCAGGATGTATTTCCTGAGGACATTACAGAGTTTCCACCTCATAGGGAGGTAGAATTTTCTATTGAGTTGGTGCCAGGGGAAGCTCCAACATCAAAAACATGTTATAGGATGAGCACACCTCAGTTGGTTGAGTTAAAGTTGTAGATGAAGAAAATGTTGGACAAAGGGTACATTAGCCCAAGTGTATCGCCTTGTAGTGCACCAATGTTGTTCATAAAGAATAAAGATGGTACTTGTTGAGTCCCAAACCTGCATCTTCCCTATATACCTTTTCAACCTTCTTTTCCATTTATTTGATCCACCAAGCTGTCAAATCATTGCATATTAGTCTAAAAAGAGCTTATGAAATGGTTTCCTAACTATGTTTATGACTGTTGTTTGATTTAGATTTTTGTTCAAGCAACTGCGGAAACTTGTCACTTTCCGCAGCCGGCTCAAGTTTCTGCAGCCATTTTGTTAAAGACCATGTTACAGGTGTCCAATGGAGAATCCGGCCACATGGGCAAGCTGCAAATGACATGTACATGGAGCATGTCCCCTCAGTTCAGCCGAATCACTCACAAACAGCCATGGTCAAAGACGGTCAAAGGAGGGGTCAAACCAAGAGTTTTGCGGTGGCACGGCTCTGTTTTGCCCACGTGAAGGTTTGCATGGCAAGATCCTCAATTTCCGGAGGTGTGCCAACACCTATGGATCAATCCGTGAACTGAATCGAGCAGCCACCACTCCATGGATTTAACTGTCATAATTACCATACCGCTAGATCTCAGGCCGTGGAGATTTACGTGTCTGTTTGGTAGCGTAGAATCTAGGAATTAGTTATAGCATTTTCACTTATAAATAACGCGTTATCAAACGCTTGACAGTTAGCTTTTCATATGTAATATTGATTGTGTTTTACGAGCCACTGTACCGTGCTCTATTTCTATGTTTTTACTGCACTTTAATATATGAGAAGACAACATTCTTGAGTTCCATTTGTGACTGAGTATTGATTGGCTGAGGTTGCAGAGGGCCCCTGTACACCAAAGCCCTGTATCTACTATATAATTTCTCGCCTTCTTTCATTATGTTACTGCTTTTATAATTAGTTGCCTGTATATATATTTCCTGATGTTTATAACTAACTGTTGTTCATCTTTTCCTTTTATGCTTTCTTATGGTTGCTAGCTGATTAGTCTTTGTCTTTCAGGTTCTTGTAGGCAGCCCGGGAAAATTACATAGTTTTAATGACTACTGACATGAGATCATCTTGTCCTTTCTGCTGATTCATTTACTGAGTTTTAATTCGAGCATTGTCATTTCTTTCAATTTTTCTTTGCTTATTTACTTTTCTACCACTTAGATATCATATTACTCATCTGTTTATGATTTCCTTCCTATAGCCAAGCGACTCAATTAGTGAGGAATCAGAATATTATTTGATGTAGTATGATTTAGTTTGCTTTCCTGCAAGTTAGAGATTAAATTACTTATGTCATTTTCAAGAATTGAAATATGAATGAGTAGTTAAATCTTAGTTTCCTTTTATGCAATTTGATTTCCTGCAATTTAGATATCATATTAATCTGCTTGTTTATGATTACTTCCTATAGCCGGAGTGAGTCCAAAGGTGAAGGGTCAGAATGTGGGTTGAAGTAGTGTCATTTAGTTTGCTTTGCTTTCAGTCTTTGAGTTGCTTTGAGTTCAGTTTTTTATTTTCTTTTCATACAGTAGTAAGGATACTGGGGCATTGTCACTAGTTCACTGTTTTGGTACATTTATTTCCTTTTAAGAATTGATTTCATCACAGTAAGTTTGAAACCTTCTTTTTGAGAACTTTAAAGTTTGGAAAATCATTGTAGAAATCACCATTACCATCCATACTTGAATCATTGTAGAAATCACCATTACCATCCACACTTGACTTTCAATTTCGCCATCTCACGCTAGGGAATCCACAGAAGATAAACCAAAAAACAAACCAAAAACTCAAAAACGACAAAGAACTAAGAAATCAGTTATCTTGCATATACAGTGCACTTCACTTCAGTAGTTTACGACTCTTGGATTGACATTTTAAATAGCAATTTAGGACACACTAAATTGACCAAACATTTTGGCGCCGTTGCCAGGGAAGTGAAACTAGGTAGCCAATTTCTTAAAAAAAAACAAGAAAATTTCAAGGAAGGAAAATTGATAACCTCTCAAAGTATGCTCTCCTCTTGCACTTAGTGTGAACTAGAGGATCAGAAAAGAGAGAGTTATTGGTTTAATAATTTCTTGAGTATGCTCTCTTCTTGCACCTAGAGTGACCTGGAAGATCAGAAAGAGAATTATTAGCCCGACTTGAAGAAAAATAAAAAATGACATGCATAGAGCAAGAGATTCTAGGGGAAGGTTTTTAGCTAGGGCCAAGAGTTCGATTTTTACAACTCCATCTACTTCAAGGAATAGACAAGAGACACCTCCATCATCTCCAACTCACACTCCTAGCCTTAGGATTCCTGGAATTCAAGAGGCAATAGTTGAATTAGGAGACTCTCCCACACCATCCATCGAATCTGAATTAGGAAAAGATCCTTTCTTTCCTTCTACAAGGAGACACATTGTAGTTGAAGAAGTAGAATCACCTGAAGAAGAAGAGGGAGAAATTCCTCCTCATTCACCATTAGTAGAGGAACCAGAGGACTCTAAAGTCTCTGAGGAAACTATCATGACAGAGGAAGTAGTAAACGGATTCGGTAGAGGTAGAGGTAGAGGAGGAGGAGGAGGAAACAATGGAGGAGGTAGAGGTAACAATGGGGGAAATAGGGATGGAGATAACTCATTCGGATTTCCTATAGTCGATGAGGATTTTCGAGCAAAAATGAAAAACATCTCACCATCTGTCCTCCCAAACTTTCATGGGTTAAGAAATGAGGATCCTGAAACATTTCTATTTGAGTTTGAGGTCATATGTCGAACTTATGATTATCTGGAAGACTCTCAAAAACTCAAATTGTTTCCTTCAACATTGAAAGGA
Source organism: Pinus tabuliformis (assembly GCA_031772625.1). Taxonomy (NCBI): domain Eukaryota; kingdom Viridiplantae; phylum Streptophyta; class Pinopsida; order Pinales; family Pinaceae; genus Pinus; species Pinus tabuliformis. The sequence goes on from CM062813.1 coordinate 391,335,700, forward strand.
GATGCTTTGAAATGGTTCATGGGATTAGTCACTCAATCCATTAGGACTTGGAATGATATGAAACAAAGATTTTTGGATAGATACCTAGACTATTGTATGCCCACCAATCACAAGGATGAGGTATTCAAAATGGTGCAAAGAGAAGATGAAAACTTAGAAGATTTACTTGAAAGATTTCAATACAACCTGAAAAGAGCAAAAATGAATAACTTAGATGAGGAAACCTTGAAATCCCTTCTATTAAAAGCCATTAGAGTGAATGGATAGATATTTTGAACATGATGGGAAAAGGAGATATATCTCAACTTCCACTTCATGATATAACAGAGCTATGTGTCCATCTCTCAAGGGGAAAATCTAAAACTGGAAAAGGGCCTAGAGATCCTTCTCTCATTAGAGCAAACAAATCTGCAACGGGATCAGTAAGTAGGGCTGAGATTGGCAACATGCTTGATGAATTCAAAACTGATATCTTAGGGAGTCTTAGTGAGCAACTAGACACCCTTAAAATACAAAACAAACAGAAAGCAGAAGCTGAAGCTTTGGCCATATTTTGCCCAAAATGTAGAAAGAAACATGCTCTAAGGGAATGTCCCTTGGATGCAAAAGTTGTAGAAACATGTGTGATTTGTTCAGAAAACCATGAGACCAAGGATTGTCCTTCAATTCCTGGGCTCAAAGCTATCTTTCAAGAAGATCCAAATACAATTGAGTCTCTTTGTTTTGTTGCAAGGAGACCTTGGCAGGGGCAACAAAACCAAGGGTTTAACAACTCTATGAACTTTCAAACCCCACCAAATTGGAATCCTTGGCAACAACCTTGGTCCCAACCTCAAAATCCTTTTCAATCATGGGTACAAGGTATGCAAAATCCTTATGGGAGATTTGCTTAGTTTTATCAATATCCTCCATCTTTTCAAAACCAACAAGCTCCACAACTTCCAAATCAAAATCCACAACTATCATTGCCATTTCCACAACAACAACAACCTTCTCAACAGAATCCAAATTCTCAACTCTTGCTTCCATTCCAACAGAAGACAAATCAATTACCTTCCCAGCCATTGCCGAACCCCAACAATAAAAACCCTCAAAATGCTTACATGGTAGAAGGACAACAATTTCCTACCTATATGATTGTTCCTCTCAATGATGTACAACTCAGATCTGGTAGAGTTTTAGATAAGCCTTCTATAGATGCTCAAAAGCAAAGCATTTCTGAGGAAGATTCTCTTGAAGCCAATAAAGGTTCTGAAGCATCTCTTCAAAACGCAAGCATTCAAAAAGAAAAAGAAAAAGAGTCAACCCCGACAACTCCTATAGTTGAGCAACCTGCATCTTCATCCACACCTCCTTTTCCTGAAATACTACAAATTGACAAAGGGGTGGAAAAACAAATCTTGTTGCCTGACTATGATTTCCTAGATGAATTAAAGAATGTATGTATCAAGATTCCCTTGTTACAAGCCATTAGAGAGATTCCTATTCTAGCAAAAACAATAAAGGAGTTGAGTCTTAAAAGACCAGGAAGGAAACCGAGAGATACAAGAAGAATCCACCTGGTAGGAAAAATTGCGGATATCATGATGGGAAAAATTACTATGCAGAAGTATGTAGATCCCGGTAGTCCAATTGTCAAAACACATATCAATGGGGTAGAAATTCCAAATACTTTGATTGATTTAGGGGCTGCTATCAACATTATGAGTAGACAGACTATGGAACAACTGAAACTTCCTAATCTTCTTTTTACACCTACTTTACTGCAACTTGCAGATCGATCAATTATCAAACCAGATGGTGTATTAGAAGACATTTCAGTCTCCTTAGACTCTTGGGAATATCCAGTAGATTTTATGATTTTAACTGCCAAGAGTAATTTAGGAGGACACCCTCTCATCTTAGGAAGACCTTGGCTAGCCACAGCTGATGCTTTTATCAGTTATAGGTCTGGGGATATGTATATTTCTGATGGTAATTCGACAAAGAAATTCAATCTGTATCCTCCAGCAAAAGCAATTACAGAAATAGGAGATAATGAGTGGGTTGATGATGAGGATACTATACAACCTGTCTTTACCATTTCTAAAATCAGTGAAGATAGTCAAAATCTGAACACATTAGAAAACTTTGAAACATCTTCAGAATATGACCACACACAATTTCAGTTAGATTCTGACATTGAGTATCTATCATCTAGACAAGTGTCTCTTTTCTCTATGGAAGAGTTTGGTAGTTCCGCCATTGAGATCTTTCCAGGTAAAACATTGAATATCAACAAAAACTTGGAAAAATCACAACAGGGAGAGCTAACCAAAATCTTGCAAAAAGATTCTACTGCATTTGCATGGGAGTATACCGATATGCAAGGTATTGACCCTAAGACTTGCATTCATCACATCTATATCGAGGAAAACAGTAGACCAATCAGACAACCTCAGAGAAGGATGAATCCAAACCTTAGGGAGATAGTGAAAGAAGAGCTCCAAAAACTACTCAATGTAAACTTCATTTATCCAATTTCAGATAGCCGATGGGTTTCTCCTTTAGTTATAGTACCTAAAAAGAATGGTAAATGGAGGGTATGCATTGATTAAAGGGAATTGAACAAAGCAACTTTGAAGGATCACTTTCCTTTACCTTTTATCGATCAAGTATTAGATACTTTAGTAGGCAAAAAGTATTTTTCATTTTTGGATGGTTTTAGTGGCTATAATCAGATTCAGGTAGCACCTGAAGATAAAGACAAGACCACATTTACCTTTCCATGGGGAACTTTTTCTTACCGAGTACTTCCTTTTGGATTATGTAATGCATCCGCAACATTTCAAAGGGAAGTACTAGGAATCTTTTCTGATCTAATCCATGATTGTGTAGAGGTTTATATGGATGATTTTACAGTTTATGGTAATTCATTTGAAGAGGCATTAGAGAATTTGGAAAAAGTCCTTATAAGGTGTAAAGAAACAAACCTTTCATTGAGTCATGAGAAATTCTTTATGATGTTTACTGAAGGTATTGTTTTGGGACATCATATTTCGGGGGATGGGATTAAAGTTGATAGATCAAAAGTTGAAGTCATCTCCAAGTTTCCTATTCCAAATTGTCAGAAAGATGTTAGAAGTTTTCTTGGATTTACTAGATACTATAGAAGATTTATCGAAAACTTCACCAAAATAGCATCTCCACTCTTCAAATTACTTACAAAAGACTGTGAATTCAAATGGGATCCTGATTGTCAATCTGCATTTGAAACTTTGAAAACAAGAATATCTGAAGCACCCATTTTGAGAGGGCCAAATTGGAAACTTCCTTTCCATATTTTTACAGATGCTTCAGATACAGCTCTAGGAGCTATGTTGGGTCAAAAGGATTTAGTTCCTTATGCCATTTACTACACCAGTAAAAATTTGACTCCCACCGAGTTAAACTATACTGTGACTGAAAAAGAGTTCTTAGCTGTTGTTCATGCAATCAATAAGTTTAGACATTATATAACAGGCTATGAAACTTTTTTCCATACTGATCATTCTGCAATTAGATATCTAATGAACAAACCTGTTACTAATGGAAAAGTTATAATATGGCTCTTACTTTTACAAGAATTCAATATTACTGTGTTGGATAGACCAGGGAAACAAAATACAGTAGCTGGTTTCTTGTCTAGAATCCAAAATACTAACGAAGATTCTCCTGTAGAGGATAAGTTTCCAGATGAATATTTATTTGCAGTAACTACTAAGACTCCTTGGTATGCAGATATTGCTAACTATTTGGTTACAGGGAAGCTACCTCCACACTTATTTCCTAGTGAAAAAAGAAGAATTATTCAGGAGAGTTTGAATTATTCATGGATTTCTAATGAATTGTTTAAAACAGGGCTAGATTGTGTGATTAGAAGATGTGTTCGGGAAGATGAAATGCCTGACATCCTTAAGGCATGTCATGATGAACCATGCAGTGGACACTTTGCTGACAAAAGGATGGCCTATAAAATCCTTTCTTTAGGATATTATTGGCCTTCCCTCTTCAAAGATACAAAACAATATGTCAGAAGGTGTGACCGCTGCCAAAGAGTTGGAAGACCGACTCTTTCAAATGAAATGCCATTACAACCACAGGTACTCATCGAACCCTTTGAAAAATGGCTTTAGATTTCATTGGACCCATTAATCCACTATCTAAACAGATGAAGTATATATTGGTATGCACTGATTATGTCACTAAATGGGTAGAAGCCAAAGCATTGCCTTCTGCCACTGAAAATTCAGTTGTTCATTTTCTTTATGAGGATATTTTTACTCGTTTTGGTGTCCCAAGAGAAATTTTTACGAATCAGGAAGTTAATTTACATCTAACTTGATGGAGAACCTGATGGAAGAATACAAAATCAAGCACAGAAAATCTACTCCTTATCATCCGCAAGCAAATGGCCAAGTGGAGTCTACAAACAAAGTTCTTGAGAGCATCATCACCAAAACTGTCCATCTACACAGAAGAGATTGGGCAGAGAGGCTTCCTGAAGCCTTGTGGGCCTACAGAACTACATGGAGGAACACAACAGGGCATTCTCCCTATGAACTTGTTTATGGGAAAGAAGTCCTGCTCCCCATTGAATTTCAATTCAAGACTTTCAAGATGGCAGTTCAGCTGGGGATGAATCTATTAGAAGCCCAAAAGCACAGAATGGAGCAGCTGAATGAGCTAGATGAGATCAGACAAGAAGCAATTCTAAGAACTGATCTAGTTCAACATCAAAGAGCTAGGTGGCATGACAAATACATCAAAGAGAAAAAGTTTCAAGAGGGAGATTGGGCACTACTGTTTGATTCCAAGTTTAAAGACTTCAAAGGTAAATTTCAGACTCATTGCCATATGAGATTGAAAAAGTCTTTAGCAATGGAGCGGTAAGAATCAAGACCATTGATGAATTTCAAACTACTCTCATTGTGAATGGCCACCGATTGAAAATTTATCATAAGCCACTATCAAAAGAGGAATTTGTCAAAATGTTTCAAGAGAATTCTGCAATAAGGCTGGTGAAGAAGAATTCTTCTTCCCCACCAACCTAGCCTTTGTTTCTTTCAGTTAAAAATAATAATAATAATAATAATAATAATAATAATAATAATTTGTATAAGACTGAAAACCAATCACAGATTGGCGGTCTTATACAGAAAATGTAGAGTGAAAATCAGGGACACCTGACACTCTATATTTTCCAAAAAAAAAAATCTCTTCTCTCCTTCTTTTTCCATCTTCACTCCACCTCATCTTCCATTCCACTCCATCTCCATCTCATTTTCATTTCACTTCACTCCGCTTCACTTTCACTCCATTCCACTCATTTCATCTTCATTTCATCAATAAAAGTCCCTTTCAGGACTATTTTCACTCAGTTAGTTATTATCTAACTATCTTTGTTCAGCTAAGAGGGTGCTGTGCAGTTTCCGAAGCTGGTAGTAGTTTCCACAGCCAGAAGCAGTTTCCGCAACCACCACTCTGTTTTTCAAATTCACAGTCAAAATGTTAGTGCAATAATCATGAAAATGCAAGTGTAATTGAGCATATGCTATGAAGACATGGAGCATCTCCAAGACATCAAGGAAGAGCAGTTGGTTAAAAGCTATGAGCAAGAAATGACAAGGTTTCCAAAGGTATGAGCAAATTTTTTTAATCAAATAGCAATTAAAGTCATGATTATGCATAGTTATCAAACCATAAAAGCTCTACTATGTGCAATGATCGGTACGATAGCTCCATTACCCACTCCCATTCCCTGATATTATTCTGCACACCATGCATTCATTTCTTAATGGTCTCATGATTGATTTTCGGGTTTGAACTCATAGTCGACTGCACTTTCATTTACCACCTGTACTCATGAGATGTGACCTATCCCATTACGGCTCCTCTCCACCGCATTTTCCGCAGCCATCCATTAAAACGTGTAATATTTTGTACACAGCCGTTTAATTCAAAAATCTCGACCTCACCATTCTATTAAGGCCATCCTCTTCACATACATCCGCATTTCATCTTGTGAACTCATTTGCGGCTGCTCATCCTCTGTTCCACCTGTAATCCCGAAGCATTCCTGTTACCTGCTATCCACCTACCGATTGCAGCCACTGCATTTTACCATAAACCCTGCAACCGAGCCACCATCCCTCTGCTAAACCCTTACATGCAATTGAATTTTTAGTTGAAATTCAAAACAGAGGAAGGAATGTGAAAATTACTAAGGGCAGAACCAGAAGGACCGAAATATTTAGAAGGTTACCCTCAAGCAAAAGATTTGCTGAAGAAAGCCAAATGGTTACGCTTCATCCAAAAGTTTAAGGGCTATAATAAAGAGGTAACCAAATCTTTTGCATGGTCTTTCAATGGCCAAATGGTGGATATTAGAGACTTGAAGCTCACGGTGACTGAAACAACAGTAGCAGCTGCCATAGGCTTACCCCAGGAAGGTGAGCGATGGTTCAAAAACAAAAGCGTGGACGAACAGGCATGGAGAATTATGCTAAGAAACCCAGGTATGGACACCACTGTGTTTACGAAAGGAATTCCTGTTCATGCGTTGAAAGAAGATTGGGCCAGTCTGCTATTAGTTATCCAAAAATTTATCACTTGTGAAGGACACTTTGGTTCAATGTATATGTACCATGCTAGACTGTTGATGAATTTCTTAGAGAGTCAAACTCTTAATTTGCCTTATTTCTTACTGTTGAGTTTGAAAAAGATGAGTATTACAGTCCAAAAACACATAGGAAATATAGAACCTCATCTATATCATCATGGACTTATAAAGATTCTCATTGAGGACCAACTAAAGAAAAACAAAGATACCTGGGAACAATTCTTGATAAGAAACTACTTTCAAGAGCCATCTAAGGCATCTGAAAGTAGTACACCAAAGACACCAAGAAATAGTAGGAGAAAAGAAAAGAGTGCCATAGTCCAAGACAAGAAGTTGGTTAAAAAGAAAAAGAGAATAGAACTAAGGACAAGAAACAGAAAAAAAGTGAAAGGCAAAAGAACCATACAAGAAGTCTACCAATCACCTGAGCCATCTATAGAGGAATATTATCAAACACTGTCGGAGATATTAGTGCATCTTCAAGAATAGGCTGCTATAGCAAAGAAAAAGGAAAAAGGGAAACAGAGCATACAAGAAGGGAGTACTAGTCCACCATACTTAAGGAGAAGCACCAGGCTAAGAGGGAAGGGGAGTAAAACACAAGTAAAATGGCCCCACTTCATTGACTTGGGTGGGGAAACACCCAAAAAACCTCCAGCTAGCTGTAGTCCACCTCGTCCTCAGCCAAGTATTGAAACTAGTCCTCCACATATTGATGGAAGCCCTTCTCGACCAGAGCTAGAGAGCAGTCCTCCTCCTCCACAAGATTTTGAACTCAGTCCAAGAAAGACACCTGAAATAGATCCCAGTCAATAGGAGGTATATGACTACCTGGAATCTTTAGAAAAATCAGCTGCAGGTCCGAGTACCACTCTACCCCACATGACACCAGATGCACAAGTTCAATCCTTAAAGCAGGAGGTATTTGAATTAGAGGTTCTAAACAGGCATATCAAGCAAGAAAATGAAGCACTCAAGGAGCAGAGCAAAGTAGATAAAATTATTCATGATAACACTATGCTTCATTTGGGACTATGGCAAAAGAAAAACAAGAAACTAAAGAAAAAGTGCAGAAAGTTGAGCAGAGAATTGATCAATCTCAAATTCAGATGTCTAATAAGGAAACCCAGGATGGTGGTAGCACCAAAGAAGAAGAAAAGAGGGCTAGATGTCCTAGCAGAGGCTTCAGAACATATGGATTAGAGGGGAATGACTAAATTTTGGTTGCATGAGGACATGCAACACCTTCACAGTGGGGGTATGTTGAGTCCCAAACCTGCATCTTCCCTATATACCTTTTCAGCCTTCTTTTCCATTTATTTGATCCACCAAGCTGTCAAATCATTGCATATTAGTCTAAAAAGAGCTTATGAAATGGTTTCCTAACTATGTTTATGATTGCTGTTTGATTTAGATTTTTGTTCAAGCAGCTGTGGAAACTTGTCACTTTCCGCAGCCAGCTTAAGTTTTCGTAGCAATTTTGTTAAAGACTATGTTACAGGTGTCCAATGGAGAATCCAGCCACATGGTCAAGCTGCAAATGACATGTACATGGAGCGTGTCCGCTCAGTTCAACCGAATCACTCACAAACAACCATGGTCAAAGACGGTCAAAGGAGGGGTCAAACCAAGAGTTTTGCGGTGGCACGGCTCTGTTTTGCCCACGTGAAGGTTTGCGTGGCAAGATCCTCAATTTCTGGAGGTGTGCCAACACCTGTGGATCAATCTGTGAACTGAATCGAGCAGCCACCACTCCATGGATTTAACTGTCATAATTACCATACCGCTAGATCTCAGGCTGTGGAGATTTACGTGTCTGTTTGGCAGCGTAGAATCTAGGAATTAGTTATAGCATTTTCGCTTGTAAATAACGTGTTATCAAATGCTTGACAGTTAGCTTTTCATGTGTAATATTGACTGTGTTTTACGAGCCACTGTACTGTGCTCTATTTCTATGTTTTTACTGCACTTTAATATATGAGAAGACAACATTCTTGAGTTCCATTTGTGATTGAGTATTGATTGGCTGAGGTTGCAGAGGGTCCCTGTACACCAAAGCCCTGTATCTACTATATAATTTCTCACCTTCTTTCATTATGTTACTGCTTTTATAATTAGTTGCCTGTATATATATTTCCTGATGTTTATAACTAACTGTTGTTCATCTTTTCCTTTTATGCTTTCTTATGGTTGCTAGCTGATCAGTCTTTGTCTTTCAGGTTATTTTAGGCAGCCCGGGAAAATTACATAGTTTTAATGACTACTGACATGAGATCATCTTGTCCTTTCTACTGATTCATTCACTGAGTTTTAATTCCAGCATTGTCATTTCTTTCAATTTTGCTTTGCTTATTTACTTTTCTACCACTCAGATATCATATTACTCATCTGTTTATGATTTCCTTCCTATAGCTAAGCGACTCAATTAGTGAGGAATCGGAATATTATTTGATGTCGTATGATTTAGTTTGCTTTCCTGCAAGTTAGAGATTAAATTACTTATGTCATTTTCAAGAATTGAAATATGAATGAGTAGTTAAATCTTAGTTTCTTTTTATGCAATTTGATTTCCTGCAATTTAGATATCATATTACTCAGCTTGTTTATGATTATTTCCTATAGCCGGAGCGAGTCGAAAGTTGAAGGGTCAGAATGTGGGTTGAAGTGTGATTTAGTTTGCTTTGCTTTCAGTCTTTGAGTTGCTTTGAGTTCAGTTTTTTATTTTCTTTTCATACAGCAGTAAGGATACTGGGCCATTGTCACAAGTTCACTATTTTGGTACATTTATTTCCTTTTGAGAATTGATTTCATCACAGTCAGTTTGAAACCTTCTTTTTGAGAACTTTAAAGTTTGGAAAATCATTGTAGAAATCACCATTACCATCCACACTTGACTTTCAATTTCGCCATCTCACACTAGGGAATCCACAGAAGATAAACCCAAACACAAACCAAAAACTCAAAAACGACAAAGAACTAAGAAATCGGTTATCTTGCATATACAGTGCACTTCACTTCAGTAGTTTACGACTGCCAGATTGACATTTTAAATAGCAATTTAGGACACACTAAATTGACCAAACAGTTATTATGGTTGTTATCTTGTCATGTTGACATGATGTTTTTCTTTTGAGCAAGTCTTTCATTGTAATTAGTGCAACGAGATATGTTATAAATCTCCATGGGTATTACATTTTCTTTTCAGCGGTTTTGTTGAGGTCCTGGTGTGGTTTAACACCAAGGATGGTGTTCACCAAGGGGGGGGTTCTGTAACAACCCTGGTGAAAAGTTCATGTAATAAAAGTTAATAAAGGAAAAAATAAGACCACGGTTAAGGGACACTTATTCCAAGTTGAATGTTGGGAAAAGATACCCTAGTGGGTATCATTGGATGTGTGTTTATGGCTAAGGAAATTGGTAAATGCATTAAAATTAAAAAAGGCATTTTTAGCACATTTATGTATGAAAATAAAGGAAATTTGGAGAAAAGTAAGGTGAAAGGGCACAGGTTGCACGTGAGGAGGAAATTGAAGGAAAATAATGGAAAATGAAGAAAATAGAGGCCTCATTAATAAAAAGGCTTTTGAGGATCAGTTGGTAACCTTTTGTCAGTTCAAGTTTAGAGCTCTCTCATCATTCTCTCTCTCTCTCACTCTTGGTCACTTAGGGTTTTCTTGGAGAACTCTAGCTTTGGATCAAGAAAGGAAAATCAAGCAAAGGAAAGGAAAGGAATGATCAAGGAAGGAAAAGTAAGATCAGGAATCTTCAACATGAATACATGTAGGTAACCTATTGCATGTGTGATTTCCTAGCTGGTTTGGACATGAATGGGTTTGCATGTTGGTGTATGGTTCTCTTGTTGTCGATGGCATGGTTTTTTTGGGTTATGATAGTGGTTTTTAGCCTAGCCTTGCTTTTTTTCCGGATGCCATGGTATGTTGGGATGTTTATCTCGGTTTTGAGATTTGGTTTGTCGGATGGATTTCAGAATCCAGGGCAGAGATGGTCTCAAGGTTCATTCCCAAATGCCTAAGATTCCCTTGATCGGTTTTTGTGGGATACACAGTAAAGCCTAAAGGAGGAGTCTCAGTTTAGGGCCTAGTGATTTGGGTTTGGATTGTGGTATATCCTGAGAGACTAGTATCAGTTTAGGGCTTAGAGATCTGAGATTGGATTGTGGTAGAGCCTAGGAGACAAGGACATGGAAAATTCCTCAAGGATAGTGGTGGATTCCGGATGGCACTCCAAGTTCGGTTTGGTTGTGATCGAAGCACTAGTTTGGTGTGATCACGGTTTGGTGAGGGTGGAGGTGGTTTAGCCTCTAGATTCCCTTGATTGTTCTTGGATTGGTTGTTCTATGATATCCCACATTCATGCTTGGAATATGGCATTAGGGTGATTAGTTGAAAGAGAGATATGGTTCAACCACGTCTATGGTCAGGTGGTACATGGAAGTTTCGAATCTGGTTGGATTTACCTATGATTAATAAAAGCTAATTTCTCTTACTTTTTCACTTGTTTATATGTGGATTTAATGGTTTTCAAATCTTTGATATTTATATGGATGTTTGCTATAAGCATGGTTATATGATTGGTTCTTGTCATGGTTATTTCATGCATTTACTTGTGATTGTCAAATAGATGGATGCAAGACCTAATTGATGTTATAAAAATTCAATGGAGAAGGAGGTGATCCTTCTTGTTATGTTTCATAAGTTCTTTCAGTAATTATTTCTCTGTCTTGTATCCTAGGACTATAGGTTGCATTGATGCCAAGAGTTTGACAAAATGCTAGTCTCGGTTGGGGATGCTCAGGCCTATTCCTAAGGTTGATTTTTGATTTGTTTATATTGTCATAATGCCTTTGATGGATTTTGATGGCTATAACAAGTTATGGGCAGAGGTCGAGATTCTGGGCTAGAAAAGTGGCTCAAATCCTGGGGATGTTGGCATAGGTCTACTAAAATGAGTCCATGGAGTTGGCATATAGGCCTGTGAGAGCGGCTTTGGCTTTTGGTCGCTTCCTTGCCTAGAACATGAGAGAAAACAATGGGTTAAATGGTTTAAATAATCAATGGGACTCAGGGATAGGATGTCTGAGTGGTCGAAATGTCTCCTGAGGGTGTTGTGGCTAATGTGGAAGGGTTTGTTTAAGGTGTTCCATCGATTCCATTTCCTTAAGGTAACTAAGGAAGTTAAATCCCTATAGTAACCTCTCTCAACGCATGTTTACCTTGGTTGGCCGGTCGCTTGGGTGGACCTGGGAGGAGAGGGTGTTACACATTGCGTCAAAAGATTGTCTGAATATGAAAATGAACCATGGTAAAGCATCGTCAACCATGATTCAACTTCGCATTATGACAAAGATTGTCTCAATATAAAAATTAATCATGGTCAATCATGGTCCAATGTCACATTGTGATAAATATTGTCTCAATATGAAAATCAACCATGATCAACCATGGTAAATCATGGTCAACCATGTTTATTTTACTGTTTATAATATCTATCATAGGGTTTATATACCTTGGTTTATGATATTTATATTAGGGTTTATCATATGATTTTCTCAATATGAAAATCAATCATGGTCAATCATAGTCAAAATTGGTCAAACATGGTTGACCATGGTTAATTATGGTCAATCATGGTTAACCACGGCCAACAACGATCGAACGTCATATTGTGGCAATGATTATCTCAATATGAAAATCAACCATGGTCAACCATAATCAACCATGGTCCAACGTCGCATTGTGACAAATATTGTCTCAATATGAAAATCAACCATGGTCATACATGGTCAATAATCATGGTCAAATTGTGACAAAGATTGTCTCTTGGTCCAATGTCACATTATGACAACCATGGTCATCCATGGTCGACCACGGTCCAACGTCGCATTATGACAAAGATTGTTTCAATATGAAAATCAACCATGGTATAATATTCCTAGGGTATAGTATTTTTCATAGGGTTTATAATATTAATCCTAGGGTTTAATATAAATCCCTTGGGTTTATAATATTAATCCCAAGGGTTTATAATATTAATCTCTTGGGTTCTCAATATTAATCCCTTGATTTTTATATATATATTTTTTTGTGTAAGCTTGGTAGTACTTCCCTTTTCTATTAGTTATCTATAAGCAGGTAACAAAATATATGTCTGGTGACCTCAACCTACCCGAAGGAAACCAGGTCTGTTGGCCACCGATCAACATCAAAAGCTGTCCAAAATTTAAAGAGTTTGATCCTTATCATCCATGCTAAGTTTGATGCTATATCTACTATATACTTAATGCTTGTAAAATAAATGTTATTCATCATAATAACAAAAATTAACTGATTGTCTCTCTGCTTCAGTCATCAGATGATTCGACTGGAGCTGGGTCTTTAGCACTTGACCCGGGTGCTTCGCTCTGCAACAAGGTCTGGATCTGCTTTTCCATCCTCTTAAAACAAAGGTTTTGGTGATATTGTTGCACTTGTACCGACTGTATTTCCTTCTGAATATATTTTAAACTTGGTTCCTCTTGCATGCCCCTCTCTGGTTCTTCTCTATCCCTGTATGTTATCATTTCCCTGGCCAGTAGGTTTTTCATCACCCAGTACTGTTGTATGGTCTACCTGAATAGAGTTTGGCAGCCTCTAGTATGGCCCGGGTCACTAAGTAATGGCTCCCATTCTGCCATTAGGAGCTCTTCATTTTCCACATTGGCGTTTAACTCTGCTTCCCATGATGCTATTACTGCCTTTACTTGTGCTGGGGTGCCTGCATGGTAGGCATGCAGTAAATTCTTGCATGCTTTCCTCTCCCATTCTTCGACCCCTTTTCCTCTACGTTTTGCTCGCTGATGCCTCCAAGCTTTTCATCTTCTGATCTACCTTCTTGCCTACTTGTCTGCCTCCTTTTCTTCCTTGTTTCCATCCTTTCACCATGATGAGCCTCATCATTGGGTAACTATATGGACCTTAATTCACCTCCTAGCATAGTCAAATCAACTCTTCTCACAATTTATTACATGTTTTGGTTATATTTTGTTTAATGAAATAAGTCAAAGTGAGATATTATGCCTAGTGGACTAATGTGGATTGAATGCAGGTTTTTGAGAGAAAATCAGGGAATTTTGGCAAGATTAAAGGTTGAAACTCGAATGGGACAAGGAAGAGAGATTGTAGGAGGTAAATCCTCCTCATTTACTCCTCCTTCATTCGAATATTCCTCCTTCAATCACACTAGATCGGAGTACAAGCAGCCAAGTCATGAAGATCAAAAGGCAGCCGAGCAAGTGACAGTCAAAGAGTTAGTTTATCTCAATTTTGGGAGCCGAGCCTCCCTAGATTTAAGGAAGTCGTTGGGGACTTTAGTTGTATAAATAAGGAGGCCTAGAGCCTCATTAGGATTCGAATTTTTATTGTAAAAACTATTGGGTGTGGAGCCTGATTATCTTCTATATTCAAAGGTATCACCGCACTGGACCCCAATTCGAAATGGAGCGGCAACGCCGCCCGTAAAATATTCGCTGCAGGGGGGGTCCAGGCGGGGGCAACTATGACCTTTGGGGAGCCCCCTCCGGCAGGGGGTTTCGGGGTTAGCGCCCCTAAAGCTAAGAATAGATGTAAAATTGCCTTGTAAAAGTATTGTAGTTTCTAGTCAATCTGGACCGTTCATTAAGTGGATATTTGACGATAGAAGTTATGTTTAATTTAGGGTTTTTTTCCCTAGAAGGCAACCCCTCACTATATATGAGAGAATTGTATTGCATCTATGTAGATCTGTATTCTGAGTGCGAAAGAGAGAGGAGATTGAGAGCGAAGAGGGTGTTACAGCAGATCTACGGTAGGTTGTATCTCTTCAGTTTGCTGGATAATATAAAAGGAAGGACCGGTTGTTTCTCTGTGGATGTAGCTCAAACTGGGTGAACCACATATCTGTGTCTCTTGTTTAATGCGTTTTCTGTTTTTATATTTCTGCAATATTTTATGTGTTCCATTGCTCTGTAATATATAATTTTCTAACAACTGGTATTAGAGCCAAAGGTCTATTTGGCTGATAAACTTGTAGGAAAGAAGGGTTCTTGGTTCAAGTGGGAGCAATGGCGTAAGATGGTAAGTTTAGGGTCGAGAAATTTAACGGCCAAAACTTCTTGTTGTGGAAGATGCAGATGGAAGATTATATGTATCAGAAAGATCTATACCTACCATTGGGTAGAAAAACAAAAATGTCGATGGGTATGACAAATGAAGAATGGAACCTTCTCGATAGAAAGGCACTCGGAACAGTACTATTGTGCCTCGCAGCGTCGGTCGCCTTCAACATTTCGAAGGAAACAATGACAAAGGGTTTGATTAAGGCATTGGTGAAACTATATGAAAAACCCTCGGCCTCAAACAAGGTATTTCTTATGAAACAGTTATTTAATATGAAGATGTCGGAAGGCGGATCTGTTGCAGACCATTTAAATGATTTTAATATTGTTACAAGTCAGTTAAGTTCTTTAGGGGTAAACTTTGATGATGAAGTTAGAGCTCTATTTTTCTTGTATTCATTGCTAGAAAGTTGGAATGGTTTAGTAATGGCCATTCGTAAATCTGTTTCTGGATCTAGTACTTTAAAGTTTGATGATGTTGTCGGTGCTATCCTTAGCGAGGAAATGCGACGGAAAAGCTCCAATGAGACATCAAGTAATGATTTGAGAGCAGAGTCTAGGGGAAGAAAAATGGAAAGAGGAAAGAGCTCAGGATATTGCAGTAAATCAAGGAAAGGCAGATCCAAGTCCAGATTGGGGATAGTTTGCTGGAAATGTGGAAAGAAAGGACACCTAAAGAAAAAATGTAGATCTTGGAAGGGAAAATAAGGAGATGCACAACAAGAAAACAATCATGAAGCAAATTTGACAGGTGAGGTGTTACAAGATGCTTTGATTCTTTCTTTCGAAAATATTAAGGATTCCTGGGTGGTAGATTCAGGGGCCTCATTCCATGCCACACCTGATAAGAAATACTTTCATGACTATGTTCAAGGAGATTTTGGACAAGTCCGTTTGGGTGATGATAAACCCTGTAAAATTGTTGGAATGGGTAAGGTTCTTGTAAAACAGCAGAATGGAAACCAATGGCTACTAAAGGAGGTAAGGCATGTTCCTGATCTGAAGAAAAATCTAATTTCAGCAGGGCAGTTAGGCGATGAAGGTTGTGTGACAAATTTCATAGATAAAGCTTGGCAGGTCACCAAAGGAGCCCTGGTAATAGCAAAAGGCGAAAAGGTTGGTACATTGTATTTATGCAATGGTATTTATAACTTTGTTAATGCTTTAACTTCCAAAGGAGCAGATGCAGCATTATGGCATCATAGGCTTGGACACATGAGTAAGAAGGGGATGAAGATCCTTTACTTAAGGAATTTTTTTCTGGGTTTGAAGAATGTTGATTTGGACTTCTGTGAGAATTGCATTTATGGAAAACAGAAGAGAGTCAGATTTCTCAGAGTTGGGAAAGAAAAGAAGAGCAAAAAATTAGAGCTTGTGCATATAGATGTATGGGGATCTGCTCAGGTATCATCTCTCGGTGGCTCTTGTTATTATGTTACTTTTATTGATGATGCAACTAGAAAACTTGGATTTATTGTATTAAGAATAAATCTAATGTATTTGATACTTTTAAGAAATGGAAAGCTTTGGTTGAGATTGAGACAGGAAAGAAATTGAAGTGTCTCAGATCAGACAATGGAGGTGAATATTGCAGCAACGAGTTTGATAGGTATTGTTCAGAGCATGAAATTCGCAGAGAGAAGACAGTTCCAAGAACACCACAAGAAAATGGTGTGTCAGAAAGGATGAACAGAACAATCATGGAGCGTGCAAGGTGCATGAGATTGCATGCAGGATTGCCTTTACAATTTTGGGCAGATGCTGTAGATACTGTCGTTTATCTAATGAACAGAGGGCCTTCAAGTTCCTTGGATGGTGGTTTTCCAGAGGAAGCATGGACAGGTAAAAAGGTAAACTACTCCTTCTTAAAGCCTTTTGGTTGTGAGGCCTTTGTCCATATTAATAAAGAAAATAGAACAAAGCTTGAGGCAAAATCAAAGAAATGTACCTTTATTGGATATGGTGTTAATGATTTTGGTTATCGCCTATATGATTATGAAAATCACAAAATCATTAGGAGCAGAGATGTAATATTCAATGAAAAGGTCTTGTATAACAATCAGTTGCAGGAAAAGAAACAGGAAAAAGAAAACAAGGAACACATAGTTCTTGATGAGATCACTGAAAAAGTAAAGGTGCCTAAAAATAATAATAATCAACAACCACAACAACAATAACCACCACAACAGCAACAAGCACCCAAAACACCTGAAAGTGAAGTTAGAAGATCTACCAGGATAAGTAGACCCCTTGAACGATACTCTCCTTCATTATATTATTTATTGTTGACTGATTCTGGTGAACCTGAATTATATAAAGAAGCAATGTAAGTTGAAAGCAGGAAGAAGTGGGAGCTAGCCATGGAAGAAGAGATGGAATCCTTAATTCATAACCAGACTTGGGACTTAGTCAGGTTGCTTGCAGGTAAAACTACATTGCAGAATAAATGGGTTTACAGGCTGAAGGAAGAAGATGGAGGAAAACAGAGGTACAAAGCTAGACTTGTGGTGAAGGGGTTTGCACAGAAGAAAGGTATTGATTTTGATGAAATATTTTCTCCTGTTGTTAAAATGACTTCAATCAGAACTATTTTAAGTCTAGTAGTAGTTGAAGATTTGCATCTTGAGTAGTTAGATGTAAGGACAACCTTTCTCCATGGGGATTTGGAAGAAGATATATATATGCAACAGCCACAAGGATATGAGGTGAAAGGGAAGGAGAAAATGGTGTGCAGGTTGAAGAAGAGCTTGTATGGCTTAAAACAGGCTCCAAGGCAGTGGTCTCTAAAATTTGACAAGTTTATGTCTCAACAAGGTTATACTAGATGTAACTCTGATCATTGTGTTTATCTGAAAAATCAAAATGATGGCAGCTATATTATATTGTTATTGTATGTGGATGACATGCTTGTTGCAGGGTCTAACATGCAGGAAATAAATGTGCTAAAAATAAAATTGGCAAATTCATTTGCAATGAAGGATTTGGGAGCTGTAAAACAAATCCTTGGTATGAGAATAACTAGAGAAGGAAAATTTGCAAATTAACATTGTCACAAAATGAGTACATAGAAAAGGTGTTGAAAAGATTTAATATGCACAATGCAAAACCAGTTAGTACACCTTTTGCTAGCCATTTCAAACTTAGTAAGGAAATGTGCCCAAAGACCCAAGAAGACATGGATTATATGTCTAAAGTTCCATATGCATCAGCATTTGGAAGCTTAATGTATGCAATGGTCTGCACAAGGCCTAATATTGCACATGCAGTGGGAGTTGTAAGCAAGTATATGAACAATCCAGGAAAGGAACATTGGATGGTAGTGAAATGGATTCTCAGATATTTGAAAGGTACCACAAATCAAGCATTATGCTTTGGTGGTTCAAACATTTCTCTACAAGGATATGTTGATGCAGATATGGCAGGTGACAGACATAACAGGAGGAGCACTACAGGATATGTATTTACTGTAGGTGGAACAACTGTCAATTGGGTTTCAAAAATCCAAAGTATTGTTGCACTTTCAACAACAGAAGCAGAGTATGTTGCTGCTACAGAGGCTAGTAAAGAAATGATTTGGTTACAAAGGATTATGGGTGAATTGGGTAAGGAGCATGATATGGGCACGTTATACAATGATAGCCAAAGTGCCATTCATCTTGCAAAGAACTCAGCATTTCATTCCAGGACTAAACACATACAGCTCAAGTACCATTTCATACGATCAGTGTTGGAAGATGGAGAGTTGAAGCTGGAAAAGATACACACTAGCCAAAATCCTGCAGATATGGTAACAAAAGTTGTAACCAGGGAGAAATTGAGAATCTACTCAGTTTCAATTGGTCTTCAAGTATGATGAAGAAGATAAGAAACAACCAGGTCCAAAGAGGAGTCGTTGTCCAACAAATGAAGCAGCGGTGGAGTTGCTATAATCAGTCTCCAAGTGGGAGATTGTTGGGTGTGGAGCTTTATTATCTTCTATATTCAAAGGTATCGCCGCATTGGACCCCAGTTCGAAATGGGGTGGCAACACCGCCCATAAAATATTCGCTACAGGGGGGGTCCGGAGGGGGGGGGGGCTACGACCTTTGGGGAGCCCCCCCCTGGCGGGGGGTTTCGGGGGAACGCCCCCGAAGCTAAGAATAGATGTAAAATTGCCTTGTAAAAGTATAGTAATTTCTAGTCAATCTGGGTCGTTCATTAAGCGGAGATCTGACGATAGAAGTTATGTTTAATTTAGGGTTTTTTGCCCTAGAAGGCAACCCCTCACTATATATGAGGGAATTGTATTGCATCTATGTAGATCTGTATTCTAAGTGAGAAAGAGAGAGGAGATTGAGAGCGAAGAGGGTGTTACAACAGATCTACAGTAGGTTGTATCTCTTCAGTTTGTTGGATAATATAAAAGGAAGGACTGGTTGTTTCTCCATGGACGTAGCCCAAACTGGGTGAACCATGTATATCTGTGTCTCTCTTGTTTTCCGCGTTTTCTGTGTTTATATTTCTACAATATTTTATGTGTTCCATTGCGCTGTAATATATAATTTTCTAACAAAAACACTAATTATTTTTTAGCTCTAGACTTGTGGAAGACATTGCTATGTAACTTTCTGTTTTGATAATGAGAATGAGCTTTTTCTTGATCCAGCACTGAGTTAACTTAGAGTGATGAAGCTCTTGGGTTAGGGCCCAACCCTAGCAGCAGAGGCTCCTCTTCTTGTATATGTATGCTTAGATTAATTTCACAGATTCATGGTTAAATTGTCCTTAGAAGTAATTCATTGCAAGTAGTGTAGATTTGATTAGTTTGTTTATTAGTTTGCTTCCATTTGTGTTGTACTTCAGTAGTAGGTTAGAAGAGATAAAAGGAACATAAAAAAGCTGTCAGTAGGTGTCTTGGCCTCACTTCTTCCTTCAGGGATCATGATTTGAGGAAAGGACCCCCATGCAACCCCAAAAAGACAGAATTCTACTTTCTCATAGAATTTAGAGTTTAATGTACTTGAACCAGCATTTGATCATTTGCAAGTGTAGGATTTAATTATCATTTCTTCCTTCTTCAGTATTACAGTAGATCTCATTAATGATTTCATCTTATTCTGCAAATTTTCCTCATGCATGAAGTAGACAACTAGCTCATTAAACTCTGTTTTTCTAGCTTATTGAAATTCTTCTTGTTTACATGATTTTTGGGAAAATATCAATGTTTGATGTAGTGTAGGTGTTTTAGAAGAAAAGAGAGATCTCATAGTCAGCAACCTCCTCCCAACTTCATCCATCCATGATCATTCCTTGCTTTCACTAAGACCCTCACCAATTTCATCATTTTTCAAGGAAACTTCTCCAAGCATGTTGAGCAAATCCAACCATCTCCCAACCTTGGTTTTGAGTTCTGAGTGATCCTAGGCATTTTATCACTCCATTCCACCCACCGACCACCTCCCGTAAGCCTTCCATCACCTTCAGCACCTATCATTTTGCTCTCGGTTGTATCCTATAGAAATACAGGGAATCCTGTAGGTTTTCCTGTAGTGGCCTGTTTTGAGGCCGAATTGAGGGAAAAAATATAGAAAGCCACACAAGGTCACCTAGGGGTCTCCCAAACCTTCCAACCATCCTCCAACATCCCTAAGCCAACTAGCACATCAACAAAAGAGATTAGCTTTCACACTTCTCCGTAAAAATGGCAAAAGACAAAAAGAGAAAAACATATTTGTTGTAGCCATTTACATGCACAGTAGTAGAATGTTTATGCTTTGAATTTACATGATTAAGATAGTTGAATTTCATACATGTTAATCTAGCATTCTTTCTGAAATATAGTCTCTTAGAAGTTAGGTAGGAAATGGTGTGTTTTAGCATTGGATTTCAGTCTTTTTCCTTACTACAATAGACAATCTTTCTCTTAGAGTAGATTTCTCTTTCCCTCATTAGTAATCAAGCTTCTTCTGACTCCATAGAAGTCTAGCTTGACAAACCCTAGTGGTCTCTCGCCAGCTGAACAGTGAAAAAAAGGCAGAACCATCACTTTTACTTGTGTATATAACACTGTCACCTCCAAGTTTGTACAAACCCCAGGTTGATAAAGTAAAGTTGGTAGCCCTAGGAGTTGCAGCATTCTTGATGAAATACTGGTGCTCATGAGTTTTTGGCGCCATTGCCGGGGAGGTGTGTGAGTAATATGTGATTACTATTTTCTTTCTTCCATTTCTTGTTTCTGATATTCTGCTAGCAGTTTCATTTATGCAAGAGTAATTTAGTTTCTTTTTTTTTCCATTTTGCATTAATTACTTTCCTTTCCATTCCACAAGTAAGATTTCATTCAATTAGTTAGTTTTCATTCAATCAGTTAATTTTCATTCAGTCTGTAATTTCAATTCTATAATCACTTTCAAAGTTTGAAAAAAACTCAAAACAAAACAAAAACAATTTTTTCATGCCTCGTAGGAATAGGGATAACTTAGGGAATTTTTTTCCAAATACCCCCACTGCTTCAAACATCCAACCTTCCCTCTTCTTCAGTGGCTGTGAATTGGAGGAACCCTTAGGTGAGAAACCTGAAATATTTGAAGAACCTACAGGGGAAGAAGAAGAAGAAGAAGAACCCATTCCTACTGATCCAATGGCTGAAAAAAAATGACAGAGGAAATAGAGAAAGAGTTGAGGGTGCCTTCCTCATCAGGGAAACTAATGGGGATACTAAGATGAAGAATATAAGCCCCTTTTCCCTTCCTCATTTCCATGGCCTAACCTCAGAAGATCCATACACTTTCTTATTTTAGTTTATTGCCATATGCCGAAACCTATGACTACACCAATCATGAGCAGAAGTTGAAACTATTACCATCCACTCTCAAGGATGCAGATTTGTGTTGGTTCATGGGTTTACCTAGGGATAACATCACCACTTGGGCTCATATGCAACAAGCCTTCAAATACAAGTATCAAGACTATTGTAGGTTTAAGACACTAAAGAAGAAATTTTTAGGATGACCTTAGGGCATGAGGAATCCCTAGAATATTATGAAGAAAGATTCCATCATAGCTACAAAAGGGCCAGGTGCACACTTGACCCTATGTCACTAAAGTTATTCCTGCTTAGAGGAGTAAGGGAAGATCTTATGGATACCCTAAACTTGTTAGGAGGAGAGGACACCTACCAATTACCCTATGAGGATATCAAGACTGTCTTTAGAAACCATTCTAGGGCAGCGAGAAAAAAGGGTAGGGGTAGTTAACCTATGATCAATCCACCCTCTTCCAATTCATCCATCAAGGGTGAAATTGGAAACATGCTGGAGGATTTCAATAG
Organism: Pinus tabuliformis; assembly: GCA_031772625.1. Classification (NCBI taxonomy): domain Eukaryota; kingdom Viridiplantae; phylum Streptophyta; class Pinopsida; order Pinales; family Pinaceae; genus Pinus; species Pinus tabuliformis. The sequence goes on from CM062813.1 coordinate 391,357,801, forward strand.
TGAGATGTTGCAAACCCTTGCCCCACAGATGGACACTATGCACATTAAGAGAAAATAGGAGGAAGCAGAGAGAGCCTTAACAATTTTCTACCCTAGATGCACCAGGAGGCACCCTAGAAATGAATGCCCATTGAATTCGATTGAAATCTTCTCAGTCTATGAAGAAAACCACATCACAGATGAGTTCCCTTCTCTCCTTAGTCTAAAAGCTATATATCAAGGAGTTGAAGGGGTAACTGAACAACTCTACTACATAAACCAAAGGAGACCTCATGGACCTAGGCCATACCAACAAGGCATGAAAGGGTCATCCCATGCATATTACAACCCCAAACAAACCACATCCATACATTCTTAGGGCCCGCCTACTCATCCTTCCTAGTCTACACCTCCTCCTTGGTCCTTTGCCCCTCAATATCATTCCCAGCCAACCAGCCAGTCATTTCAACCATATGCTCTGCCACAACCTCAGTGGAATGCACCACCCCAGGGGTGGAGGTCCCCATACAACAATGCTCTAGCCTTATTACCTTCACCTCATGCTCAACCATAGCTTTTACCCCCTGCTCCACCTAAATAACCCCAGATGCCTGCCCAACCAAATCCGAACCCAAAAAACAGATAGAGACAACAAGTATACAATGGAGAGACATCCTATCCTCCTAAGATCTGGGAGGGTACTCCCAGACAACTGACCTCTACCTCCACCTAGAGAGGTTGAGGGGGAAAGAGAGGAAGGCATTCCTAAAGTAAATCCACCACCCTTTCCTGAGGGATTAACCCAACCACTCTAGCCTACCCTAGAAGAGACTGAACTTCTAGGAGAATTGAAAAATCTATGTGTCAAAATTCCACTTCTCTAATCCATAAAAGATGTGCCTATTTACAACAAGTTGATCAAGGAGAAGTGCTTCAAGAATCCAGGAAGGCAAAGAAGAGATGCCCCTACCATTAATGTCACTGGACAGTTGTCTGACTTAATGCTAGGGCAGGTAATATGTCCAAAGTATTTGGACTTTGGAAGCCCTGTATTAGATGCACACATCAATGGAACCATTTTCCCACACACTTTGATTGATCTTGGGGTTGCCATTAATGTGATGACCAAGGACACCATGCTCAAGCTCAACCTCCAGGGTTCATTAAGAAAGACCACAACGGTCCTGCAACTTGCAGACTGCTCCACAATGACCCCTGAGGGGATTGTGGAGGATGTGATGGTCTCCATTGACTCTTGGGAATACCCTGCAGATTTCCTAGTTCTCCAGCCTAAGGCCAAGCTTATTAGTTACCCTCTCATCCTTGGGAGACCCTGGCTAGCCACTGTTGATGCCTACATTAGCTGCAGGGCTGGGAATATGACCATCAAGAATGGACATATGTCCAAGCAGTTAGTCCTATATCCTCCTTCCTAGCCATCTCTAGAACATGACTTACCTTTATGGTTGGAAGAGGAGGAAGAAGATGAAGTTTATTCCACCCAACTCTATACCTTAGAAACAACCATGGGAGGGGGACAACCGGATGAAGATGATTTGATTGAACACATACTCCAAAGTCCAACTCCCAGCACATTGTCCTTAGAAGAAGCAGTAAAGGAAACCCAAAACAGCCATTAGATTGATTTATGCTTAGTCGATTCCAACCCTATCCATGGCAAAACCATAGAATTCGTCCCTGAGAGAACTTTGAAAGTCAACCCATCTCTTTCTGTTCACCAAGAAGAAAAGTTGTGCAACATGCTCAAGGAACATTTGTTTGCCTTTGCTTGGAGTTACAAAGAAATGAAAGGAGTGCACCCCTAGGTGTGTACTCACCACATTTATATCGAAGAAGGTTGCAAACCAGTCCAGCAACCCCAAAGGAAGATGAATCCAATTCTCAAAGATATAGTAAAAGAGGAACTGCAAAAGCTGTTAAATGCAGGATTCATTTACCCTATCTCTGACAGTGAGTGGGTCTATCCTTTGGTGTTGGTTCCAAAGAAAAATGGTAAGTGGAGGATTTTTGTCGATTACAAAGAGTTAAACAAAGACGTAAAGAAGGACCAGTTCCCTCTACCCTTCATCAACCAAGTGCTAGATGTCTTGGCAGGGAAATTTTTTTTCTCCTTCTTAGATGTATTTAGCGGGTACAATCAAATCCAGATCAGCCTAAGACTAGGATAAAACTACCTTCACTTGTCCCTAGGGTACTTTCACCTATAGGGTCCTTCCTTTTGGCCTATGAAATGCTCCTGCCACTTTCCAGAGAGCAATCTTGAGTATCTTTTCCGAGTTAGTCCATGATGTAATAGAGATCTATATGGTTGATTTTACACCTTATGGATGTGATTTCCAGGAGGCTCTGTCGAAATTAGGTAAGGTGTTGAACAAATGAATTGAAATGAACATGTCCCTTAGCCCCGAAAAATGTGAGTTCTTTATGATTGAACGACCTGTTCTAGGTCATTCAATATCCCAGCAAGGACTGCAGGTGGACCCAAACAAAATAGTTATCATCCAGAGGGTCCCACCTCCCTAAAAGTAGAGAGATTTCAGAAGTTTCCTAGGATTAGTTGGATACTATCGAAGGTTTATAAAAGACTTCAGCGAGTTAGCTTCTCCTTTATTTGGGTTGTTGGCTAAAGACTCCGAGTTTGTATGGTCAAAAAGCTATCAAGAGGCCCTCGACACCTTGAAGGACAAGTTAACCACTACACCTCTGAGGCCCAAATTGGGCCTTTCCTTTTCATATACATGTTGATGCCTCACACAAAGCCATAGGAGAAGCTCTAGGCCAAATAGAAAAAAAATTCCCTGCCAAGATCAGTGCACACAATGATATACTGACTATCTGAATAAGTGGGCTGAAACCAAGGAAATCAAGGTAACAATAGAGGAGAAGGTTTCTGAGTTCTTAAGGGAGAATGTATTCTACAAGTTTGGGTACCCTAGAGAACTGGTCACTGATCAAGGCAGCCAATTTACCTCCAACATGATTGAAGACTTGTTAATCCAGCACAAGATTAAGCATAGAACCTCCACTCCCTATCACCCACAAGCTAATGGGCAAGTGGAGGTGACCAACAGAGCGCTAGAGGGCATTCTAACCAAAGTAGTTAGCAGCAACAAAAAAGATTGGGTAGATAGACCAGTTGAGGCCACCTAAGCCTATAATACCACCTCGAAGACCACCACTGGATTCACACCCTATGAGTTGGTCTATGAGAAGAAGGCCCTACTGTTCATTGAATTTGAGTATAATACATTGAGGATGGCAGCCCAACTAGATCTAGATCTCAGTAGTGCACAAAAAGAGAGATTTCTCTAGTTGAATGGTTTAGATGAGTTCAGAATGCAGGCCCTCCTAGAAAGAGAGGTAACTCAAATTCATAGGAACATCTGGCATGATAAGAACATTAGGGATAAGAAATTTCAAGAAGGTGATTGGGCTTTGTTATATGATTCCATATATAAAGACTTTAAGGGAATGTTAAGGACTAGATGGTTAGGGCCTTATGTTATAGAGAGATGTCATGATAATGGTTCAGTGCAGATCAGCACCATAGATGCAGAGGCCATTCCTTTACTTGTTAATGGGCACAAATTGAAATTTTACAAAAGGCCATTGTCAAAGAAAGAGTTCATAGATGGTATCAAAAAAATAGTGATGGTGGTGGAGCAAGTCTCAGCTCCTGCCTCATCAAGTCACTGAGAAAAAAAATAAAAAAATAAGGAGACTCAGGTGAAAACCTCCATGAGGCACTTGAGTCCCACTATTGGGTTGAAAACCTCTTGAGGTGGCCCAATGGTGTCAAAAAAAGAAGAAAGAAATAAAAATATCTCTGGGTGAAAACCTCTCTTGAGGCGCCCAGGGCAAGCAGCTAGGATGAAAACCTCTTGGAGGCAGACTAGTTGTTTTCAAATAATAATAATAATAATAAAAGAGAGAAAAGAAAAATATGAAAATGTTGTTTGCAGGTCAGCAGGAGGATGATCAGAGTAGCAATGGAGAATCAAAAGGGACCTATTCAACTCATATTTTTATTTCTCCATTCATTATCCTTCACCATTCCACCATTCCTTTCATTTTTTCACTCATTTGACTCAGTTTTCAAGGGTTCTGTGTTTTCTACAGGATTCCCTGTAAACCTACAGGATCCCCTGAAAACCTATAGGATGATCCTGTAGGAATTACAATGGCTTGGGAATCCTAAAGGAAGCAACCCTAGGGCAAGGAAATGACCTGCCCATGTCAAAAAATAAATTCCTACATCATCATCTCATTACCATACCACTCTCCACCTTGATCACCCCTGCATTCATCATTAAAAAAATCAGTTTTCAAAAAATTTACAGTTTTCAAGAAAAAAACACAGAGAAAAAAAGATGAGATAGAGAGCAAGGGGAACAACACCTGAAGGTTATTTTTCATTATTCACACACCCCTAGACCTCCTCTCTGTCCATGTTCATCATCCTTAGGTCCCAACAGTGGAAATTGATTAAAATTTTTTAGGGAGAAGCAGCTACAAGACATCCTGTAGGAAATCATGTAGCAGCCTATCCCACCAAATAGAAATCATAGGTTGCAGCAAGTTTCAAGCATGGAGATCCAAGGGCAGAAGAAGCTCCTCTAGAGTAGCAGTAACATCATCATCCTCAACACCAAGTACCTGCACATCAAGAAAATCATCAAAGGACAATATATAAAAAAAGGAGAGGGAGAAATCACATGCAACCAACATAAAGCAAACACCTCATTTCTTCAACAAACTGCAGCAAGGTATTGTTACCACAGGCAAATATTTCGCTTCAATCTCTCATTTGCATAATGTAATCAAAACATGTAAATATTGTGAATGAGTTGATTTATAAGTGAAAGGTGGTAGTTAACTTGGCCACCTTCATTCAGTCAACGAGGACAAAACAGTTAGTCCTCACACACGTGGCAGCAGTCAAGTCAAAGAAAAGGAGGATGAGGTCGAAAGCAGTTAAGACTATGGATGCCCAAAGTGGGATTTGATTACGAGGTGAGGGGAATGATGATGTGGTAGTGGGGACCAACGGTCCAAAAATAGAAATTCATACCTTGCCTGCCAGCACAACACCTCACTCAACTCGACCATAAGAGGAAATAAAATTTGATACCCATGCATTCATCTTCTCGAGGCTCACTCTAGAAAAGTCACTCTCGGCCCTCGAGCAACCTACAGGAGAGGGAAACTTCATTTTTTCCTGCGCAGGACCTCCTACAGGATCCTATAGGAAATCCTACAGGATCCCACAGGAATCCTACAGGATCCCATAGGAATCCTACAGGATACAGTCAGGCAGTCTACAGGATTGGCAGTGAGAAATTTTAGAGGAGGAAACATAGGGGTTGGCTACATCAAGCATTGTAAGGAGGTAGGCTCTACATTTCCTCCCATTTTTCCAAGTGAAAGGAACAAAAAAATATTCTAGTTTGATTGAAATTGATAGTTGTATAAGAGAATTGTATCCACAGAAATTTCAGTCCCATTTCCTCCTTCATTAAAATTTTGTATCATACATCTCTGCTCCTCCATTCACCAGGAAAAATGACAGGGGGGTTTAATAGAAGGGATCCCATCAACACTGTGAGGATTCACCAACACCCTCCTGTGCTATAAATATTCACAAGGCATAATTGGATGGGGTACTTTGAGAAATTGAGGGGGTATGATGATGAAGTAGCCAAAGATTTTGCTCTCTCCCTCATTCCATTGACCAAGACCCATGCCACTGTTGTGGTGAGAGACATCTCCATAGAGCTCACCCATGAAATAATAAGCATAATTACCACACTCCCCTTAGGAGTGCCTTGGAGAAAGGAAGACAAGGGAAATAGCCAAACTGCAAAGAAGAAATTATTTCTAGAGGGAGAGGAGGCCATGGAAGACAAGAATGGAGTGAGAAGAGCAAGCCTACCATACCCTTGGAATGAAATAAGCTACCACCTTATAAAATACATATCATGTGAAGGTAGGTATAGTGTGGTATATGGATACCACTTTAGGCTTCTTGAAGAATTGAGGTTTGGAGCAAATACACCTCCTCACCACAGACTCAACATACCCTACTTCCTTCTTCAATCCCTGATAGATATGAGCATAAAAGTGAAGGAAGGAAACTACCAGTAGCTGGCCCATCATGGGTTAATTAGACTCATCATAGAAGATTCCCTCCACAACCTTAGAATTCCTATCACATGGGAAACTTTCAGAGACATACATACAGAGGAGGATATAAAAGCCCTCACATATGACAAAAGCCCTACTTCCAGTGAAAGGGATGAAGAGGAAATTGAAACAGATGAGGATCTAGAGAGGGATGAAGAGGAAATAGATGAGGAAGAAGAGGAAAAGAAAGAGAAGGAAAGTGGTGAAGAAACAGAGGAAGATGCCAAGGAGGAAACTGATGAACAAGGTGAAGAAGAGGAGAAAGAAAAAGATGAAAGGGGGAATGGAAAAGAGGAGGCATAAGACAAGGAGGAGTCACCCAGGGTGTCTCCAGAGCCCACTAAGAGAGAGGCAGCAGCTGCCCTCACTGCCCTTAGCACCCTTATCAGACAAAAAGGAAAAAGAAAAAGGAAAACCCAATTATAATTTAGAACAAGAAAGAGTACAAGGATAAGGCAGGGAAAACCTCAAACTCCCACCAAGGTTCCCATTGTTATTGAAGACTCACCTAAACAGCAGGAAAATATGGCTCCTCTTATTAAAACTCAAGGAGAAGGATCCTCAGCACAAACCTCCCCTAAGTCTCCTATCACTTATGAGAGAAGGCTTGTGACTAGATCTGCCTCATCCAAGGGAAAAGACATCCTACAGGATACACAACATGACCTATAGGAAGCAGAGGCAATCCTACAAGAAACTCTGCTAAACCTACAGGAAACTCAAAAATTGGATAAGGAAGGGAGTATGCAGCAAGAACCAAAGAAGGAGGACCCAGAGCTAAGGGAACCTAGTCCTCAACCTAACCTTGACTCCTACTATAGATTTATTGAAGGGGGCAGGGTCATTCCACAAAAAATTTCCATCCCATTATTCTTTGAGCTTGAGAAGGAAAGAGCCAAAACACATAGATGGATGCAAATTGCCAAGTCCAAGGGAGTAGAGGACATAGGTCACATGGAGGAAAAGCTCAAAGAGATGGGCAGAGAACTAAGTAGCCTGAGGGACAGAGAGGCCATAATGAAAACTCAGTTGGAGGCAAAAAATGCATGGTTAAAAGTACATCTCCAAGAAAAAGAGAATCAATTGGAAACCATGGCCAGTCTATCTTTAGAAGTAATCTACTACATGATTCCAGCTAAGTCCTATGCATTATACCTTAGGGAACAGTGGCCACAGTTCCAAATCAAGACCCTAGTACAGAGAGGCACTATGCCATTCCAAGATTATAGACAGTTCATTGATCTTTGTGATCAAAGCACATTGGAGGATAGGGCTAAGGTTTCTAAGTTCTACTTGCATAACATGGCCTTGACAAATCTAAATGTATGGGACCCTAATGCAAAACTAGGGGATTTACAGTTAATGGCCTTGGCATCTTGGATGAACCATGAGGAAGAAAGGGCTATAGAAATGAAGAATATATTGGCAAGGGAACAAATAGAGCCTCTCATGATAAGAGCTTAGCAGTCAAATCCAATGGTTATGATTAGCACACATAATTTAATTGCGAATGTTCCTCAACTTGCACCTAGGTATCTTGTTGCCCAAGAGAAAGAAATTACACATTTTGAGGATATGTTCAAGCTATTAGGGGATGACAACATGCAAGCTTGCCAAAGGAGATGGAATACTCTGCCATATAGTTTGAAAATCAGAGAGTACCATTCTCCTCAAAGAATGAGAGAAGGACTAAACAGGACACCCATGTACAAGGAAACCATCCAAAGGCTCAAATTCAATTGAATTGGCTTGAGACTCAGTCCACCACTGCTCTTGGGGATGCTAGAAGGAAGGAAGGAAGAGGAAGATAGAAAGCAGTGGGCGGAGATAAAAAGGAAGGCATGATTATATGCACAAGAAGAAGAAACCACAGCAGAAGCATGGGATGTTAGGGAGGTCACCAGGGCTATGAAAGATATGGATATTGATTGAGTTGCTCAGAGGATTGAAAAACACTTTCAGTAGGGGGATGATGCTGAGCCACATCATTGGGTAACTATATGGACCTTAGTTCACCTCCTAGCATAGTCAAATCAACTCTTCTCACAATTTATTACATGTTTTGATTATATTTTGTTTAATGAGATGAGTCAAAGTGAGTTATTAGGCCTAGTGGACTAATGTGCATTGAATGCAGGTTTGTGAGAGAAAATCAAGGAATTTTGGCAATATTAAAGGCTGAAACTCAAATGGGACAAGGAAGAGAGATTGTAGAGGTAAATCCTCCTCATTTACTCCTCCCTCATTCGAATATTCCTCCATCAATCACACTAGCTCGGAGTACAAGCAGCCAAGTCATGAAGATCAAAAGGCAACCAAGCAAGTGACAGTCAAAGAGTTAGTTTATCTTGAGTTTGGGAGCTGAGCCTCCCTATATTTAAGGAAGTCGTTGGGGAATTCAGTTGTATAAATAAGGAGGCCTAGAGCCTCATTAGGATTCAAATTTTTTACTGTAAAAACACTAGTTATTTTTGAGCTCTAGACTTGTGGAAGACATGTAACTTTTTGTTTTGATAATGAGAATGAGCTTTTTCTTGATCCAGCACTGAGTTAACTCAGAGGGATGAAGCTCTTGGGTTAGGGCCCAATCCTAGCAGTAGAGTCTCCTCTTATTATATCTATATGCTTAGATTAATTTCATAGGTTCATGGTTAAATTGTCCTTAGAAGTATTTCATTGCAAGTAGTGTAGATTTGATTAGTTTGTTTATTAGTTTGCTTCCATTTGTGTTTTACTTCAGTGGTAGGCTAGAAGAGATAAAAGAAGCATCAAAAAGTTGTCAGTGGGTGTCTTGGCCTCACTTCTTCCTTCCGGGATCATGATTTGAGGAAAGGACCCCCATGCAGCCCCAAAAAGATAGAATTCTGATTTATCATAGAATTTAGAGTTTACTGTACTTGACCTAGCATTTGATCAGTTGCAAGTGTAGGATTTAATTATCATTTATTCCTTGTTCAGTCTTACAATAGATTTCATTAATGATTTCATATTATTCTAAATTTTTTCCTTATGCATGAAGTAGACAACTATCTCATTAAACTCTGTTTTTCTAGCTTATTGAAATTCTTCATGTTTACATCATTTTTGGGCAAATATTAGTGTTTGATGAAGTGCAGGTGTTTCAGAAGAAAAGAGAGATCTCATAGTTAGCAACCTCCTCCCAACTTCATCATTCCTTGCTTTCACCAAGACCCTCACCAATTTCATCATTTTCCAAGGAAACTTCTCCAAGCATGTTGAGCAAATCCAACCATCTCCCAACCTTGGTTTTGAGTTATGAGTGATCCTAGGAATTTTCTCACTCCATTCCACCCACCAACCACCTTCCCTAAACCTTCCATCACCTTCAACACCCATCATTTTTCTCTCGGCTGTATCCTATAGAAATACAGGGAATCCTATAGGTTTTTAGGACATCCTATAGGTTTTCCTGTAGTGGTATGTTTTGAGGCCGAATTGAGGGAAAAACTCTAGAAAGCCACACAAGGTCACCTAGGGGTCTCCCAAACCTTCCAACCATCCTCCAGCATCCCTAAGCCACCTGCCACATCGCCAAAAGAGATTAGCTTTCACACTTCTCCATAAAAAGGGAAAAGGACAAAAAGAGAAAAACAAATTTGTTGTAGCCATTTACATGCACGGTAGTAGAATGTTTATACTTCGAATTTACATGCTTAATATAGTTGAATTTCATACATGTTAATCTAGCATTCTTTCTTAAACATAGTCTCTTAGCAGTTAGGTAGGAAATGGTGTGTTTTAGCATTGGATTTCAGTATTTTTCCTTACTATAGTAGACAAGCTTTCTCTTAGAGTAGATTTCTCTTTCCCTCATCAGTAATCAAGCTTCTTATAAATCCATAAAAGTATGGCTTGACAAACCCTAGTGGTCTCTGGTGGGCTCCAATATTGCAGCAATGATACTGCAACTCTTGGGACTCCCTTCTTTACTTTTATCAACCCGGTAGTTCGTAACAAACTTGGAAGCGACGGTGTTGTATGCACAAGTACTAGCTTTTGCCGCAGGTTGTCACTTGATCAGCTGGCACAAGTCCACTAGGAGCTTAAACCAACTTTTATGAGCTCTTAGAAGAAGCTTTTAACTGTGATGGGCGAAAGCTAACTCAAAGGAGGCTAATCTACTTGCAGAAAGAAGCTGAAAGCTGAAAGGAAACACAAACCCTAGCAAACCCTAGTTTTATCGACTAGCCCTACCGGTACAAGAAAAGAGATGAAAGTTGCAAAAATGGGTGCCATTGACTCTTGGAATAGTGAAATGCATGTGACTAAGCTACTTCTGAAGGAAAATATGGAAAACACATATTTTTGTATTTTTGAGTAATTTTGCAGGATTATTATGCATGTGCTTTAACTATGTTTAACTGTGCAGGGGTTATTGGCGAAAGGAGATGGAGTGGGCATTTGCAGGAGGTTGGGAAGGTGAGAAGAGGGCCTAAGGGGTCCATAGCACCCTTCCAGAGAGTTTCACAGTGATCATATCTCGAGAAAATACTCACGTGATCTTCTACAGGAAGTCTGCAGGGGTTCTACAGGATGTTCTACAGGAAGAGCCGAGAGAGGATTTTTGAGGGTTGATGGAGGAAAAATGGTGGGAAAGTGGAAATGGAGGATGGATGAGGCTGTGAAGAGGTCTAGGACCTAGTAAATGAGACTAAGGAGTGATGAAGACAGTTGGATTTGTTCAAGGATGGAGGGAGCAATGTTGCACAAAAATGAAGAAATTAGGTCAAACTGGAAAAGTGTGGCAAATGAAGGGAAGGAATCCAGAATTTGGGGTTGAAGCAGGTTGTGTGAGGAAGGAAGGATAGGCAGGGATGGATTACAGGTGATCTGCACACTATCTCTCAAAACTAATCAAAGAAAGACTTAAAAAATCAAAGATCTATCAACTTTGACCTAATCTGACCTAGAAACCAGAATCATGATGAACAACAAGCTATGCACAGGAAATCATGCAAGAGAACTATGGAAACCTAAGCAAGAACAAATCTAAATATGCAAGCACAACTGGTATCAACTTTTCCATCTAAAAATCCAACACTTGCAATTGCATTGAAGGGCAAAACAGTGTTTTTGTGGCAGCAAGTATGCCTTGGTCTCAGCTCATGGTCCCAAGGAGGGAGAGGTGAGATCAAGGGTTGCTTGATGGCCTTTTTTTTGAAGAAATTTTCTGTACTCAAACTGTCAAATCAACCTGAAGCATGAAAAGCTATTTTAATCATCAAAAGCAACCTAAGTAACAAAGCAAGATCTTAACCTAAATAGCAGAAATTATTCTATGAATGCAAAGAAAACACATAATAGTACACAAAGGAGGTACTGGCACTTGGGTTGGGCCCAACCCCAAGAGCTACAGCCTCCTAAGAAAAGCTCAGAGCTGGTGCAAAGTGAAATTTATCTCCATTACTCAAAAAATAACCATGTCACAGAAATGTTTACAACAAAAGCTCGAAAATGAGCTGAAAGGCAGAGCAGCACCAAAGTGCGAAAACAACTATTCAAGAGCTAAACTACCAAGGCTTGAAGCCTTCCTACTTATGCACCACGAGGACCTCCAATAGCCCTCCTTAACTCGAGGGGCTTGGCTGCTCAAAACTGCAAGTAATCAGCCACTTCACAAAAGCTGGTCGGCTGGCCTTGGAAATCATCTTTGGTGGGCTGCTGAACTTCAAGCTGATGGTGGAGAACTTAAGGAAGGGGCCATTTAGTGCAGGAGACACCCTTCCTACTAATCCTCAGCCTTGTTCCCTCGTATTTGGCTATCAACTGGCTCATAAATGCTTGACCTTGGTCCAAAATATGTCCAAAAATTTGCAATAAGCACGTATTAGACTTCATGGTCAAGTGACTAACCTCATTCATTCAATTAACATAAATATACTCAAAAGCATGCATAAACTATGAAGAATGGTGGATTAATCGATAATAATAGGAAAAATGAGCCCAATAAGTTACCCATTTTTGGGGCTCATCATCACCCCCCTACTAAATGTGTTGCTCATCCTTTGAGCAAGTAGTCTAGCTCATCATCTTTGATTGCTTTGACTGCCTCTCTAACATCCCAGGCAAGGAAAATTTTAATAACCCCCCCAAATTTATATGTATAATAAATGGGCGAATCTCCATGGTATATAGGAAAAATGGAAGGCGATTTTATCAATAATATAATATGTATATATAATTTTTTTGCGAATCTCTCACCGGGCATGGCGAATATTTTACTCGATTATAAAATCTTGTAAGATCTTGGGGAGTCTTTCACTAAATAATAAAACTTTGTAAGGTCCTAGTGAATCTTAGCATTGTGAACTCTTAGAGAATTTTTTGAAAAAGTATAAAACCATATATGACAAGAGCCACATGGTGGCAATATCCCTGTTTTTTTTCACATTTCCATGACATGGAACTTGTTTATAAAATTATAAAAAAGCCAACCAAGTCCCTTATAATATGCAGGTAAGCTTATAACAGAGTCTGATACATCTACTATGCTTGTTCTCATTCAAGTGCTGCTATACTTCACACTGTGAATCACAACTCTCTCAGAACTCAACTCTATAGTGTAATTAAAACCTTTGGAAATTGAATCTGACAACTCTATAAAAAGGATTAGTGAAATAGAAGCTTTTGTGAATGAGCCCACTAATTATCACTGCTAAACAATCAATCTAGACTATGAAGTCTTCCATCTTGATCAAAATCGTGCTCACGATCAAGGGAGTGTGACCACCTAGCCTGACATAATGGCCATCATAGCTTCCAATAATCAACAACCACCTTGCAAGGACATCCTAGCTCATGTCTCATGAATTTTATTCATCAATCTTAACTGATATAAATCTTATAAAGATAATATTAGAATCCTCTCCAGATTCACTATTAATACAAGGGCAAAGGAAATTTTCTAGCTCAAGGCACTAGCCAATACCAAGTTTGGTATTTGTGACCCCTTTGTGGGGATGCACCTACCCTGCCCCGTTGGGTTTCTGCCTTGTAACATAGTTCAAGGATCACAAGAATTTCCAATCTTCCTACTCCATTAGACACACTTTATATGCTATACATAGTGAATGAAAAAGAAGCATTATAGAACACACAATTTCACAAAAGGAAGAAAAATCTCAGCCAGTTCAATATCAAAATCTTATCCACTGATTAATAAAGAATAACAAGTAGTGTAATGAATTGTTTAGAGTTATTTATTTACAAGTTGTAAAGAATGTAGTGGAATGGAAAATATTACTTAGGCAACCCTTCAATATTTTCTACTAATATGTCTATGCATGTACATATGAAATTAAGAGCATTGTTGAATACAAAGTTTCCTTTTCTCTTGCCTCCATTTTGACAAATCAGTGTGAAATGAGTGTCACTTTGAATCTCCTTTCCTGTGTGGATGTTTTTACAAGTCAATGTGAAATCAAAGTCACTTTGAATTTCCTTTCTTGCGAGGGATCACATCCACAGTTGATTAGTAAAATATAATCTACTATATATTGTGTTCAAGAAACTAACTGCAATCTACAGTGGAAACGAGACCTCAATTCTTATTCTGAATTTGAATATCTCAGGACAACATAAGAGATAAAAATGCATATGGCCTTAGTAGCTAGAAAAAAATCACTCCATCATTACAAGAACACCTCGATTTCGGCACTTAATCTAAATAATGGCACTAGTTGTAGTGCTCATTTGCATTAACACCATGGAAAAGCAACAACAATGTTTCAAAGCACACTTACTAGAAAAGTTGTAACATTTTGAGAATATTTAATGATAGCATCTGAACCTCATAGCTATGGTGGGGAAATTAGGGAACCCAAATATTGGAAGATATCTCATACCAAATCTGAGAAAAAAATAAAAAAGGGAAAAAATCAAAATCTATAAATCAAGCAATGAATTGTTTACAAACCAAATACAATTCCTTTAACTAACAGTTAAATTGTGGTGATATATTTAACTATTTAGTAAGAGGGTAACTTCAAACCATGGAATATTACCTTTGTCATTATTGTCATCCCTCAATGACTGAGATTACAAATCAATACTTATGGAAAGATTGTAAGAAATTCTGTGAAATAGTAAAGCGTAACCTCTATTTTCAAGCAACAAAATCAAGACATTGTTACATCAAGAGCCATAATTGATACATAATCAATGAATCAAGCTCTTGTATGGCACAAGCTTGTTTCACAACCTCTATTTTCTCAATAACAAAATCAAGACATTGTATGTGGTTATTGCCAAAAGGAAACTGCGTTCTAATTTGGAAGAGGATCTTATCAAAAGACATGGATTTATTCAAAGCTACAAAGCCTAACGGGTTACTGAAAAATAAGTTGGAATATGGGATCATGATACTTAAATTGAAAAAATATGCTTTCCTTTTAGAAACATTACAGTTATACAATGCTTTTTGAAAGCATTAGAATTTGAAATTGGGCCTTTCTATCAAGACAAATTTTCATTAACAGAATGTACTTTCCTAACTGAAACGTTATAGATATCCAAGAAAAACTTGAAAAGCATAAGAGAACTTAGCATAATGTACTTTCTTTCCTTCCTTAACATTCTTAAAGAGTTGAGGTTCTCCAAGTCATCAGGTAACTTTCGAAGGAAATGACATTTAGTAATACTCCAATTCACAACTGAATATGTGTCACAAATATGAGAGGGCATCTCCTCCAAATAACAAAAGTGCTCCAGGTTAAAGTCTAGCATTATTGGAAGCTTAATCGTCGACTGGTTGTTATTGAACCCAAGCATTTTTCCATTCTTCACTAAAAGCTTAAAGATAGCTTCTCTAAGTTCTACATGACTTTACTACGCTCTTGAAGTGGGGGCACATGCAGGCTCTCCAAGTGAATATTATTAAACTAAGTGAAGATAAGGTCGATAGATCATTCAGTGTGGATCTCTTTAACCCATAATTGAATACTATGTCTCTCTTGAACCCATAATTGAATACTATTAGGACTTTCAAATTTTTCATGGAACTCAAAAATGTTGGAAGTATTTACTTCCAAAAAGAGTAAAACTAAAACCTCTGCTTGAGGACAATTGATGTCACACCACTAACACTTCTCCATGGAATCTATATAGGTAAACCACAAATCTAGAAATCCATTAGAATATTGTGTTTATTGAATACACAAATGAAATTATTGCATTTCTTTAAAATATCTTTTGAAATCAAAATTACCGAAATTACATATCGATAACCTAGTGGGTGTAGGATAAAATTCACCCATGTCATTCACTGAAAGCATGAGAAAAAATCTAATACTATATATAAAACCAAGAGAAATTCAAATTCATCACTTCTAGGGACCTCGTAACCACCCTGCCAATACACAAGTATGTTCCTGTTTGCAGTTAGAAAAATTACCCAAATTACAATATTTTTACTCCAGCATATGTTGGAAAGTTATAGAAGGATGACTAGTGCAATCAATCCATTCCTTTTAGCCCTGGATTTGTTTCAGTTTAAAACAGAAGTATACAAATATACTTGTCCAATGTCTATGCTTTAACCATTCACCTTAAGATGTTTTTACAATATAATTTCCTAAGTCTATTTAATATCTTCATTATCATAAAAACCAACCTATATCCATCTTAACTCCACATCTACCACTCTTAGGGGGATGAAATCTATTTATCCCTAGCACTTGGTAGACCTAGAATTAAGATGGATCTAAGATGATAGAATTTCCCCTTTAAATAGTCTATGCTCACATGAATACCATGGTATTACCATGGGTCAATACCATGGGTTATCATAAACCTGGATCTTAAAAATTATTATTAGTAATTTATAAAAATTAATAAAATTAATAGTTGAATTTTATTTTATTTTTTATTTTAACCAAGCTAAAATGTTTAACATACATTAAATTACAATATCCATTTTTACTCTTGATCCACCAAGCCCCGAGAGGGATCAAATATTTTTTCACTCTATGCTAGTTTGCATATCACGATATTTGATACCTCTTGGGGGTTAGTAGATCCAGAGTAAAGATGGATTTTAATTCCCCCATTTAAATAGGCTACATTCCAGGTGAATACCATGGGTCAATACCATGTGCCATTTTGGTGAATACCATGGGTCAATACCATGTGCCATTTTTATTTTTATTAATATTAATATTAGGGTTAATAATGTTTTTTTGCATGGTATTAATAACAATCTAGTCCATGGTATTTGTCCCATAGTATTTTTCCCATAGGTTTCACCTAAATATAACGCATTTTTTGAGTGTTTGTAAATATGAGGTGACTTATGGAGTAAATATAAAAAAATGTTTTATTTGTTTACCATACCTCTCGTTTATTTATATTTTTATTAATTTATCATACCTCTTTTACAAATATGGTATTTGGCCCATAGGATTCACTTAAATAAAACCTCTTTCTTAAGCCTTCATAAATAGAACGAGGGTTATGGACTAAATATAAAAAGAGGTTTTATTTATTTACCATACGTCTAGTTTATTTATAGTTTTATTTATTTACCATACCTTTTGAGTAAGTATAAAAAGACGTTTTATTTATTTACCATACCTCCACTTTACTTATATTTTTATTTGTTTACATCCTTGCATGTATATAAGGTGACTTATGGAGTAAATATAAAAAATGTTTTATTTATTTACCATACCTCTCATTTATTTATATTTTTATTAATTTACCATACCTCTTTTATAAATATGGTATTTGGCCCATAGGATTCACATGAATAAAGCCTATTCTTGAAAATGGGCGAATGGATTCACTTAAATAAAACCTATTCTTGAAAATGGGCGAATGGAAGGTTGTAACTCCTAGTTTCAAGGGCTAAATTTACCTTTTTTACCCTCTCCCTTACAATAAGGTGGGCTATTTGAGGTGATTTGTAAAAATGTGCTATGATACAAAATATTCACCCACTAAAAATTTAGAAACCCCTTAATTTCGCCAAAGGGCGAACATTCGCCCCTAAAATTTTCTATGATCCCAGGCTTCCGAGGTGATGTGCTCTTCTTGGTCATGAAACCCTGCTTTTCTCTCTACTTCCTCCCATTACCTGTGCTCTTCTTCTTCTTTGACCCCTTCCAGCAGTCCTAAAAACAATGGAAGAATAAACTTTAGGCCAATCCAATTGGCCTGTAGATTTTGCATTGACTGTTTATAGAGTGGTACTCTTGCCAAGGCCTCCCTCATCCTTGTTGGGGAGTGGTATTCTCTGATTTTCAGACTGTGGGATAGTGTGCTCCATCTCCTTGTGCAAGCATGAATGCAGTTATCCCCCAACAGTCTTTCCATGTCCTCAAAGTGATCAATGGCCTGAGCTTGATAGTGTGTTCCATCTCCTTGTGCAAGCATGAATGCAGTTATCCCCCAACAGTCTTTCCATGTCCTCAAAGTGATCAATGGCCTGAGCTTGTCTTTCAATGTAGTCTGGGTGAACCGGGGGGTTTTTGGCGAGGTGCTGATGGGCATACACTAAAGCTAAGGGATCTTTTGGTTCTACTCTGATCATGAGTGGCTCCCATAGCTCCTTGCCCATAACATTCCGAATTTCTGCTGCCCTCTTTTCCTCATGGTTTAACCAATAGGCCATGGCTATGAGTTGCATATCCCCCAATGAAGCATTGGGGTCCCACAGATTCATGTTTGAAGGGCCAAATTGTGTAAATAGAACTCTGATAACTTGGCCTTATCTTCTGCTGAGCTACTGTCACACAAGTCCATAAACTGATGGTAATTCTGAAATGGAATGGTGCCCCTCTGGGCCAAGGTGTTAATTTGAAATTGCAACCATTGATCCTTAAGATATAAGGCATATGACTTGGTAGGTTGCCTACATTGTAAGGCTTCTACTTCCCAGCAGGCCATGCAGGCCTGGTGGGCTCCAGTATTGTAGCAATAATGCTACAACTCCTGGAGCTTTCTTCTCTAATTTTATCAACCCGGTAGTTCGTAACAAACTTGGAAGCGACGGTGCTGTATGCACAAGTACTAGCTCTTGTCGCAGCTGTCACTTGGTCAACTGGCACAAGTCCGCTAGGGCTCAAGCCAACTTCTATATGTTCTCAGAAGAAGCTTTCTAAATGATGAACGAAGGCTATCTCAAAAGAAATTAACCTACTTTGCAAGAATGAACTGAAAGCCAACCAAACATGGAAACCCTAGTAAACCCTAATCTGACTAGCTTAATCTTTATGATGCAATGGTGGGAATGCAACTTCTAGAAATGATGCCATTACTTCTAGTGAGATGAGATGCATGAATTTAAACTACTTCCACTGAAGAGAACGTGTTTTTGTATTTTTTCTCAAGTGGGTGGAGTTATTGTGATTGTGCTTCTTACTGGGTCTTGACTGTGCAGGGGTAGTTCAAAGGGGAGGAAGGCTTGGGAACGGTCAGGAGGAGTCTGAGAGGTTCCAGGGGATCCCTAACATCATTCCACAGAAGTTCACAACGCTCAGGTGCTTGGCAACCGTGTTTGCAGAGTTCTACAGGATGTCTGCAGGGGATCCTACAGGAAACTCGGGATTTCTACAGGAAGTCTGCTAACTTCTACAGGATGTTCTACAGTCGGAGTTTTGGGTGATGGAGGAGTGAAGGAGCTGTGTGGGTGGATAGGTAAGATGAAAGAGGAGCTTGTGATGACCTATGGATAGAGAGATGAGATGGAGAGAGAGTGGATAGAGCTGGTTGGTCGATAGAAGGGTAGAGTAGTGGAAGGTCAAAAAGATTGAGCAACGTGGACAGTAGAAGGGTTGGAAGGAAAATGAGCTGAACAGAGGATGCGTAGGTGGCTTAGGCACGGTTTAGAAGAATAAGAACACGATGAAGTGGTGCTGCGCAGTGTAAATGAAACAAATCACCCTTATCTTGCATGTAAACGAAAGTTCACCAACCTATTCTAACTGTTTTATTAGGAATCAAAGAACAACAATGTAAGTTGAAAGGAATTCGTGCATGATGCTGAACCAAAGAGTCATTACTCAAGATATAATCGTATGGACAATTCTGCAACCGAAAACATTACATCAATACTTGCATGCATATGTTAAAACAATGTTTTTGGCAGTTGGCACGGTCTACACTTCCGGTCCCCAAACAGAGGTGAAAGTGAGCATGCATTCAACCTTTTTGAACTCAACATAACTTCAATCTCCCTACGCTAATTCTGAACTACTGAAACAACTGCATTCATGAAACTAACCTACATAACCAAACCGAAACAGTCAACTCAGCAAACTGTGTTTTCCAAGTGCATGTAAAGGAAAGAAATGCAATGATAAAAGAAAGACAAGTAACAATACAAAAAGAAGGAGGTCTATTGCTCTCAGGTTGGGCCCTAACCTGAGAGTTATAGCTCCCTTAAGAACTCAGAATTGAATCCAAATCTGCCTGCCTTTTATTAAAAGATCATAATCATGAGTCTAACAACATGCCAAAATTGGCTTACAAAGAGCAAAAACAGAGCTACAGCTCGTAATCCAAAATCTACAACAAAAGTTCAAGAGTCTCATCGAAGGCTACAGCCTTAATATTTATACATGATGAGGGCCAAGCTGGCCTCCTCAATTAGTGGAGCTTGGCTGTCCAACTAAAAGTAAACTGTTGTTCCTGTAGAATCCGTTGGTTGCCTTCTAGCTCGGTGGTGATAGCTGTTGGAGCTCGGAGTTGGGGTGGAGATCACGAGGAAGGTCATTCAAGGCTGTGGACAACCTCCCTATAAACCCGCAATGCCACCTTGGCTGTCTCCTTGTCTTCATTTGCGTGGTCTTTGCTCCATTTAATGTCAAAAAAACCTGAAATCATCATGTATTAGCCACATAGGCATAATGATTTCCCTTCTTCCTACAAATAACATGAATATACTAAGAAATGATGCATAAGTGATAAAAAATGAAGGGTTGAGCAAGGTAAGTAGGCCAAATGAGCCCAAATTGTTACCAAAATTTGGGGCTCATCATCACCCCCCAGCTAAAATATTTGCTCATCCTTGAGCAATTTTGCTCTAGCTCCTTGTCCTTGGCCGAGAACTAGGCTCCGGAATATGCTCTTTCTTTCCTACTCTTGGTGGCTCTGCCTGTTCTGCCCTTGGTGGTGATGAGGGTGCCGCTCCTTCCCTCTTCTCTGTTTCCCTGACCTTGGGCCGGGCTTTTGAAGCCGATTGGTCTAACCTTCCTTTCCAGGTAGTTGTTTTTGGGCTCCCCCTCTCGTAGGTGACCGATATCTTCGAGGGGGACCTCTCAATGGGTGAAGTAGGGGCATCCCCTGTAGTGATTTGGCTGCTGGATGTAGGTTGTGGCTTGCCCGTCTTTATTCTCACACTTCTTCGAGCTTTAAAGTATAGAGGGGTCTCCCTCTTTCTCTTCTCCTTTGGCTTAGGAGGTGTGCTGAGGCTGGCCAGCACAGCTGCTGCCTCCCTTTCACGAATGTCAGCTTTCTTCTCCTTGGGTTTCACTTTTTCAGGGCTTCCTGTAGAAGACCCTGTTTTAGTCAATTTTGGGCTTCCTGTAGAAGACCCTTTTTCAGTAATTTTCGGGCTTCCTGTAGAAGACCCTTTTTCAGTAATTTTCGGGCTTCCTGTAGAAGCCAGTTTCGGCTTTCCTGTAGAAACAGGTGTCGCCGCCTTGGTTTGCTTTGCTGCATGGGTTTTGCTTTTTGACTTAGTTGCGGTCGCTGTCGAGGCACTCTTGCTGATGTGGATCTTCTCAGCCTTGTCCACTCTGCCTTGCAACCTTTTCTCTCTTGCTGTCAAGATGGGTGTGTCATCTTTCTCCTTGTCATCCTTTTTCTCTTGTTTATTTTCTTGCTTTTTCTTCTGCTCTGTGGTCGGGGTCTTTTTGCCTTTTTCTCTCTTTACTGCGGCCACTGACTCTTTCTCCTCACTGCTAGAAGAACCGAGCTCTTCGGTTAGCATCTTTATGTCCCTGTCCTTTGTCAAATTTCTGAAGGCTTCCCATGAGAGAGGAACCTTGTATGTGTGGAGCGCATCCTCCATGAGGAGTTTGATCAGTCCATGGTGGGTACCTGGTCTGGTATGCCTTCTTTCAACTTGGTTGCACACTCAATCAGAGACTGTAGTAGAAAGTAAGGGAGACTGAGCTTGTTTTCTACAGGTAGCTCCATCTGGTGCCGTAATTCAGTGAGTAACCGAAAATGATACCTGTATACAATGCTAAAACGGCCTTCGCAGGTGATGTACTTCATAATTTGCAGGCTCACTTCATTCCATGGTGGCAGTAAACTGGTTCTACGAACCCCATTTTTGTCTTCTGAAAATTCCTCCTCTGGTGGAAAGAATTCTTTCTTAGCTTGTTGGCTCAATTTCCTTTCTTCTTTATCCCATGGTAATCCCATTGGGAGCTCCGTAACTCGGCTGATGAATTGTGGGGTGAGTTTGAGGCTCAGACCCCTGAAGGTAACGGTGGCCAACGTTTTAGATTTCGGCCTCAGAGCTTGCAAAAACTCTTATGCCACTTCGTCGTCATAGCCCTGCAATTTGTCACAGAAGGATATCCATTGTGCTCGTGTGAAGAGCTCCACCACCTCAAGATTTTCTCTTAACTTCGCTGAATCAGTGGGCTCCCTTCTGATGAACCCACCCGGCATGGTGAAAAACTGTTGTGTTAGCTGGGGGTGGCAAATGCGGAAGAAATTCGATCTACTGGGACAGAGCGTAGGATTATGCCTCTGTCATGCACATAATTCACAAAGCTTGCCCCCTGAGAACCTTTAACACAACCAACTACACTGACATCCTGTAGGACGACAGTTCATGCACGGTAGACAACAATTGCAACAATTTTCTACGACCAGACTGTAGACGACGATTCTGCCACCCTCAAAAACCAATTGCATGGAGAGTTCAGGCTTACCTTTTTAATCCACCACCTTTTGACGTGAGGAACCCGATTTCCTGTAGAAACAGCTTTCCTGTAGGAGCAGCGCGCGATTTCCGGGGATACTGCAGTGGGTCTGTGCTCTTGGTGTTGCTTCACAGGCGTTCTGATGGCCAAAGACTCAGAGTATCGAACTGCAGAGGGATCCGGATGATCACTCGAGTCTCAAACGGTGAATGATAAATGCATGGGGTGGCAATCTAGCCGATTAGATTTGAATCGGCGGAATCCGTGGCGCGGGGGTGAGCTGTCCCTGCCGGACCGTTGGGCGACGTCACACCATCATTCTTCTGCAAGTTCCCTTACTGCCGCATCATTCCCCGCAGATCCGCCGCCGCCATTCTCGTTAGAACTCGTTTCTCCCCGAGTGGACGGTTCTCACGTGTCCACTGCCCGTTTTTTCCACGGCCACCATTCACACATCCGGCTCGACCAGCTGACTGGTCGACGTGGCCAATCGATTGACCATACAACCGCTCAACCCATCCATTTCACACTTGCAAACATTTTCAAAGTAAAATTCATGCAATTCGACGGAAGAAAGGGTCGAGGCACTTACCTGTGCGGCCGCAACACGATTGTTCAGGCTCTTGGACGACGATGAGTGGATTTATTTGCTGCTGGTGGATTTGCACAGGCCCGGAGGTTCATATTCACAGGTCGCTGACGATGGATTTGATGCTTCAGCTGCATGCGCCCGCGTTTTCATTGTATATGGTGTGCACTCTAGCGGGCTTAACTGTTACGGGACTCCTGCAGGATGTCCTGTAACAGTTTCTTCCTCCTCGGGTGCATGCTGCACGACGAAGGCAATGGCCCCACGATCACGCTCACAGAGCTCATGGATGGCTGGGATGGATATGGTATGACATCTCAGCGTTTTTTCATCTCAAAAATTGCTTTTCTCTTGATAACTCAATGATCTGCTTTGATGGTGCAGGTAACTTCATTGCATGTCGACAGGGATGGTAGAAAGAGGTGACAGCAATGTATAAGGGTGCCAACAGTAGCTTGCATGCGTCCAAACCGATCCTTGGTCATTAGATCTCCTCATAAAATGAATTCTGGGCCGTCCCGAACTTCTACAGGAAGTTTCCTGTAGAAATACAGAACTTCCTGTAGAAAAGTTGCGTTTCCTGTAGAAAGTCTGCACCTTCCTGTAGAAAGTCTGCATCTTCCTGTAGAAAGTCTGCATCTTCCTGTAGAAGACTCAAGCCAAGATGAAATTGTGCACATACCTTGGAGAAAATGAGTATTCTTGGAGGAGGTGCTGGTGAGGTCTCCTGGCAGCATGATAAGGATCTTTGGCTTTGCATTAAGAGTCCTCCTCACCTTCATAGAACACCTGCAACCTGCATGCATCTTCACATTATAAACTTGATGTCCCTATCTTTTTGCTTATTGTCTTCTTTTCTCTTTTCTCTTTTCTTTTTGTCTTTTTTTTCTTTTTCTTTTTTTCTGAAAAATAGCAGGGGCGCCTCAATGAGGTTTTCACCCTTGCCATCTGCCTTAAGCGCCTCAGAGAGGTTTTCACTCAAGGATCTTTTTCAAATCTCTTTTTTTTTTTTGAAAGACAATAGGGGCGCCTCAACGAGGTTTTCACCCCTACCACCTGCCTTGGGAACCTCAGAAAGGTTTTCACCCAAGGATCTTTATTATTTATTATTATTATTTTTTTTGAATCTTTCAGGGTATGCCCAAAGCAGAGGCAGAACCCTTCTCTATGACCAACACTGATTTCTCCATAGTTTTGATGAACTCTTGTCTTGAGAGAGGCTTCCTGTAGATCTTCAAGCGATGCCCATTGACAAGCATGGGGATGGCTTCCTCATCAATGGTTCGAATAAGAACAGATCCATTGTCATGGCATTTTTCCACTGCATATGGTCCTAGCCATCTGGTTCTCAGCTTCCCCTTGAAATCTTTGTATCTGGAGTCATACAACAAGGCCCAATCTCCTAGCTGGAATTGCTTGTCATGGAGGTGTTGGTCATGCCACATCTTTCTCTGAAGTTGAACCACTTCTGAGTGAAGGAGGGCCTGCATCTGGCGCTCGTCCAGTCCATTCAGCTGCAATAACCTTTCTTGTTGTGCATGGCTGAGATCTAGGTCCAGCTGAGTTGCCATCCTCAAAGTGTTGTACTCAAATTCAATGGACAGCAAAGCTTTCTTCCCATAGACCAGCTCATAAGTTGTGAAGCCGGTGGTGGTCTTCCAGGTGGTGTTGTAAGCCCATGTGGCCTCAACCAGGCGATCTGTCCAATCTTTCCTACTGCTGCTCACCACCTTAGTCAAAATCCCTTCCAATGCTCTGTTGGTGACTTCCACTTGCCCATTTGCCTGTGGATGATAGGGGGTGGAAGTCCTATGCTTGATCTTGTGGTGAGCTAGTAGGTCTTCAATCAAGTTGGATGTGAACTGGCTCCCTTGATCGGTGACCAGCTCTCTTGGGTAGCCAAATTTGTAGAAGATGTTTTCTCTTAAGAACTCGACCACCTTCTCTTCTGTTGCTGCCTTGATTGCTTTAGTCTCTGCCCACTTTGTCAGGTAGTCAGTGCACACAATGATGTAAGACCTTTGCCTCGAAGGAGGGTTGATTGGACCCACAAAATCCATACCCCACTTCTCAAATGGCTCAACAGTCACTTGAGGTTGGAGAGGCATCTCATCCCTTGGAGTCGGTTTCCCCATTCTTTGGCATCGGTCACATTGGCTGATAGATCTTCTGATATCTTGATGAAGTGTGGGCCAATAGTAGCCTGCCTGCAGGATTTTGAAGGCAGTCCTCTTTGCTGCAAAATGTCCTCCACAAGGCCCATCATGATAGGTGAGGAGGATATCAAAGACTTCCTCCTCCCTTACACAACGCCTTAAGATCTGATCAGGGCCAAGCTTGAACAGATTGCCCCCGATCCAAGTAAATGAGGCACTTTTTCTGATGATTCTGCTCTTCTCTCTGGAAGATAGGTGCGGAGGGAACTGTGCTGAAACAAGGTAGTTTGCTATATCAGCAAACCATGGAGAGAGTACTGAGATAGCAAACAGATGTTCATCGGGCATCTGGTCATCCACTGTTCCATCCTCATCTGCAGACAAATCCAATCTAGATAAAAAGTCAGCAACAACATTTTCTTTACCTGGTTTGTCAACAATGGTCAAATCAAACTGCTGCAACAAAAGTAACCATCTAATAATACGGGCATTCACATCTGGTTTATTCATTAAATATCTAATTGCAGCATGATCCGTATGTACAAAGGTTTGATAGCCAGTAATATAATGTCGGAACTTGTTCAGTGCATGGACCACAGCCAAGAATTCTTTCTCGGTTACAGTGTAATTCAGCTCGGCTTTGGACAAGGTTTTGCTAACAAAGTAAATGGCATATGGAAGTTTTTGTTCAACTTGTCCTAAAGCTGCCCCTATGGCTTTGTTTGAGGCATCAGTGTGGATGTGGAAAGGTAGGGCCCAGTTTGGACCTCTCAGGATTGGGGCTGACACCAACTTGTCCTTTAATTCATTCAAAGCCCTCTGACAATCGTCAGTCCATTTAAACTCCACATCTTTTGCCAACAGACCAAACAATGGCGAGGCTAGCTTGCTAAAGTCTTTAATGAATCTCCGGTAATACCCTGCTAATCCTAAGAAACTCCAGACATCCCTTACCTTTTGGGGAGGTGGAACCTTCTTGATGAGAGCAATTTTGTTAGGATCCACTTGTAACCCTTGGCAAGAAATGGTATGGCCTAGAACAGTCCCTTCAGTCATCAGGAATTCACATTTTTCAGGACTAAGGGACAGGTTCATCTCAATGCATTTGGTTAGGACCTTTCCTAGATTGGACAATGCTTCCTGGAAGTTGGACCCATAAGGAGTGAAGTCATCCATATAGATTTCCACCGCATCATGGACCAACTCCGAGAAGATGCTCAAGACAGCTCTCTGGAAGGTAGCAGGAGCATTGCATAGCCCAAAGGGAAGAACTCGGTAGGCAAAGGTACCCCAAGGACAAGTGAAGGTGGTCTTATCTTGGTCTTCCGGGCTGATTTGGATTTGGTTGTACCCGCTAAACCCATCCAGGAAAGAGAAGAACTTCTTTCCTGCTAGTCCATCCAACACTTGATCTATGAAAGGTAGGGGAAATGGTCTTTCTTGGTAGCTTTGTTCAGTTCTCGGTAGTCCACACAGATTCTCCATTTCCCATTTTTCTTGGGAACCAACACCAGAGGGGACACCCATTCACTATCTGAGATGGGGTAAATGAATCCGGCATCCAACAGTTTTTGCAATTCTTCCTTGACAATGTCCTTAAGGGCTGGATTCATTCTCCTCCGAGGTTGCCTAACCGGTTTACAACCCTCTTTGATGTATATGTGATGGGTACAGACCAAGGGATGGACTCCTTTCATCTCCTTATAGCTCCAAGCAAAAGCATCTAGGTGACTGGCCAACAGGCTACACAACTCCTTTTCCTGGGAAGGAGATAGGGAGGAGCTGATATTTAACGTTCTCTCAGGGCCGAACTCCACATTCTTGACTCTGGGAGTGACAGGGTTGGTGGCACAAAGGTCCACTAAGGTGCTGGCTTGGGCATCCTCCACAAATTTCTCTAAGGATAGTGCACTGGAAGGTGGATTCTGGATCAAAGTCTCAATCAAGTCATCCTCGGTTGGGGGGTCTCTTCTGGTGGTATCTAGGGTGCACAAGGGTGCTGAGTATACCTCATCCTCCTCTCCTTCCTCCAACCACAGTGGTAAGTCATGCTCCAAGGAGGGTTGGGCAGGAGGATATAGGATGAGCTGCTTGGACATAGGACCGTTTTTGATGGTCATGTTTCCTGCACGGCAACTTATGTAAGCATCTGCAGTGGCTAACCAAGGCCTTCCCAAAATAAGAGGATATCCAGTAAGCTTTGCCTTGGGTTGCAGAACCAAGAAATCTGCAGGGTATTCCCAAGAGTCGACAGAGACCAAGACATCCTCCACAATCCCTTCGGGAGTCACAGTGGAGCGATCTGCTAGTTGCAGTACTGTCGAGGTCTTCCTCAAGGAACCCTGAAGATTGAGTTTGAGCATGGTATCCCTGGTCATCACATTAATGGCAGCCCCCAAATCAATCAAGGTGTGAGGTATGATGGTGCCATTGATGTGGACATCTACTACAGGACTCCCAGGATCTAGATACTTTGGGCAGATGACTTGTCCTAACATAAGGTCAGATAGTTGTCCTAAGACATTGATGGTTGAAGCATCTCTCTTTCGCCTGCCTGGGTGTTTAAAACACTTTTCCTTAACCAGTTTGTTGTATATTGGCACATCCTTGATGGCTTGGAGAAGTGGTATTTTCACACACAACTGCTTGAGCTCTCCCAGAAGCTCATCCTCCTCTGGGTTGGGTTGTGTGGTGGCTGTTAGTCTCTCAGGAAAGGGTGGAATAGCCTTTGGTTCACTTTCCTGTTTGTCCTCCTCGTCCTCTGCGGGAGGAGGTTGGCGATCCGGAAGAGTCTTTCCAGATCGAAGATTGATCTCCTGGATCTCCACAGCATAGGTAGGACATGATGTTTCCCTAGTGTAT
The DNA here is from genome assembly GCA_031772625.1 of Pinus tabuliformis. NCBI lineage: Eukaryota > Viridiplantae > Streptophyta > Pinopsida > Pinales > Pinaceae > Pinus > Pinus tabuliformis. Next base: position 391,385,490 of record CM062813.1, read on the forward strand.
ACCTGTTGGGCCTGTCTATTGTTGGGGTTCGGGTTCGGTTGAGCAGGCATTTGAGGTTGCCTTGGAGGAGCAGGAGGTAATGGTTGAGGTTGAACTGGTGGTGGAGGCAAAATGGCGGGAGGAGTGTTGTACTGGGGCCTCCACCCCGACTAAGGTGCATTCCACTGAGGCTGTGGCTGGGCATGTGAATGATATGAATGAGTAGTGGGTTGAGTAGGGTACTAAGGTGGATAAGACCATGGAGGAGGCGTAGACCAGGAAGGATGAGTAGGGGGACCCCAGGAAGGCATAGGAGTCGATTGGTTGGGGCTGTAATAAGCTTGAGGTGCCCCTTGCATCCCCTGCTGGTAAGGTCTAGGTCCTTGTGGCCTCCTTTGGTTGAGGAAATAGAGAGGTTCAGTGGGAGCTTCTGTCCCTTGGTACATAGCTTTAAGTCCAGGTAAGGTTGGGCATTGATTTGTGGGATGGTCCTCCTCACAAACGAAGCACACTTCAACCGAATGGAATGGGCATTCGTTCTTAGGGTGTCTCCTTATACATCTAGGGCAGAAGATAGCCAAGGCCCTCTCAGCTTCTTCCTTCTTCTGCTGGATCCTGAATGTGTCCAGTTGCATGGCGATGGTCTGTCTCACCTCACTCTTAAGATCTTCTAATTGATTTGCAAACTCATGCTTGGAGAAAGGGATACCAGCTGAGAGGAGGTTTCCTCTACCTCGTTTCCGGGCTGCCCTAGAGTGGTTTCTGAACACAGTCTTGATGTCCTCATAAGGCAGCTGGTAAATATCTCCCCCAGCTAACATGTGAAGGGTATCTAGAAGGTCTTCAGGGACTCCTCGGAGCAGGACCAACTTGAGGGATTCAGGGTCAAGTGTGCACCTGGCCCGCTTATAGCTAAGTTGGAACCTCTCCTCATAATCCTCTAAGGACTCATCATTTCCCATGGTCATCCGAAAGATTTCTCCCTTGGTTTCCTTGGACCTACAGTAGTCCCGGTACTTGGTATTGAAAGCTTGCTGCATCTGAGCCCAAGTGGTGATACTATTCCCAGGTAAGCCCATGAACCAGCGTAATGCTGCATCCTTAAGAGTTGAAGGGAAGAGTTTCAGTTTCTGCTCATCTTCAGTATAGTCATAGGTTCTACAAAGGACAGCAAACTCAAACAGGAAGGTATCAGGATCTTCAGTAGTCAGTCCATGGAAGTGAGGCAGAGCAGAGGGGCTAATGTTTTTCATTTTCATGTCTCCATTGGTTTCTCGGATGGGGAAGGCACCTTCTATTCTCTCATCTTCTCTTCTATTGTCAGCCATAGCTTCAGATGGGATGGTCTCTAATTCTTCTTCTGTTATAGGATCTTCGTATATCTCAGGAGGTTCACCTATAGGTTCTTCTGGATCACTGTCACCGAAGAAGAGAGAAGGGTGACTCAGTGATGTGGTGGGGGTGTTGGGTAGGAATTTGCCTGTTTTATCTCGATTCCTACGAGGCATGAAATGGAAAGACTTTTTGATTGCTTTTTTTTTTCTTTGGTACCTGCAAAACTGAAACAGATTGATCTACAACTAACTATCTTGTTGAAATAAAAATGCAGAATTGAAATGAAAGCAGGAAAGGACTAATCTACTTTGCTCAAATGGAATTGCAAGAATGGAAATGCTAGTCTACGCTTGCAGAATTGAAAGGCTAATCTATGCTTGCAAAATTGAAATTGCGGAATTGAAATGCTAATCTATGAAAGAAGGAAATGTCTATGCTACTTTTGCAGAATGGAAATGAAATAAACTACTTGGCAGAAGGCGAGGGTAGGAAAATAGAAGAAAAGCAACAATTACTAATACTCTGACGCTTCCCCGGCAACGGCGCCAAAAATATGGTGGGCTCTAGTATTGTAGCAATAATGCTACAACTCCTGGAGCTTCCTTCTCTAATTTTATCAACCCGGTAGTTCGTAACAAACTTGGAAGCGACGGTGCTGTATGCATAAGTACTAGCTCTTGTCGCAGCTGTCACTTGGTCAGCTGGCACAAGTCCACTAGGGCTCAAGCCAACTTCTATATGTTCTCAGAAGAAGCTTTCTAAATGATGAACGAAGGTTATCTCAAAAGAAATTAACCTACTTTGCAAGAATGAACTGAAAGCCAACCAAACATGGAAACCCTGGTAAACCCTAATCTGACTAGCTTAATCTTTATGATGCAATGGTGGGAATGCAACTTCTAGAAATGATGCCATTACTTCTAGTGAGATGAGATGCATGAATTTAAACTACTTCCACTGAAGAGAACGTGTTTTTGTATTTTTGCTCAAGTGGGTGGAGTTATTGTGATTGTGCTTCTTACTGGGTCTTGACTGTGCAGGGGTAGTTCAAAGGGGAGGAAGGCTTGGGAACGGTCAGGAGGACTCTGAGAGGTTCCAGGGGATCCCTAACATCATTCCACAGAAGTTCACAACGTTCAGGTGCTTGGCAACCGTGTTTGCAGACTTCTACAGGATGTCTGCAGGGGATCCTACAGGAAACTCGGGATTTCTACAGGAAGTCTGCTAACTTCTATAGGATGTTCTACAGTCGGAGTTTTGGGTGATGGAGGAGTGAAGGAGCTATGTGGGTGGATAGGTAAGATGAAAGAGGAGCTTGTGATGACCTATGGACAGAGAGATGAGATGGAGAGAGAGTGGATAGAGCTGGTTGGTCGATAGAAGGGTAGAGTAGTGGAAGGTCAAAAAGATTGAGCAACGTGGACAATAGAAGGGTTGGAAGGCAAATGAGCTGAAAAGAGGATGCGTAGGTGGCTTAGGCATGGTTTAGAAGAATAAGAACACGATGAAGTGGTGCTGCGCAGTGTAAATGAAACAAATCACCCTTATCTTGCATGTGAACGAAAGTTCACCAACCTATTCTAACTGTTTTATTAGGAATCAAAGAACAACAATGTAAGTTGAAAGGAATTCGTGCATGATGTTGAACCAAAGAGTCATTACTCAAGATATAATCGTATGGACAATTCTGCAACCGAAAACATTACATCAATACTTGCATGCATATGTTAAAACAACGTTTTTGGCAGTTGGCACGGTCTACACTTCCGGTCCCCAAACAGAGGTGAAAGTGAGCATGCATTCAACCTTTTTGAACTCAACGTAACTTCAATCTCCCTACGCTAATTCTGAACTACTGAAACAACTGCATTCATGAAACTAACCTACATAACCAAACCGAAACAGTCAACTCAGCAAACTGTGTTTTCCAAGTGCATGTAAAGGAAAGAAATGCAATGATAAAAGAAAGACAAGTAACAATACAAAAAGAAGGAGGTCTATTGCTCTCAGGTTGGGCCCTAACCTGAGAGCTATAGCTCCCTTAAGAACTCAGAATCGAATCCAAATTTGCCTTCCTTTTATTAAAAGATCATAATCATGAGTCTAACAACATGCCAAAATTGGCTTACAAAGAGCAAAAACAGAGCTACAACTCGTAATCAAAAATCTACAACAAAAGTTCAAGAGTCTCATCGAAGGTACAGCCTTAATATTTATACATGATGAGGGCCAAGCTGGCCTCCTCAATTAGTGGAGCTTGGCTGTCCAACTAAAAGTAAACTGTTGTTCCTGTAGAATCCGTTGGCTGCCTTCTAGCTCGGTGGTGATAGCTGTTGGAGCTCGGAGTTGGGGTGGAGATCACGAGGAAGGTCATTCAAGGCTGTGGAAAACCTCCCTATAAACCCGCAATGCCACCTTGGCTATCTCCTTGTCTTCATTTGCGTGGTCTTTGCTCCATTTAATGTCAAAAAAACCTGAAATCATCATGTATTAGCCACATAGGCATAATGTCTGCCCTTCTTCCTACAAATAACACGAATATACTAAGAAATGATGCATAAGTGATAAAAAATGAAGGGTTGAGCAAGGTAAGTAGGCCAAATGAGCCCAAATTGTTACCAAAATTTGGGGCTCATCAAGGCCATCTGGGCGTCTTTTTCTTGCAACTGTTGTTTTAAACCCTGTATCTTTTTTGCTGCTTGAGACTCCTGTTCTTGCAGCATTTTTGTGAGCATATCCACATTAGCTTGTAGCTCTGCCTCCTTCTGTTGTTTCTCAGTTGTGTCCTTGTCTGTTGGAGGTCCTTCTTGCTGCTATTGCCCTCCCAAAATGGACGGGCTACCTTCCTTGTGGACTTCCTGTAGTTGCAACTGTTTTCTTAGCAGCTCATTCTCCTCCTGCAGCTGGGCTCTTTTGCAACTTTCTACATGCCTGACCATGGCCAGTTCTCCTCTTAATTCTTTTAACTTCTCCTCCATGTGGCCTATGTCCTCAATTCCTTTAGATTTGGCAATTTTCATCCATGTGTGTGTTCTGATCCTCTCCTGTTCCAATGCAAAGAAGAGTGGCACAACAAATTTCTATGGGATGATTTTCCCACCCTCTAACAGGTTGTAGTATGAGCCCAAGCTAGGCTGAGGGCTTGGTTCCAGTATCTCCTTGGTCTTTTCCTCTCCCTGTGATGATTTGGCTGCCTTTTCCTCCAATTTCTCAGTCTCTTTTAACTTAGCCAGAGTTTCCTGTAGAGATGTCTCGGCTTCCTGTAGAGCTGTCTTTGAGTCCATCATCCTAATTCTCTCTCTCTAGGTGGAGGTTTTTGGGCTTCCTCGTTCATAGGTGATAGACAAATTTGAAGGAGACTCTTCTTTTGGTTTAGTTGTTGTGTCCTCAATGACAATTGGCTCCTTTGACTGTGGCTGGGGTCTGCCCACTTTTATTCTTGTGCTTCTCCTTGCTTTAAAGTACATGGAGGTTTGCCTCTTTCTCTTCCCTTTTTGTTTTGGAGGTGTGCTTAAGGCAACAAGCACAACTGCTGCCTCCCTTACCAATATCTCAAGTGATTTCTCCTCTTGTTGTCCTGTTTCCTTCCTGTAGAAATCCCTGTGTCAATTGTTTCTATTTGTGTTGTTGAGATTTCAAGGTGTGTCTTTTCCTTTTGTTTCTATGTGCCTGCTTTGGCTGTGGTAGCCTTCATTTGGGCTTTTTTGGCCTTCTCTGTTCTACTCTGCATCCTCTTTTCCCTTGGTGCTTTTGCTGTTGTTTCTTCCTCTGTCTTAGTCTCAGCAATCTGGCCCATTTCCCCTTTTTCTTTCTGTTCTTTCTATGCTTGAGTGTCCTGTGTTCCTTCATCATTGTTTTTCTCACCTTCTTTAGTGTGCTCTCCCTCCTCACTGCTGGATGGGGTGATGTTTTCGGCCAAAGTTCGAATGTTGTCATCCCTGGACATGTTTCGGAAGATTTCCCAAGATATGGGGACAGTGTAGGTGTGCAAAGCATCTTCCACCAATAGTTTGATGAGCCCATGATGGGCCAACTGATCTGGGATCCCCTCATTGAGCTTTGTACCACATTCAATTAGTGACTGAAGAAGGAAATAGGGGATGCTTAGTTTCTTGGCTGGAGGCAAGTCAATCCCATGCCTTAGTTCACACAGCAACCTGAAATGATATCCATAGATGATGCTAAACCTCCCTTCACATGTGATGTACTTCATAATTTGGAAACTAACTTCACTCCAGAGAGGAGGCAAGCTGGTTCTTCTAACCCTGTTTTTGTCTTCTACAGGATGCTCCGTGGGCAGAAAGAATGACTTCTTAGAAATTTGGCCCAATGATCTCTCTTCTTTGCTCCAAGGGAGCCCCAATGGTAGACCAGTAATTACATTGATGAGCTCAGGGGTGAGTTCCAGGGTCAAACCCCTAAAACTAACTGTGGCATGTGTTTTTGACTGTGGTCTCAGGGACATTAAAAATTCCTCAGTTATCTCCTCATCATGACCCTGAATTTTGTCAAAGAAGGATATCCAATTTTCTCGGGTGAAAAGGTCCACCACCTCAGGATGCTCGTGCAGTTTGCTAGAGTCTGATGGTTCTTTCCTTATGAATCCTCCTGGCATGGTGAGAGTGCTCTTTTTATGTTTTAATCAGAAAAGGAAATGCTCAGGCAACCAAACAGCCAATCTGAAATGGAGGATAGCTGAATTTGGTTTCCCCTGAACTCAAGAAGGAATTTCTCATGTTCAATACCAACTAGCAACAATTCCCTTGTTTGAAAACCGCTGTCATCCAGAACTCGACTGTCTATTTATGAAAGGAAGAATTTTGTTTTTACAGATAGAGCATAAGGATCAGGTTCCCTTCTCAACACACACGTAGATATGCAAATTCAAATTTTTTCTCACACAGGCTGGCCTCTACGGCTGTATATATCTTCCTTACAGGAGAATTTAAAAAGAAAATGTGGAGGAGATTTTTGATGCAAAGGAACTGGGGAAATTTAGTGCAATATGCAGGCAAACATTTACTTCCAATACACAGGCAGACTTTTCCTTTGATTTTTCAATCTGATGTCATTCAATTCACCACCTTGCACAAACACACCATGCATACAGGGGTTTTTTCGAGCCTACTTTGTTTGGAGTTCCAAATTCAACGAAAATCCCAGGTTTTCCTACTTCGTAAAGCTATTTTGCCTTTCCTATAGAATCCTTCATGTATAAGGCCCCCGGTTCCTATAGAATTCCACTGTGCCTCCAAGCGAGGCCAATACGTGGGATATTTTTGAACAGAGGAAGAAAAACTAGTGGAGGACGACTGGTTAAGTGTTTTTGGAAGCGATGGACGCATACTCCAGTCGAGGACGTTATAAGTGCAGAGTGAAAAGAAGGTAGTGCATGTTTTGGTCGGGCATCTTTTAACTGCGATGTGATTCGTGGTGAGGGGATGAGGTGGGAGGACCGGACCATTGGTTCAACGTCACAACCATAATGCTTCGGTGTATTTCTGACCGCTATCACCTCCTCTTTGTCGTTATGCGCCGCCACCACTACCAGTCCCGGCGATTTCTCCCTGAATGGACACTCCACACGTGTTGGCTGCACATCGCGTCGGCAATTCTGAACGTAATGGGGCTCGTTTGGATCCCACGAGGATATGTAACTGATTGAGGGTGGCCAATTGACTTGTTGGGTCCCTATAATACTAGTGATTACCCCATTACTATTGTAGTTATACCCCTTATTTATATTTTTGTGCCCCTATTACCCCCATGTTGTTATTTCTGTGCCCCATGGAATCCCTATATTGTTATTTTTGTGGCTTTATATTATTATTGTTAGGTCGGCTGGATTATATTGTGACTCCTTAGACTCCTATATATAGAAAGGAGGTTTTGTCATTTGAATCATCGAATAATTGTTCATTTATGTAATGTAAAGGAGGTTTCCCCCTCGAAGAGGCTGAATTCTAAGGCGTTGATCTATCTTTTCTATCTTTTCTTGAGTTGGTTTCATAACATTTGGTATCAGAGCTTTGGATTCTAGGGTTTTGCTGCACCAAACAGGTCATCGTGGAATTTTCGCTATAACGTTTTTTTTGTGACGTTTCAGAAGTCGCAAAAAAAACCCATTTGAGAAGAAATCACGCTGAACCTTGGGTGCGAATTTCAGAGCTTTTCGCGTGATATTTGCGGAGATATGATCTGAGGAAGTTGGTCTTTTTGCAGACTCCTGAATTACATTCAAAACTGGTGACCTGGGGAAAATCGTCATAACTTTCTCTCTGGGGATTGGATTGAAATTTCGTAAGAAGGTACAGAAAGAGGACGGATTGTAGTTTCTTGTATGCATGCTTCAGATCCAAAGGTCGAAACAATGACTCGTGGCACGTCGTACAAGTTCGCTCTACTGAACTAGTCTATAAGCAAGTCACTGTGGGAGATTTCACATAACTCTTCCTTGGAGAATCCAATTTAGGAAAGACTTGTGGCATTGGAAAGAGGACACAGAGGGATACTACAGCTCACAAATTCAGAAGTAGATGATTGGAAAGTACAGAGATACGTCAGAGGCAATATCGAGCTCCTACAAAGTGAAAAAAGGTGTGTAGATTTTCTTAAATTTTTGCTTAAGCTTGGTTGAAAATTTATTTTCAAAGGGCATAGTAGAGCATTATTATTGGTAACTGATTCCCCGAGGAAAGAAAATGCAAACACCTAGTAAGGAACCTGAAATCTCTAGCATGACTCATGAAGAAGAGGAAGAAATGCAACATGATATATCAAAATTACAAGACCAAGTGCAACAACTGTCCCTTGCACAAAAAGGAACAGAATCTAAGATGGATGGTTTAAAGAAAGATGTAGAAGCTAAGATGGATGGTTTAAAGAAAGGTGTAGAAGCTAAGATGGACTGTTTAAAGAAAGGCGTAGAAGCTAAGATGATTGACGTGGAAGCTAAGATGGATGATTTGAAGATAGATTTGAAGACAGACATGGACGAATTGAAGATAAATATGAATAAGTTGCTACAAGAAATAGTCCCTAAGGGTGAAAGGGTACTAAAGGAAACTCATGATGAGAACAAAAGAAATGTTAATCATGATTCCATAGACGCTAATGTTGGATTGAAGACTCACCATATTCCAAAAATCGATATGAGGAAGTTTGATGGCAAGGATCCCGCCACATGGATATTACAGATGGAGCAGTTCTTCGATCTCAATAATGTGCAAAACACACAAAAGGTACGTATGGCAACTGTATATTTGGAACCAAATCAGTTTGTATGGTATCAATGGCTTTGCTCTCGTAAACAATTTATCACTTGGGCAATTTTTACGGAAGAATTGATAGCACATTATGAAGATACAAAAAGCAACACTTTTTTTAGCCAATTGATAAGTCTCAAACAAAAGGGTTCAGTAATGGAGCACATTGAGGAGTTCCAAAAATTGAACATAAGGGTAAAAGATATTCCAGAGGAGCATAGGATTGATGTGTTCATAGGGTCTTTAAAGGATAATATCCAACATGATGTTCGCCTTTGGGAACCTGATTCATTAGAGAAGGCATTCAGGTTAGCAAGAAAAATGGAAAGCAAAATTATGGCAACCAGGAAGCATACCACTCACAACTATAAAGACGGAAGTGTTGTTGCCCCTAGTCTTCCACAACCTATAAGGTTGACACCACAACAATTGGAAGAAAAAAGAGCAAAAGGGCTTTGTTACAGTTGTGATAGCAAATACACTAAAGGTCATAAGTGTGCTGAGAAGAAATTATTCTACATAGATTGTGAAGAGGAAGAAGAAAAGGAGCAAGAAAGGTCAAAAGAAGAAGATATACTCCAGGAAAAAGCCTAGATGAAGAACAAATAAATCCGACCATATCTTGTAATGCATTGGCGGGAATTACCACTCCTCAAACCATCAAGATAGAAGGACAAATCAAGAAGAAAAAGGTAATAGTGTTGATTGATTCAGGAAGCACCCACAATTTTATTCATTGTAGGGTAGCAAAAGAATTGAATTGCTTCCTATATCCAGCACCAGAGTGTCAAGTGATGATTGCAAATGGAGGAACAATAAATTGCTCTGGAAAGTGCCATAATATCAAGCTATCCATGGGAGAATATGTATTGACTAGCCCAATGCTTTCCATTCCAATGGGAGGTGCTGATGTTGTACTAGGAGTCCAATGGCTACAATCCTTGGGTACAATAGCTTTTAATTTTCAAGAACTTTTCATCAAATTTTCTACGGAAGGAAAGGAAGTTGAATTAAGGGGTATTGCAGGGAAACCAGGAAAGATAATCAGCTCTAATGGTATGACAAAGCTTCTAAAAAAGGAGCAAAGAGGTGTAATTGCACAATTATGTTCGCTAGATGTTTCCACATTGGAATCATCTATTTCTCCAGATCTCCAAAAAGTCCTGGACAATCATTCCAAGGTATTTGAGACTCCCAAAGGTCTCCCACCTATGCGTGATCATGATCATGCTATTCATCTGATTCCAGGAAGTGTTCCTCCAAACATCAGGCCGTACAGATATCCCTATGTCCAAAAAAGTGAAATTGAACGTATGGTTGCAGAAATGCTAGAGGCTGGTATAATTCAACCAAGTCAAAGTTCTTTCTCTGCTCCAGTAGTATTGGTGCACAAGAAGGATGGATCATGGCGCATGTGTCCAGATTATAGGGAGCTCAACAAGCTCACTATTAAAGATAAGTTCCCCATTCCTGTCATTGATGAATTACTGGATGAATTGCATGGATCAATTTACTTCACCAAGTTGGATCTTCGTTCTGGATATCATCAAATCAGAATGAAGATTGAAGACATTCCGAAAACAACATTTAGAACTCATGAGGGTCATTATGAATTTTTGGTCATGCCTTTTGGCCTTACCAATGCACCTTCAACATTTCAAGGTTTGATGAATTCAATTTTCAAACCATTCCTTAGAAAATTTGTGTTAGTATTTTTTGATGATATACTAATCTACAACAAGTCTTGGAAGGATCATGTTGAACATGTTGACAAGGTGCTACAACTATTGGAGGAGAAACAATTATATGCAAAAAGATCCAAATGTTTCTTTGGAGTCCAGGAGGTGGAATATTTGGGTCATATTGTATCTCATGAAGGAGTTAAGGTAGACCCTAGCAAAATTAAAGCCATTAAGGAATGGAAAATCCCCACATCCATAAAGCATCTGCGAGGATTTCTTGGGTTGACAGGGTATTATCGCAAGTTTGTTAAGAATTATGGGAGAATAGCAGCACCTCTAACAACATTATTGAAGAAAGATGCATTTTCATGGACTCCAGAAGCAACAAAGGCCTTTGAACATCTTAAAGAGGCAATGTGCCAAGCACCGGTCTTAGCTACACCGGACTTCACAAAAACCTTTATTGTGGAATGTGATGCTTCAGGAAATGGAATTGGTGCTGTTCTAATGCAAGATGAAAGACCCATTGCTTTTGAAAGTCGTCCAATCAAGGGAAAGTTTTTAAGCAAAGCTATTTATGAAAAGGAAATGTTGGCAATACTCCATGCACTTAAGAAATGGCGACCCTACCTAATGGGAAGACACTTCAAGGTAAAAACGGATCATGATAGCCTTAAATACTTTTTAGAACAAAGATTATCCTCTGAAGAGCAACAAAAGTGGGTCACAAAGATGTTGGGTTATGACTTTGAAATCATCTACAAAAAAGGGAAGCAAAATGTGGTGGCAGATGCACTCTCAAGAAAGGATGAGGATGTGGAAGCATTGTTGTGCGCCATTTCTATTATCCAACCAGATTGGATAAACGAAGCAAGGGAGGAATGGAAGAATGATGAAGAAGTGTGGGCACTTATTCGAAAGCTACAACAAGATTCCAGTACGTCTGATACATTTAGCTGGAAAAATGATTCGTTATGGTACAAAGATCGCTTATACCTCTGTAAGAATTCCCAGCTAAAACAAAAGATTCTTATGGAATTGCACACTTCTCCCTTAGGAGGGCACTCAGGATTTTTAAAAACTTACCACAGGGTTAAGAAGGAATTTTTTTGGGATGGCCTTAAATCAGATATTCAAAAGTTTGTGGCGGAATGTTTGGTTTGCCAACAAAATAAAGTTGAAACAATTAAGACACCGGGTCTATTACAACCTTTATCCATTCCAAGCCAACGTTGGGAGGAGGTTTCAATGGATTTTATCACAGGTTTACCCAAGTCTGAGGGAAAGAGTGTCATCATGGTGGTAGTTGACAGACTTACCAAGTATGCACACTTTTGTGCATTATCACATCCATTTAAAGCCAGTACAGTTTCTACTGCATTTATGGAAACAATTCAAAAGCTACATGGAAACCCAAAGATTATTGTAAGTGACAGAGATCCCATTTTCACTGGAAATTTTTGGACATAATTATTTTCTTGTCTTGGTACTCAGTTAGCTCATAGCTCATCTTATCATCCTCAATCTGATGGGCAAACTGAGATAGTAAACAAATGTTTGGAAGGATATCTTCGTTGCTTTGTATCTGATAAACAGACACAATGGGTCAAATGGTTGCCTCTGGCTGAATGGTGGTATAACACTTCCTTCCATACATCAACAAAAATGACCCCATTTATGGCACTTTATGGGTATCAACCACCATCCATCACATCATATTTAAGAGAAAATTCTAAGGTTCAGGCAGTGGAACATCACATCGAACATCAACAACAAGTCCTCCAACTCTTAAAGGATAACCTCGTGTTGGCACAAAATAGAATGAAACAACAGGCAGATCAACATCGCAGTGAAAGAAGTTTTGATGTAGGTGATTGGGTATTCCTACGGCTACAACCATATAAGCAAATGTCCCTAAAGCAAGCTAAGAAGGATAATAAATTATCACCAAAGTACTATGGTCCGTACAAGGTGTTGCAAAAGATTGGTACTATGGCATACAAATTGGAGCTTCCTGCAGCTTCTCGATTGCACCCAGTTTTCCATGTTTCATGTTTAAAGAAGGTTATAGGCGACAAGCTCCCAGTTCAAACAATATTGCCAGAACTTGACGAGGAAGGAAAAATTATATTGGAACCGGAAGCAGTCACAGAAACAAGAACTCGACAGCTACGAAATCGATCAATTTCAGAGTATCTTATCAAGTGGAAGAACTTATCCGCTGAAGATTCCACATGGGAGGATGAGAATTTTATGCAGAAGTATCCAGAACTACTCAAGCGTTGAGGACAACACTTTTTTGAAGGAGAGGGGCATGTTGGGTCCTTATAATACTAGTGATTACCCCATTACTATTGTAGTTATACCCCTTATTTATATTGTTGTGCCCCTATTACCCCCATGTTGTTATTTCTGTGCCCCATGGAATCCCTCTATTGTTATTTTTGTGGCTTTATATTATTATTGTTAGGTCGGCTGGATTATATTGTGACTCCTTAGACTCCTATATATAGAAAGGAGGTTTTGTCATTTGAATCATTGAAGAATTGTTCATTTATGTAATGTAAAGGAGGTTGCCCCCTCGAAGAGGCTGAATTTCTAAGGCATTGATCTATCTTTTCTTGAGCTGGTTTCATAACATGACTGGCCACCGATTCCACTCAATCCGAACCATTCCCATAGGCATGCAGCTTTTAAAATATGATTTATGCAATTGACGAATGAGTTTAGGCACTTACCTACATGGTCACGGCCGCGTTATGTAGATTTCGGGTTTTGGAACCCATTCCTTCGTGTGTTGTTGCTGCATGCACAGGTTTTGGAACCCATTCCTTCGTTTGTTGTTGTTGCATGCACGCTGCATGCTTGGCTTCGGTTGCTGCTGATATTCTGACATTCAAGAAGATCTCTTTGCATGTCCTTATTACCGTTCTTGGTTTTCCCTGTCTCCAGAGTATGTCTTCCAGAGGGATCAGCTGCTACAGGATTCCTGTAGGATGTCCTGTAGCTGCTTCTCCTCTTGGAATGCAAACTAGAATGAGCAGGGCTATACTACTGACGAGGGTTTTGGCTATTGAGGAGTCGAGATGGAGATTGACAGTCATGGTGAGTGGGGAAAACTGCTGCTTGATTTGTCAATAAAAGTTTTTGCTGGCAGTATGAAGAAAACAGGGTTTTCTGTGTGTGACTATGCAGGAACAAATAAAAAATGGGTGCAATGGAGGGGCAAAGAGATGGAAGAGGGTGACATATGGTGATGGATGGAAACAGGGATGTTTGCAGGTCTCATAGGCAGATTCCCAACCTTTGGATTCCCTTCTGAGATCAATTTTGCTCATCTGTGGGTTCTACAGGATCTTCTTGTAGAAGACACAAAACTTCCTGTAGAAGGCACAAAACTTCCTGTAGAAGGTGAAATTTTGGCCCGAATGAGATCAAATCTTAGGAAAGGGTAGTGGTCATGGAGGAATTGATTGTGAGGGATGCTTGTAGCTTGGTGCTGGCCTCTATCCTCGTTTTGTGCGATCCTCCTAACTTGCAATGTCCTTCCTACAACCTGCAAATTGTTCAACAGAAGTCAGGTTTATTTTTCTGTTTTTTTTTTTTTTTTTTTTTTTTTTTTTCCTTTTTTTGAGACAGCCGAGGCACCTCCAGGAGGTTTTCACCCTCATTTCCTGCCCTAGGCGCCTCCAAGAGGTTTTCACCCAAGGATATTTCATTCTTTTCCCGTTTTTTCTTTTTTCTCTTTTTTTTTTTTGCTCAGAATGTGGATGGGGTGGAGACAGGGGCCTGCTCCACTACCAACACTGATTTATCCAGAGTTTCAATGAACTCCTGCTTAGAAAGGGGCTTCCTGTAGATCTTTAATCGATGCCCATTGACGAGCATGGGGATGGATTCTTCATCAATGGTCCTGATAAGGACTAAACCATTGTCGTTACATTTCTCCACTGTATATGGTCCCAGCCATCTTGTCCTCAGCTTCCCTTTGAAATCCTTGTATCTTGAATCATATAACAATGCCCAATCTCCTGGCTGAAATTGCTTCTCTTTAAGGTGCCAGTCATGCCATATTTTTCTTTGGAGTTGGACCACCTCTGAGTGGAGGAGGGCCTGCATTCTTTGTTCATCTAGTCCATTCAGCTGAAGCAGTCTTTCCTATTGTGCATGGTTGAGATCTAGGTCTAGCTGAGCTGCCAACCTCAATGTGTTGTATTCAAATTCTATGGACAACAAAGCCTTCTTCCCGTAGACCAACTCATAAGGTGTGAAACCTGTTGTAGTTTTCCAAGTAGTGTTGTAGGCCCAGGTGGCCTCAACCAAGTGATCTGCCCAATCCTTTTTGTTGCTGCTCACCACTTTAGTCAAGATCTCTTCCAAAGCCCTGTTAGTGACTTCCACCTACCCATTTGCCTGCAGATGATAAGGGGTGGAAGTTCTGTGTTTAATATTGTGATGAGCAAGCAGGTCTTCAATCAGGTTAGAGGTAAACTGGCTTCCTTGATCTGTGACTAATTCTCTTGGATAGCCAAACTTATAGAAGATATTTTCCCTCAAAAACTCAGCCACTTTTTCTTATGTTTTTGCCTTGATTGCCTTTGTTTCTGCCCACTTTGTTAGGTAGTCCGTGCACATAATGATGTAAGACTTTTGTCTTGAAGGAGGGTTGATAGGACCCACAAAGTCCATGCCCCACTTCTCAAATGGCTCGAACGTCACCTGAGTTTGGAGGGGCATTTCATCCCTTGGAGTCAGTTTCCCCATCCTTTGACATTGGTCACATTGGCTGATGTATCTTTTGACATCTTGATGAAGAGTGGGCCAATAGTAGTCTGCCCATAAAATTTTGAAAGCTGTTCTTTTTGCTGCAAAGTGGCCTCCACAGAGTCCATCATGACAGGCCAGGAGGATGTCAAAAACTTCCTCCTCCCTAACACAATGCCTCAAAATCTAATCTAGGTCAAGTTTGAATAGGTTGCCCCCAATCCAAGTGAATGGGGTGCTTTTCCTCACGATCTTGCTCTTCTCTTTTGAGGATAGGCGTGGCAGGAATTTTGCTGAAACCAAGTAATTTGCTATATCAGCAAACCATGGCGAGAGTATTGAAATAGCAAACATGTGTTCATCTGGCAGTTGATCATCCACCACCCCTTCTTCTCCTACAGGCAAATCTAGTCTAGACAGAAAATCAGCAACAACATTTTCCTTACCTGGCTTGTCAACAATGGTCAAATCAAATTGCTGCAATAAAAGTAACCATCTAATGATACGAGCATTTACATCAGGTTTATTCATCAAATACCTAATTGCAGCATGATCAGTGTGTACGAATGTTTGATAACCAGTGATGTAGTGTCTGAACTTGTTTAGGGAATGGACTATAGCTAGGAGCTCTTTCTCGGTTACAGTATAGTTTAATTCTGCCTTGGACAGGTTTTTACTGACAAAATATATGGCATATAGTAGCTTCCCTTCAACTTGTCCTAAGGCTGCTCCTATAGCTTTGTTCGAGGCATCTGTGTGAATGTGGAAAGGTAGGGCCCAGTTTGGACCTCTCAAGACTGGGGCAGTTACGAACTTATCCTTCAACACATCTAGAGCCTCTTGACAGTTGCCAGTCCATATAAACTCAACATATTTCCCCAAAAGACCAAACAATGGAGAGGCTAGCTTACTGAAATCTTTAATGAGCCTTCTATAATATCCCGCTAAGCCTAAAAAACTCCGAACATCCCTTACCTTTTGAGGAGGTGGAACCCTTTGGATGATAGCAATATTGTTGGGATCCTAAGCCTTGCTGAGAAATTTTATGACCTAGCACAGTCCCTTCAGTCATCAGGAATTCACATTTCTCAGGACTAAGGGATAGGTTCATCTCAATACACTTGGTTAAAACTTTTCCCAGGTTAGTCAATGCTTCTTGGAAGTTGGACCCATAAGGAGTAAAGTCATCCATATAGATTTCCACTGAATCATGAACCAGCTCAGCGAATATGCTCAGTACTGCTCTCTGGAAAGTGGCAGGAGCGTTGCATAACCCAAAGGGGAGGACCCGGTAGGCAAAGGTACCCCATGGACAAGTGAAAGTGGTCTTATCTTGGTCTTCCGGGCTGATTTGGATCTGATTATACCCACTAAACCCATCTAGGAAGGAAAAGAACTTCTTCCCTGCCAGGCCATCTAACACTTGATTTATGAAAGGCAAAGGGAAATGGTCCTTCTTGGTAGCTTTGTTAAGTTCTCGATAATCTACACAGATTCTCCACTTTTTGTTTTTCTTGGGCACCAGCACCAGAGGAGAAACCCACTCGTTGTCAGAGATGGGGTAGATGAATCTTGCATCCAATAACTTTTGCAATTCTTCTTTGACAATGTCCTTAAGGGTTGGATTCATTCTCCTATGAGGCTGCCTGACTAGTTTACAATCCTCTTTAATGTAAATGTGATGGGTATAGACTGAAGGGTGGACTCCCTTCATCTCCTTGTAGCTCCAAGCAAAAGCATCCAGATGGCGGTTCAATAAGCTACACAGCTCCTTCTCTTGAGAGGGAGATAGGGATGAGTTGATCTTCAAGGTTCTTTCAGGGCCAAATTCCACATTCTTAACTCAGGAAGAGGTCGGATCAGCCACACAGAGATCCACTAAAGCACTGGCTTGGGTGTCTCCTACCAACTCTTCTAATGGCAGCACACTGGGAGGTGGATTTTGGATTAAATTCTCAATAAGGTCATCCTCAGTTTGAGGACCCCCCCTGGTGGCTTCCATGGTGCACACAGGTGCAGAGTAGACTTCATCCTCATCTTCCTCCTCCAACCAGAGAGGTAAGTCATGTTCGAGCAAAGGTTGGGCAGGAGGATATAGGACTAGTTGTTTGGACATTGGCCCATTCTTAATGGTCATGCTCCCAGCTCGACAACTGATGTAAGCATCTGCAGTAGCTAACCAAGGCCTTCCCAAAATGAGGGGGTATCCAGTGAGTTTTTCCTTTGGTTGAAGGACCAAAAAGTCCGCAGGGTACTCCCAAGAATCAACGGAGACCAGGACATCTTCCACAATCCCTTCAGGAGTCATGGCGGAGTGGTCTGCTAATTGCAGTACTGTCGAGGTCTTTCTCAAGGAACCCTAAAGGTTAAGTTTAAGCATAGTGTTCCTGGTCATCAAATTAATGGCAGCCCCTATATCAATCAAGGTGTGGGGGATTATGGTGCCATTGATGTGGACATCCACTACAGGACTCCCAGGGTCCAAATATTTTGGACATATTACTTGTCCCAACATTAGGTCGGAAAGTTGTCCTATGACATTGATAGTTGGGGCATCTCTCTTGCACCTGCCTGGGTGCCTGGAACACTTCTCTTTGATCAGTTTGTTGTAGATTGGTACATATTTGATGGCCTAGAGAAGTGGTATTTTTACACACAACTCTTTAAGTTCTCCCAGAAGTTCAGTCTCTTCTGGATTTGGTTGCGTGTTTCCAGTTAGTCTCTCAGGAAAGGGTGGAATGGCTTTGGGTTCACTTTCCTATTCCTCTGCTTCATCCTCCTTAGGAGGAGGTTGGTTATCTGGGAGGACCTTCCCAGATCGAAGGTTGATCTCTTGAATCTCCACAACGTAGGTAGGTCATGTTGTCTCTCCAGTATATACCTGCTAGGCCTGTCTGTTATTGGGGTTCGGTTTCGGTTGAGAAGGCATCTAGGGTTGTCTTGGAGGAGCAGGAGGTAAAGGTTGTGGTTGAGTAGGTGGTGGAGGCAAAATGGCAGGAGGAGAGTTGTATTGGGGCCTCTACCCCTGTTGCAGTGCATTCCATTGAGGTTGTGGCTGAACATGAGAATGAAATGAATGAGCAGCAAGTTGAGTATCGTATTGAGGTGGATATGACCAAGGAGGGGGTGCGGACCAGGAAGGATGAGCAGGGGGACCCCAAGAAGGTATGTGAGTGGATTGGTTGGGGTTGTAATATGTTTGGGATGTCCGTTGCATCCCCTACTGGTAAGGTCTAGATCCATGTGGCCTCCTTTCGTTGAGGAAGTAGAGTGGTTCAGTGGCTCCCTTAGCCCCTTGGTACACAGCTTTAAGTTCGGGTATGATTGGACACTAGTTTGTAGGGTGGTCTTCCTCACAAACGAAACATACCTCTACTGAGTGCAATGGACACTCGTTCTTAGGATTCTTCTTGATGCATCTGGGACAAAATATGGCCAAAACCCTCTCAGCTTCCTCTTTCTTCTGTTGGATTCGGAAAGTATCCAGTTGCATGGAAATGGTCTGTCTCAACTCACTTTTAAGGTCTTCCATCTAATTTGTAAACTCATGTTTGGAGAAGGTGGCACTAGCTGAAAGTGGATTCCCCCTACTTCTTTTCCGGGCTGCCCTAGAATGGTTTTTAAACATAGTCTTTATGTCATCATAAGGTAGTTGGTAGATGTCTCCTCCAGCTAGCAAATGGATGGTATCTAGAAGGTCTTCAAGGACTCCTCGGAGCAAAACCAACTTCAGAGATTCGGGGTCAAGTGTGCACCTGGCCCTTTTATAACTGGGTTGGAACCTTTCTTCATAGTCTTCCAGAGACTCATCACTTCCCATGGTCATTCGAAAGATATCTCCCTTCGTTTCCTTTGACCTACAGTAGTCTCAATATTTGTTGTTAAAGGCTTGCTACATTTGAGCCCAAGTTGTGATACTATTTCCAGGTAACCCCATGAACTAACGTAGTGTTGCATCCTTGAGGGTAGAGGGAAAGAGTTTCAACTTTTTCTCGTCTTCTGCATAGTCATAAGTTCGACAAAGGACAAAAAACTCAAACAAGAAGGTATCAGGGTCTTCAGTGGAGAATCCATGGAAGTGAGGTAAGGCTGAGGGACTTATGTTTTTCATTTTTGTGTCCCCATTTGTCTCTCAGATGGGAAAGACACCTTCTAATCTCTCCTCATTCCCTATACCATTCCTGTGTTCAGCCATGGTCTCAAGAGGAACGTTTTCTTGCTCTTATTCTGTTATAGGATCTTCGTATATCTCTGGAGGTTCACCTATAGGTTCTTTTGTATCACTGCCACCGAAGAAGAGAGAAGGGTGACTTAGTAATGTGGTGGGGGTGTTGGGTAATAATTTTCCTGTATGATCTCTGTTCCTACGAGGCATGAAATGAAATATTTTTGGTTGATTTTTGTTTTTTTCTACTTATACCTGCAAAACTGAAATAAATTGAACTGCAACTAACTAAAATCTATCTTGCTGAAATGAAAATGCAGAATTGAAATGAAAGCAAGAAAGGAATAATCTCTGCTACTGAAATGAAATTGCAGAAAGGAAATGCTAAGCTACGCTTGCGGATTTGAAATTGCATAATGGAAATGTTAATTTACGCTTGCGGAATGGAAATTGCAGAATGGAAATGCTAATCTACACTTGCAGAATCGAAATGCTAGTCTAGGAAAGCAGGAAATGTCTAATCTACTTTTGCAGAAATGAAATTGCAGAATGGAAATGAAACAACTACTCTACTCTTATTGAAATAAACTACTTAGCAGAAGGTTGTAGTAGAAAATAGAAGAAAAGCAGCAATCACAAATACTCTGACGCTTCCCTGGCAACGACGCCAAAAATATGGTGGGGTCCAATATTGTAGCAATGATGCTGCAACTCCTGGGACTCCCTTCTTTACTTTTATCAACCCGGTAGTTCGTAACAAACTTGGAAGTGACGGTGTTGTATGCACAAGTACTAGCTCTTGCCGCAGGCTGTCACTTGATCAGCTAGCACAAGTCCGCTAGGAGCTTAAGCCAACTTCTATGAGCTCTTAGAAGAAGCTTTTAACTATGATGGATGAAAGCTAACTCAAAGGAGGCTAATCTACTTGCAGAAAGAAGCTGAAAGCTGAAAGGAAATGCAAACCCTAGCAAACCCTAGTTTTACAGACTAGCATTACTGGTGCAAGAAAAGAGATGAAATTTGCAGAAATGGGTGCCATTAACTCTTGGAATAGTGAAATGCATGTGACTAAGCTACTTCTGAAGGAAAATATGGAAAACACATCTTTTTGTATTTTTGAGTAATTTTGCAAGATTATTATGCATGTGCTTTAACTATGTTTAACTGTGCAGGGGTTATTGGCGAAAGGAGATGGAGTGGGAGTTTGCAGGAGGTTGGGAAGGTGAGAAGAGGGCCTAAGGGGTCCCTAGCACCCTTCTAGAGAGTTTCACAGTGATCAGATCTCGAGAAACTGCTCACGTGATCTTCTACAGGAAGTCTGCAGGGGTTCTACAGGATGTTCTACAAGAAGAGCCGAGAGAGGATTTTTGAGGGTTGATGGAGGAAAAACGGTGGGAAAGTGGAAATAGAGGCTGGATGAGGCTGTGAAGAGGTCTAGGACCTGGTAAATGAGACTAAGGAGTGATGAAGACGGTTGGATTTGTTCAAGGATGGAGGGAGCAATGTTGCACAAAAATGAAGAAATTAGGTCAAACTGGAAAAGTGTGGCAAATGAAGGGAAGGAATCTAGAATTTGGGGTTGAAGCAGGTTGTGTGAGGAAGGAAGGATAGGCAGGTATGGATTACAGGTGATTTTCACACTATTTCTCAAAACTAATCAAAGAAAGACTAAAAAAATCAGAGATCTATCTACTTTGACCTAATCTGACCTAGAAACCAGAATCATGATGAAAAACAAGATATGCATAGGAAATCATGCAAGAGAACTATGGAAACCTAAGCAAGAACATATCTAAATATGCAAGCACAACTGGTATCAACTTTTCTATCTAAAAATCCAACACTTGCAATTGCATTGAAGGGCAAAACAGTGTTTTTGTGGCAGCAAGTATGCCTTGGTCTCAGCTCATGGTCCCAAGGAGGGAGAGGTGAGATCAAGGGTTGCTTGATAGCCTTTTTTTAAGAACTTTTCTGTACTAAAACTGTCAAATCAACCTGAAGCATGAAAAGATATTTTAATCATCAAAATCGACCTAAGTAACAAAGCAAGATCTTAACCTAAATAGCAGAAATTATTCTATGAATGCAAAGAAAACACATAATAGTACACAAAGGAGGTACTGGCACTTGGGTTGGGCCCAACCCCAAGAGCTACAACCTCCTAAGAAAATCTCAGAGCTGGTGCAAAGTGAAATTTATCTCCATTACTCAAAAAATAACCATGTCACAGAAATGTTTACAGCAAAAGCTCGAAAATGAGCTGAAAGGCAAAGCAGCACCAAAGTGCGAAAACAACTATTCAAGAGCTAAACTACCAAGTCTTGAAGCCTTTCTACTTATGCACCACGAGGACCTCCAACAGCCCTCCTTAACTCGAGGGGCTTGGCTGCTCAAAGCTATAAGTAATCAACCACTTCACAAAAGCTGCTTAGCTGCCCTTGGAAATCATATTTGGTGGGCTAATAAACTCTGAGCTGATGGTGGAGAACTCAAGGAAGGGGCCATTTAGTGCAGGAGACACCCTTCCTACTAATCCTCAGCCTTGTTCCCTCGTATTTGGCTGCCAACTGGCTCATAAATGATTGACCTTGGTCCAAAAGATGTCCAAAAATTTGCAATAAGCACGTATTAGACTTCATGGTCAAGTGACTAACCTCATTCATTCAATTAACATAAATATACTTAAAAGCATGCATAAACTATGAAGAATGATGGATTAATCGAGAATAATAGGCAAAATGAGCCCAATAAGTTACCCATTTTTGGGGCTCATCAGTCTCTTGCCAGCTGAATAGTGACAAAAATATAGAACCATCACTTTTACTTGTGTATATAGCACTGCCATCTCCAAGTTTGTATGAACCCTGGGTTGATAAATTAAAGTTGGTAGCCCCAGGAGTTGCAGCATTCTTGTTGCAATACTGGTGCTCATCATACCATCTTTTCCTGTTGCAGTTTCCTCCGTCCCCTCCCCTCCTGCAACCTCACCTATTTTTGGTGTCGGAGCTTCGAAGATGAAAGAATACTAGAATTAATGCTACCTATAATGTTAACATGAATGTATTCATTAGAACCAATACTAAATTTTTTTCATAACATTCTGCCATTCCTTTTTAGTCTATTTTTCAACATTAGAACTTCTAGTTTTCTTCTCAGCCACCCAATTTCCCACAATTCATAGCCACTCAGTTATCTCTTCTCACCTCTGCTCTATATGCCCCCTAGTTCCCATCCCTTGGGGTCTCCATAGAGGCCCACCACCTCTGTTGTAATCTAGCTGGCTAGGGTTAGCTTTCCGACTATATGGGAGCTAAGTTTTTTAGAAATTCCTTCACAAGGATGGACCGTCTTAGTTTGATACGCTTCACCCCTATCCTCTTGGATTTTCGAGGTTGCGCCTTCCTTTGAAGACCATCACTAAATAGAGTCATAGAGGTTTGATTTTCCTCCGGCCATGCAAAGTCCTTCTGGTCTAGAATTTTCCCCTCCCTAAACCCCTGAACCTTTTTTCTTCCCCATTGGTGTAAGTATCCCCCCCAAAGCCAGACTATCATAGCAAGGCCTATTTTCTAATTCTGGTTCCCTCCTCTCTCCTCTCACTGTTTCTGGAGGCAACAGGGTTCTCGAAAGCTAACAGAGGCATCATATCCTTTTCTCGGCTTTAGTCTACAGAATTTCCATGTGACAAGAAGCATTATCTTCCCCCCAGGTTCTAGCTTCCCTCCAAGCCCTTCACAGGTATCATATTGTCACCCCTGCCCTTCATGGAATACAATCAATTCATACCCAGGCAATATCAACATGCAATTATACTTGAATTCCTGAAAATTTTCATTTCTTTCCACAGTTACGATACCGAACATTATCTTCTTAAACTAGGACTAGCGTTTTCCTATTTCATTCAACACCTCTCTCCTTATTTACCAGACTCCTCTCTCCTCCAATTGCGTGGCATTGTTGCCAAATCTGCACAAAGGGGAGCTTTGTTTACATACTAGTTGTTGCAGATGAAGTCCAGATGCTGGCCTTCGCACCGTCTCTAGCTCTTCTCTCAGCGTTCACCCGCTACTCCCTTTGCTTGTTCTCTCTCTATCCTCTGCATGCATTCCGCTAGCTACCTTGCCACTTTTCTTTCCCAAATACTCACCCACCTACCTACTATCATTACCGATGCATCCTCCACTTTCCGCTTTTCCATGTCCTCCTCCCCTTCCTTCATGTGAGGTCCTTGATAGAGTCGCCCACTTCCCCTCCGTTTAATGCCCTCCGTCATGACCTTCCGTTTTTCGGCTGCCCTAACCATAACCAGTCTTCCCTCTCCATTATCTGGTTGTCCTTCCCACCATCCAGTTGTCCTTCCCATATTACGTCTAGCACCAATGGCCATGTGCACACCGATTGGGGGTTTTGTCCTTCCTCCCTCTCTTTTCTCAGAATTTCCTTAAGGCTATTCATTCATTTTGTTTGATTTATCTCGTCACCTGGTATGTCTAGGTTTCCTCCTGGTTTTCCACATCCCCAGTTTTCTAAGAAGTCCACTGCCACGTTCTCCGATCGGAGGACATGTGTTGGGATGAGGTAGTCTATCCCTTGTACCAAGATTCCTATTTCCTGGATGAGTCTTTCTGCTCTCCATATTTTTCTTATCTTTTCCCGTTGGGTTCCCTTTTGTAGTTTTTTCACTGTGTCAACCACCAAAGTGGATTCCCCTTCCACCTCCATCTTTAGGAAAATTTCCCTTCGAGAAATTTCTAGGCCTAGTTTGAGTACATAGAGTTCTGCTTCATTGTTTCTTGCTATTTCACAATCGATTGCAAATAGTAGGATTGTTTTTCCCTGGTGGTTTCTGAACACTCCTCCTAGGCCTTCTTCTCTCGGATTTCCTTTGTTGCACCGTCAAAGTTTAGTTTTATAAAATCCTTCGAGGGAGACACAAAGTAGCCTAAGGATTTTCAGGGTGTAGATTTCATATTTCAAGAGTTCGACATCAGCATTCATGGGCTCAGATTTAACATTTTGGCTCTCTTGTGGTGTGGTTTCCCAGTCTTCTAGGTGCCATTTCTCAGCTAGAATCGTCTCACAGATATTTTGTACTATCATTTCCCATACCTCCAGTGCTATCTTCTTTTTCCCTTTAAAAATTCCTTGATTCCTCTCTTTCCAAACCGCCCATAGGAGAAATCCTAAGGACATGTTCCAGGCTCGGTTCAGGATAGGACTCTGGTAGATTTTCTTTCTCCAGTTTTCCATTGTTTTTTTTGTACTTGATTGATCCCTGTCGGTATGTCCGAAGAGAATTTCATGATTCTGCCATAGGACATTACTGTAACTATAGATATTCAGAAGGTGTTCCATCGTTTTTGTTTGTCCTTCACATATGCAGCAAACCGATGGTCCCTGCATCCCCCTTATCTGTAATTGGTCCCATGTTAGGGCGCGGCCATGGAGGACCACCCATAGGAAGAAAGCTACTTTCGGCCATAGTTTATCCTTCCATATTCATTCCCATATGGGTAACCCTTGTTGTTGTTGGTGTTCTGCTTTTAGGTAATATCCTTCTTGGATAGTAAACATTCCTTTTATTCTATATCCCCACCTTATAATATCTGATCCTTCCGCTATCGCTATTCTTCTGGAGTCCATCTCCTTATCATAGGCTGCCCACTGAATAGAATCTGGTGCATCTGGCTAGTGTTGTCTCCTCTTCCATTTTCTCCATAGTAATCCTGTCTCCACTTCCCAGAAGTTACTCATCGTCTGATTTGTTGGGCGATTTGTATTTAAGAATATTTCCGTTAGGTTATGCCTGCTAAATAATTTTTCTCTCTGCTGCCACGCATCTTGCTAGAACCTAGCTTTGTCTCCTCCCCTAATCTCCCAGAAGCTATGGTTTCTTATCAATTCCTTATTTTCTGCTATTAGGTTCCATATAGTTGACCCCTTTATAGTTTCCTGGGTTCTCAGTCTTCCTTCGGTCGACCTAGGCATCCCATATTTTCTTCCCCATATTTCTTTCCATAAGTTTGTTCCTCCCTATATCCATCTCCACCATAGCTTGGCTCCCATAACCTGGTTCAGAGTATACGGGTCACGAAGGCCCAGCCCCCCTGCTTTGCTTGGCTTAATTAGCTAGTTCCAAGATAATAAAGCCCATTTCTTTGTTGTTTGTGGCCCTTGCCACAAGAATTTCTTGAATATATTTGTCATCTCATTACACATTGTTTTGGGTACTGCTAAGCTTGAGAGCTGGTAGATCAGAATTGATTGCAACATCGCCTTTAGCAAGATGACTCTACTCACCATGTTTAATGCCCAGAAAGTCCAGTTTTGAAGGCGACCTTGGATCTTAGCCAAAATAACCTTCCAATTTTCCACTCTGAGCGGGTTAAGACTTAGTGGGATCCCTAGATATTTCGATGGTAGGGTTCCTATGCGAAAGCCCATTATTCTTGCTAGGAAGGCTTGGGATTGAGTTGTTGTGTTAAAGAAGAAGATATCTGACTTCTCTTTGTTGATCTGTGTTCCTATGGCATTCATGAAATCTTGCAAAATAGGTAGGAGGGACCTCGCTTCCTTGAGAGTAGCATGACATAACATCATGATGTCTTCAACGCAATGTTTATGAGTTAAAGGAAGGTCATTTCCCCACATACACAGGCATTTAAATTGTCCTGCTTGCACCTTTTCTTTAACATATTTTCCTAGCCCTTCAGCTACTAATATGAACAAGAAGGGGGAGATCGAGTCTCCTTGTCTTAGCCCCCTTGTTGCATTGAAGGCCTCAGACGATGCTCCATTCAGGAGGATTGAGAACACAGGGGTAGATATGAAGGAATAGATCCAATTTATCCAATGGGGGTCAAAGCCAAAGGCTTTCAGGATACTTTGGAGGTAGGTCTAGCTTAATCGATCGTATTCTTTCGATAGGTCTAGTTTGATCACCATTCCTTTGGCTTTGAGGTTCTTAAGGGAGTGGATTTCCTCTTGAGTAGTTACTATCCCATCCACAATTTGCCTTCCTTTGACAAAACTAGTGTTCTCTTGGGAGATGTTTGATCTGATTTACCATTATGGTTGAGAGAATTTTGTAGATTACATTGCATAAAGCTATAGGTGTAAACCCTTTGCGGCTCTTCAGAGTGGTCATATTTTGGAATAAGAGCTATAAAAGTTGAGTTTAGGGTAGGATGTACATTTTTTGTTCTTTTGTATTCTTCCACTACTCCTAAGATGTTATCTCCTAGAATCGGCCATGTTGCCTAAAAAAATTATGTCGTGAATGCATTTGGACCCGATGCTTTATTCTTTTCTAGTCCTTTGACTACCTCCTCCACTTCTTCCAAGGTAATAGCCCTCATTAGTGCTAGGTTCTGGTCCCTGTTGACGAGCTGTGGGATATGCCTAGTTATCCTATTTATTTCTTCTGCCCTGTCAGGATTCAGTTCTGTCATGATATTTTGGAAGTGATTGACCAACAGGTTCTCCATCTCATCATTTTGCACTAGCCGGTTTCCTTCCTGGTCTAGTAATGAAAATATTTTGTTATACTGTCTATGTTGAATCATTACTTTGTGGAAGAATCTAGTGTTCCTTTCTCCCTCCCTGAGCCACTGGACTCTCAATTTTTGTTTCCATAAGATCTCTTCTTGCTTCCTCCTTTCCTCCATCTTAGTCAAAATTTTTCCTTCTTCCTCCACTAAGGATTCTAAGCAGCCATTTGTTATCATCTGTTGTTGCACTCTTTTCATCCTAGCCTATAGCAGTTCCTAGTCTTGCTGAATATTACCAAATTCTTCTTTGTTCCATTTCTTTATTTTACCTTTGAGTTCTTTCAAACGCAGTTGGAATGTATGCATTTTATTCCTCCCTTGTTCTGTAGTTGATCTCCACCATTCCTTCATTTTTCTAAGAAGGTGGGGTCGCGCAGCTAGAAAGCTTCGAACTAGAATGACCTCTTGCTCTACCCTTGTTTCATGTCTACTTCCATCCTAATCGGCCAGTGATCAGATCCCATACATGGCAAGATTGACGCTTCATAATATACATCTCTACTTATTAAATTCTCTATTGCCAAGAACCTATCTAACCTTGACGTGATTTGGCGGGTTCCTCCTCTTCGGTTGTTCCATGTATAAGTTCCATTATTGGTGGGAATATCTACTAGATGGAGCTCTTCTTGCATATCCCTGAATTGTTCCATTTCAGGTTCTTCCCTTCTTATCCCTCCTTTTTTTTCCTCCAGTGAGGTTATCAGATTGAAATCCCCTGCTATTAACCATAGTTTTTCTGCATGCATTTGGCTTAGTTTCCTAATGCTTTGTATAAAGTTTTCCTTTTCTCCAGGAGTATGCGGCCCATATACTGCTGAGATTATGATCCACTCTTTAGTCCCTATATTCTGAAAGCGGCCAGTCAGGATTCGCGACATTCCTATCCAATGATCTACCGTTACCTCTGTCGGGTTCCATAGGATGGCGGCCCCCCTGCACTTCCTTTTGCATCTAGTGCTACTACTTTGTCTCTTGGTTTTATTTTCCATAAGATCTCCTCTAATTTTTTTCCCATTACCTTTGTTTCCTGTAGGAGAATTATTTGAGGCTTTTCCTTTCTTAAACAATCTTGTAAGTACCTCTGTTTTCTGTAGTTGTTAAGGCCCCTTATATTCCATGATATCACTATCATTGGTTAACTTTTTTAAGTTGTCGGAATATTGTTGATAGCGTTACTACCCTTCCTGTGTTTACCAGCATCTCTCCCATTGTTTGGATTGACTCTTGTAGATTTCTTCTCCCTCTTTTCTTGCCTCCTTTACTTCTGCTATGTTGTTCCTGGGAGTTTTCTTGTTGCATGCCAAGCTGCTCTGCTATGTCTACTTGTCCCTATCCTTGGTTAGCCTTATATTGCTGGAAAGTTTCCTTGTATAGTTTCTTTTGATCCTATGGAATGAATCTTTCATCTAGATGTCTCCACTCATTTAAAAGTCTTTTCAAAACTTCCTCTTCCATGCTCAACTCCTCCCTACCTGCATCTACTTCCATTATGGTGAGATCTATTCGCTCCTGCTCTTCTTTTTATGTCAAATCTATTTGGGCTTTCCTCTTTGGGGTTGTTTTTTATTTACCCTGACTGCTCTCATTTTCTTTGTCTTGGTAATCCATTGTTTCTATCTCATTTTTTGTTTCTTCTTCTGCTTGCAGTACCTCATATCTATTTTTACTAGCCTTTTGCTTTTGGTTATTGTTTCCTGGATTTTGATGCACTCTCGTGGTCTTTCTCTTGTGTGTGACTTCTTTAAACCCCTCATTTGCCTCTTGTGGGGGTTTCATTTGTTGCTCCTTTAGATCCGATTGTTCTTCTTGGTTCAACAGGCATTCTTTGAATAAGTGGCCATACTCATGACACTAATGACAACGGAATGGGATATGCTCATAATCCAAGGTTTGTTGCCATATTTCGTCATGATATTCTAGTTCTATCGATTTAGGGATGGGCTCTGAAATATTCATATACATGGAGATCCTAGCATATGAAGTGTATCGGCCCCTTCGTGTGGTTTTTGCTATTTTGAAAAATCTTCCTATTGCATTGCCTATTCCTTCTAGAATTTTCGGGTCCTAGAAATCCATTGGGAGACCAAAGAGTCACACCGAGAGAGGGGCTGCTAGGAATTGCTCCTTATCTAGGTTATAGCTATCTTCCCAATATCTCATGAACAATCCTGCATGATAATGAAAATATGGACTGTTTTAAAAAACTCTTTCCTTATCTTACAGGTTTGAGAAAATTATCGTGAAGAATCCTCTGGCTCCCATCTTGAGTTCTACATGGCCTTTTGGTTTCCATTTCTATTGGATCCACTTTATCAGGTCCTTCTCTGTCGGCTAGACACCAATAAATTGCATATCATCCCCTGATCCTTCATGTAGCTGCGATATTTCTCCAGTTTGTTTAGGGGTATTACGAATCTGGGTTTCTTAGCTGCACATGGCAGACACTGCCCTCTACTTCTTGCCTGCCATCTAGCTCCAAGGAAAAGACCATTATTAGGGCCTGCAGCTTCTGGGGAGCTTGGCTAGTTTCTGGCTTTCCCACTTGACTCGTCGGTTGTTACATTTTGGTAGGAGGGGATCTCACCCCCTCGGCTGGAGCTTGGATGTCTCTTCCTTCTGTTGGTTGTCGATCGTCTATGGTAGCGCCTCCGAAATTGTCAGGGATTGTGCAAGTTTTCAAAACCTAGTTATACTTCATCTCTTGCAGAGCTCAATTTTTCTTTTTCTCTTTTTGTTCTATCCCCTTGAGTTTTTAATATTAATCCCTTAGGTTTTTAATATTAATAATCTCGTGTTTAGAATATTAATCCTTTATTTTAATATTATTTCATGAGATTTATAATATTAATAAGCTCTATGGGTAAAAATATCAATATTTATTAATTATTATAAATTATCATTATAATTATTATCATATTTATAATATAATGAAAATAATATTTTATAATATAATTATAATTATTATATTTATAAATTTATCAATATCAATATTAATATAAAATCCATATTCATTAATATGCGTATTAAGTGCATTTAATAATATAATTATACATATTATTAAACCTTAAACTATAATGGTAACTCTAAGATTAAGTTGAATTCTAAATATCTAATAAAATTAAAAATACCATCTTAGAACACAAAAATTAGATTAGTTTAATATTATCAACGAAGAATTAGATTAGTTTGATATTCTCAATGAAAAAATTTATTGAAAGGAGGTCACTTTCAAATGTGTAATAAAACTTCAAACTTGTCTTTCAATAATATATATATGAATGGCAAAACTAATAGCAAGTGAAAGTGAATCGATCGCCATGCTACCGGACTCGTAACAATAATGACGGTTGTAACCGTCCATCTCTGTGATAATTGAGACCAAGAAAGGAGAGAACAAGACCTAACACCTAATTCTTCTGCTGCCTTGTTCTGGCACGCAATGCCTCCTCACATGTGTTGGACACGTTGGTTGACCCGGACAGCAACGTGGCATCCAAGCAATTTAAAGTCACGTGCACATGAAACTTAAGCTAAATGAAATTGGAAGGAAGAGTAATCCGTCGGCAAGGGAAGAAGAGAGGAATATGCCGTCGCAAGTCAAAGTGGATGATCATAATTCCTTATCCATTCACTCTCCTCATTTAACGGTCCACTTCATATTTTGCAACGTCATTTTGTTATCTAACACTTACGTCTCGGTGAGACTTTATATTTGGCCACGTCATCACAAATTTACATGTTAGTTGTGACTTATATTTGCCACGTCATTCCTATTTTACGTGTCGGTGGGATTTGGACTTTGAATAAAACCTTCCGCGTTTTCCTGGTTAATAGTTAGCATGGATAGCATTTTGGTTTTGTATTACAGTATTGACAGTGGTGGTTGTTATATGTAGAGGATGGGCCTTATCTATCTTATGTAATTGGCAATGTTTTATTGTGAGGAAGTTATTGATGATTATATGTATTATTGTTATTGTAAACAAAATCTTAATAGTTATAATTTATGGATTATATAAAAGTCAAGCATGGTCAATCATAATCAACCATGGTCTAATGTTATATTGTGTACAACCCTCGTGAAAATTTCATGTAATAAAAGTTAATAAAGGAAAAAATAGGACCATGGTTAAGGGACACTTATTCCAAGCTGAATGTTGGAAAAAGATATCCTAGTGTGCATCACTAGATGTGTGTTTATGGCTAAGGAAATTGGCAAAGGCTAAGAAAAGGGCATTAAAAGGCGAAAAGGCATTTTTGGCACATTCATTTATGAAAATAAAGGAAATTAGGAGAAAAGTAAGGTGACAGGTCACACGTTGCATGTGAAGAGGAAATTGAAGGAAAATAATGGAAAATGAAGAAAATAGAGGCCTCATTAATAAAAAGGCTTCTGAGGATCAGTTGGTAACCTTTTGTCAGTTCAAGTTTGGATATCTCTCATTATTCTCTCTCTCTCACTCTTGGTCACTTCGATTTTTCTTGGAGCATATATTTGGTGTGAATACATGAATACTGTCAAAGGTATACATGAGGAGGATTTGAATTGGCATGTGTTTGAAAGGCTCTTCAAGAAGAAGTACTTGTTGGAGAGGTACTATGATGACAGGGCTAAGGAGTTTTATGAGTTGTGGATGGGTTCTATGGCAGATGATGAGTATACTAGTAGGTTTTTGGAGTTATTGAGGTATGTGCCTTACGTCAAGGAGGAGAAGGAAAAGCTTCAAATATTCATTAGTGGATTGATAGTTGCATATAGAGTTCAGATTGAGTTTGATCAGCCTACATTGTTGAAAAAGGCCATCTGAAAGTTGAAACATTATTATGAGTAGTCAAAGTGAAAAGTTGAGCCTAAGGATGACTTGGAAATAAATGGGAAGCTAAAGGAAAATGTCCACTAAAGATAGGAAGACCTCAAGATGCAAGTGAGAAAGAAAATGAAGTTCCTTATAAGAGGTTCAATATAGCCAAGAAGAGACATGGAGAGCAGCAAGCTAGAGGCGGTGTTAGGGAACCATTGCAGTGTTGGATATGTGGTAAGGATCATATTAAGAGGGATTGTCCGTAGTAACAGAGTGGTGGTAGAACCCAAATCTACAGTGCTCAAGAGGAACATGTAGTTGGTGATGTTGGTCATAGAATTCCTCATATTTATGCATTTGTGGACAATAGGTAGGTGGATCATCAGGCATCGATCATTGAGATGGACAGTAAGCTTTGTGATCAAGTTGATTCTATTTTGATTGATCCTGGATCTAACTTTAGTTATATTAATCCTGACTTGGTGGATAAGTGTGGTTTGAGAAAATAAGTGCATGCATAATATTGGTTAGTACAGTTGGCTACAAGTACAAAGAAACGAGTTCACCAGTGGGTGAGAGCTTGTGCATTTGAGTTAAATGGTATGCCTACAACAACACATTTGAGTGTATTTCCATTGGGATCATATAGTATGCTTTTAGGTATGGATTGGTTATACCTTCACAAAACCAAAGTGGATTACTTCGACAAGGCCATTGAGTGTGTGGATGATAGTGGAGAAAAGAGGACTTTGCAGGGGAAGTAGAAGCCTACATCAGTGAGGATGGTTACCACTATGTAGGATAAGCGTAGCTGCAGAAAAGGTTGTTTGATGTTTGCAGTGCACATTTCCAGTGATAAAGGTAAGGAGGTTGAGGATGTAGATGTGTTAAGTAGGTACCCATTTTTGTAGCAGTTTCAGGATGTCTTGAGGAAATTATAGAGTTTCCACCTCACAAGGAGGTAGAATTTTCTATTGAGTTGATGCCAGGGGAAGCTCTAGCATCAAAAACACGTTACATGATGAGCACACCTTAGTTGGTTGATTTAAATTTTTAGCCGAAGGAAATGTTGGACAAGGGATACATTAGGTCAAGTGTATCGCCTTGGGGTGCACCATTGTTGTTTGTAAAGAATAAATATGGTACTCTTAGATTGTGCATTGACTACAGGTAGCTGAACAAAGTGACCATCAAAAACATGTATCCTTTGCCAAGGATTGATGATTTGTACAATCAGTTGAAGGGAGCACCAATGTTCTCTAAGATCGACTTGAGATCGGGATACCATCAGGTAGGCATCAAGGAAGAGGATATCTTCAAGACTGCGTTCATGACTAGGTATAGGCATTATGAGTCTGTTGTCGTTTCATTCGGTATGACTAATGCTCCAGCTACATTCATGTGTTTGATGAATAGTGTGTTGCATCCTTATCTGGACAAATTTGTTATTGTATTCATTGATGACATATTGGTATATTATAAGAATGAGGAAGAACATGCTGAGCATTTAGCAGCATTGTTGATATTGTTAAGAGAGCATCGATTGTATACTAAACTTAGCAAGTGTATCTTCTTTCTTCTTTCAGACTGAGGTATATTACTTGGGGCATGTTGTCTCCAAGGACGACATGGTAGTATATCCAAAAAAGATAAGGGCCATCATGGAGTGGGAAACTCCTAAGAATGTGGATGAGGTGCTATCTTGTATGGGATCGACAGGTTACTACAGGAGGTTCATCAGGAACTTCTCACGCATTTCATATCCTATCACATCATTGCAGAGGAAAGGTAAGAAGTTCGAATGGACAGAGGAATGTGAGGCTAGTGTTAAGCAACTTAAGAAGTTGTTGACACATGCACTAGTGCTAAAGATTGCAGATCCGGACAAGGAGTTTGTAGTGTGTACAAATGCTTGAAAGAGAGGACTTGGAGGAGTTCTCATGTAGGAAGGATAGGTAGTGTGCTATGAATAGTAGAAATTGAATGAGCACAAGTAGAACTATCCAATGTATGATCTTGAGCTAGCAACGATTATACATGCGTTGAAGATGTGGCAGCAATATCTTCTTGGCAAGAGGTTTACATTGATGAGCGATCATAGTGGGTTGAGATATTTATTTGATCAGTCGAATCTAAATGTTAGGCAAGCTAGATGGTTGGCTACCCTTAGTGAGTTTGACTTCGAGATAAGATACATCAAAGGAAAGGAGAACTGGGTTGCAAATGCTTTTAGCAAGAAGGTATAGGTAAATCATATAGAAGTTATGAGCTCTTATGGGACAAAGTTACAAGATAGGATCTTGTAGGTAGGACAACGGGATGAAAAATGCATGGAGATTATGCACAGGTTGTAACAGAGCACAGGTACAAGTACAGGTGATTAGGATGCAGATTATCGTATTATGGTAGATGGTTTGGTGAGGTTTAGAGACAGGGTCTATGTACTGAATTGCAGTGAGCTCAAGAATCTTATCTTGAGGGAGTTTCACGTCAAGCCATACTCAGGTCATCCAAGATATCAGAAGACGTTGATGGAGGAATATTGGCTGAATCTGAAGAAGGAAGTGGCAGAGTTCGTGGCTAAATGCTTATATTGTCAGTAGGTAAAGGAAAAATGTAAGCATCCAGGTGGGTTACTATAGTCGATAACGATTTCAGAATGGAAATGGGAGGTCATTTCCATGGACTTCATCATAGGCCTTTCGAGGACAGCGAGGAAACATGATTCTATTACGGTTGCGGTTGATAGGTTGAGCAAGGTAGCTCACTTCATTCCAGTGAAGACTACATATTCAATGAGTGAGGTAGCACAAGTTTTCATTAGAGAGATAGTGAGATTACATGGTGTTCCAAAGAATATTGTGTCAGAAAAGAATGCAAAGTACACTTCCAAGTTTTGGAAGGAGCTGTACAGAGTTGGCCTTAAGTGTAACTTATCATCTACAGATAGGTGGATAGAGAGAGAGGGTCAACAGGATATTGGAGGATATGTTGAGGATGTATGTGATGCACCAGCAAAAGAAATGGGAGGAATTCCTTCCATTGGTTGAGTTTGCATACAAAAATGGTTATCAGGAGTCATTGAGGATGAGTGCTTTTGAGACATGGTATGGGTGGAGTTGTAACATTCCCATCATCTAGAGTGATCCAGTGAACAAGGTACTCATTGGACCATATATGTTGGAAGATATGAAACATGAAATGCAGATTATAAAGAAGAATCTAAAGGCAGCACAAGATAGACAGAAGAGTTATGTGGATTAGAACAAGGTATTCAAGGAGTTTCAGGTTAGGGATCATGTGTATTTGTGCATCAAGCCCAAGAAAATATATTTGAGGATTGATTCATGTGTCAAGTTGGCACCACGGTATTGCAAGCCTTTTGAGATTCTTGAGAGGATTGGACAAGTGGCATATCGATTTGCACTGCCTCCAACATTGAAATTCCATGATGTTTTCCATATTTCATTGCTTAAGAAGTGTATAAAGGATGTTGATCATGTTATTTATTCATTTGTATTGCAGGTGGAGCAAGAAGAAGAGTTCTAGGTAGAGCCTTAGTGCATATTGCAGCATAAACATCTCATGCTCAGGAATAGAGCCATAGAGCAATTTAAAGTGTAGTGGAAGCACTTTGGGCTTGAAGAAGCTACATGGGAGATGGTGGATCAGATCCGAGTCCTGTATCCTTCATTATTTGTCGGTTAAGGCAAAACAGTTTTGGTTTGATGTTGGTATATATTTGGCATACGTTTTGCTAGTGTTTTGGTATATGTATGTATATGTATATGGATGTAAATACTGCCATGAGCTAAGTTATAAAGCTCCAAGAAGCGGTAGGGGTGTCATGTTATTATGGTTGTTATCTTGTCATGTTGACATGATGTTTTGCTTTAGAGAAAGTCTTTCATTGTAATTACTGCAACGGGATATGTTATAAAGCTACATGGGTAGTATGTTTGCTTTTCAGCGGTTTTTCTTAGGTCGTGTTGTGGTTTAACACCAAGGATAGTGTTCCCCAAGGGGGAGGGTTCTGTAACAACCCTAGTGAAAAGTTCATGTAATAAAAGTTAATAAAGGAAAAAATAAGACCATGATTAAGGGGCACATATTCCCAGTTGAATGTTGGGCAAAGATATCCTAGTAGGCATCATTGGATGTGCGTTTATGACTAAGGAAATTGGCAAAGGCATTAAAATGCAAAGAGACATTTTTAGCACATTTATTTATGAAAATAAAGGAAATTAAGAGAAAAGTTATTCGTCGTTATAATATATATTGGGATGATGAATAAGTAGTATTGTGAAAAGTTATTAGTCGTTATAATATATATTGGGATGATGAATAAGTAGTATTAAAAGATGATATATGTAGATGATATAGATGATCATATATTATTAGATTTGTATTAAGATTTAATATATATGATTTTATATTATATTTAATATAATTTATTGATCGTTATAATTATGTTTATTTTGGAAAAAAGTTTTTGGAGTTTTAATTTAATTATTAATAATTAATAATTATTATGATGATGTATAAAAATTTTTATGGAATATTTTAAAATGTTTAATAGTATTCACAAATCAAAGATTGAGATTTATTTCCAAAATAGTTGTCTTTTTGCTTTGATTAATTAAAAGAAAATGTTATATCAACCATTATCATATGAAACAAATTATAGTTTTTTGGGTATGTGGTATTGATAAACCATTGCATTGGCCTATTATATTGTAACAAAGTTTATTTAGAGATTAAAAATCTACATAGTAAAATGAGGTGATTCTTCATAATTAAAAAAATTATTACATATTTTTAAAATTTATGTTTATTTAACTTAAATTATTTAATTCTT
Organism: Pinus tabuliformis; assembly: GCA_031772625.1. Classification (NCBI taxonomy): domain Eukaryota; kingdom Viridiplantae; phylum Streptophyta; class Pinopsida; order Pinales; family Pinaceae; genus Pinus; species Pinus tabuliformis. The sequence goes on from CM062813.1 coordinate 391,421,890, forward strand.
AATTAATAATAATAATAATTTAAAATAAAATTGTAATTTAATTTATTTTTATAATTTTTTATTTTTTATTTTTAGAATTATGAAGTAAATGTTTTATTGTGAAAAAGTTATTTACAAGTATAAAGTTATTTATAATTATAAAATATATTGTCATCCTCAATAACTAAATCATTAAGAATTATTATATATAAATAATATGAATAAATTGTACATATGTTGTTAAAGAGTGACTCTATACAGGTTGCTTGATTTCAAAATATTTGTAGAAAAAACTTGTTATCATTTAATAACCAACGTTTCAAACTAACTAAGTGAGTCTATCATCAAGCTCTAATCTGCATTTTGAGAAGAGAGAGCCTGAATGCCTGGAGCAATTAATACTTGTTATCATTTAATAACCAACGTTTCAAACTAACTAAGTGAGTCCATCATCAAGCTCTAATCTGCATTTTGAGAAGAGAGAGCGTGAATGCCTGGAGCAATTAAAACTTGTTATCATTTAATAACCAACTTTTCAAACTAACTAAGTGAGTCCATCATCAAGCTCTAATCTGCATTTTGAGAAGAGAGAGCGTGAATGCCTGGAGCAATTAATAGTTTAGCTCTTGAGATTCTCATCTTCTCAAATTTTAGTGCAATGTTCATTATGTTTCTTCCATAGGGTGTTAATTGATTTCAAAATATTTGTAGAAAAAACCGGTTATCATTTAATAACCAATGTTTCCGACTAACTAAGTGAGTCCATCATCAAAACTGTAATCTACATTTTGAGAAAAGAGAACGTGAATGCTTAGACCAATTAATAATTTTACTGTTAAGATTCTCATCTTTTCAAATTTGAGTACAATGTTCAGTATATATGTTAATTAGATTAAAATTTAATTAATTTATCTAAGCATTAATGTTTTATTGTAATTGTTAAAATATATATTATAGTCATTAATAATTATTTTGTAATAAAATATTAATAATTATTATGTATAAATGATAAGGATGCTTTATATATATTATTAAATTAAAATTAAAATTTAATATATAACTCTACACAATAATTAATTTTATAATGTAAAATAATTATTAGTTATAATATATATTATATTAATATTAAAATTTATATTTAATAAAAAATAATTATTAAATATTATTAAGAAAACAACTTAAAATTTCAATAAATATTTCGGATTCCTTTCCAACATTGTAGCATCATTTATGTTTATATAAGTGGGTATAAATATTTCGGATTCCTTTCTCTTCCTGGTTGACTTGGTTACATCTAGGCGGTATTCGTGAATGATCCGGTTGGTCTTGAGGCTCTTAAGAGGGCTCCCTCTGTAAAATACCAGGGATTTCTTCACGCCCACTTTCTGCAACGACGCAGTTCCCGACATTATAACGATGGGTTTATCTGTTCCCGTGGCTTTCCAGTACCCGGACCCGGCCGATCTGTTTGGCCGGTCTCCGTTGGGATATTTACGGTTCCTCGGGCTGAAGAAATACCATTCTTGCTCCCCATAAGAAGCCTTCGCTGAAATCCAATCAATACAATGAGAAAAATTATCTTAGAGAATGCAACAAAGTAAAACTAACACATACCCATTACGAACCCGGGTTAGTTGGGGTACTCACCGGGCAACTCCCAGGGGTCATGGTTGTACAGGTCAATCTCTGTAATAATTGAAGCAGGGAGAGGAGAACAGGAGAACAGGAGAACAAAGTCAAAATTCTCAGAGAATGCAACACAAAAAGCCAACGAATACCTATAGATAGTAGAAAATATATTTAAAACCTAAACTCACCGGGCAGATCCCAGGGATCGTACTTGTACAGGTCAATCTCTGCGATAATTGAAGCGGGGAGAGGCGAACAGGAGACCTTCTTTTCCAGGTAATGAATCAGCAGCTCCTTGTCCGTGGGATGAAATCTGAAGCCCGGAGGCCATTGTTGCAGCGCCTGCTCTTCCATCATGATCTTCGTATCTATGGAGCAAAGCAAATGAAGAAGTGTTTGAAATATTGGGAGGAGCATCTCTCTCCCTTTTATGGTTGCCGCTCACCGCGTTAAATTTCCGAACACTCAATCTGGCGCCCACTGATCCGCTGACATTTTCCTTGACACGTAGGATGACAGTGGCAGCAACGTGGCATCCAAGAAAATCTGTAGAAAACCAACGCGGAGAAGCAACGTGCACATGGATTCAGGAGATGGCGACCAATCCATTTTGAAGGGCAGAGGAAGAGAGGGATTCAATTCGATGGTCGAGGAACTCTTCAACTTCAACATCTTCAAACGCTGAAGCCGAGAGCTCTGAAAATCTCACTCGCACCATTGCTTTTGGTTTGAGAGCTGCAGGTGGTACAGGCCAGTTTTTGGTGTTATTGTCGTTCATTGACTACAAATGAAGCGTATTTTAGCCTGGATGTTGGGGCGATTGTATTCAGGAATGATAACTTGGTAAAAGTTTTTCATGGAGAATCCGTTCGCATTACTGGAACACAGTTTCTAGGTATCGGTAAGATGCATTCCTTTTTATGATATTTATTTATTTTTATTTTTATTTATTTAAATTTTTATAATATTTATTTATTTTTATTTTTATTTATTTTTTTTGGTTACTGGATAGGTTACTCTATAAACAATATCATATAGAAATAATATCATATCATCTGGGTTTATATTGGAGATATATATAGAAAGAAATTTATCATAATAAGTATAAAAAATAAAGTTTAAAATTAATGAAAAAATATAAAAAATATAAAATATATTAATAAAAAAATAGATAATTATAATATTTAGTGAAATTAAAAAAATATTAAATTGGAAAAGTGTATTAAGTTCATATTGATATGTCATTTTTTTTTGAAATTTCTTTAATGCTTTTTAATTTATAATTACATTCGTGAATCTATAGCTTCTTTGTTCTTCGTTTTCATTTTTATAATTTTTAGGTTTGTATTGATATAATAGATCCAGCTTCTTTGTTCTTGGTTTTCATTTCTATAATTTTTAGTTTTGTATTTGACATAATGTGAAATGTTTAGATTAAGTGAATTGATTTTTTTTTACATATTTAATTAATTGATTAATTAATTAATTTTTCAATTTTAATTTAGATATTTGCTCGCATACTTGTTATTTTGTTTTTGGTTTCGGTGTTAGATATTTTTGATAGATCTATGATCACTATTGAAAGCACTAATGTAAATATATTTCATGCTCGGAATAAGTAAAGATAAAAGAATATTAATAAATGTTAGTGTAGATTTGTTAAAGCGGTACAGATGATGAAAGTAAATAGAGGGTTTTTTTTTTAATAACAATGAGAGTTTTAATAGTTTCTTGGGTGCTTGCATTATCAATGTGGAGATAGTTGATCTCTATGGACATGGAACACTCGCTACCAAAACTGGATTGCGCAATGGACGTACAAATATGATTTTATGTCATTAGCTTTATAATTATCATCTTTAGTTTGAAATGAAGTCCATTAACATTTGCCTAAATCTATTGTTAATGGTATATGCTTAGAAAGGAAATTAGAGTAGTAGGATAATTTAAATGTATGCACATTAATAAATATTTTAAAAATAATTATGTTAGATATTTTAAAATTAAATGGTTGAAACCTGTTTTTATTATTTTTAATTGTAATACATGGATTTGTTTTTGATAAAAACTATATACTTTAATAATAATAGTAATAGGGTTTAATAATAATAATAATTATTATTATTATTATTTTATGTTTAATAATAATAATTATTATTATTTTATGTTTAATTTTAAGAATTTTTAAGGTTCATGATATTATTTATTAATTATTTAATTTATTACTAATGATATTAATTAATAATATTTTACTAATTAATATTTATTGATTAAGTTGAAATAATATTATTTTAAACATTTTATTTTAATATTAAAATAATAATAATAATATTTAGTATTTTAAACATTAAATAATACATTAATATATTAACTTAATCAATACAATACTCACTTAATAAATAATTAATATATGAATATTTAGTGTTTAATAAATCATTAATATTTAATTATGACATCAATATAATATTAACATATAGAAAATATTATTAAAAATATATTATTCCATACATTTATAATGTTTTACCTATAAATTAATATATCCATTAAAACATGTCAATTATGGTTGACTATTGTTAACATGGTCAACTATAGTCAACATACACATCGCTTAAACAGACACATCGCTAGTGTTAAGCACATGCCACGAAACACACAGGGAGCATTGAATTATCCTTCTGCACCACCATTAACGGGGAGCGTTGGATTATCCAATTCCCAATAATGGTTGTCTATTGTTGACATGGTCACCTATAGTCAGCATGCAATCATAATCAATAATAGTCAACATGACTACCATGGTGAACCATAGTTACCATGGACATCATGGCCTATCAGTAGATGACCCATTGCTAATCATAGTGAACTATATTGAACAATGGTGGATGACCATTGTTGATCATGGACGTCTATAGTGGATGGTCATGGTTAGTGATAGTCAAACCATGGTTGAGCATCAACAACCACCATTTCAATGGTAACCATAATGAAATCATGGTCAACTATAGAGACACCATATTCGAAATATGGTCAAGCACATTCAAACTATATTCAAACCATGGTCATCTATAGTCAATCATGTTTAATTATGGTTGACAATATTCAAACCTTGATCAAATGATTGTGACTCATATGCAAACCATGTTCAACCATAGTCAATCATGATCAACCATAGTTAACCATAGTAAAAGCACGATCAACCATAGGCATGCAATTGTTAACCATAATCATTCATAGTTAGGACATTATTAGCGATGTTTTGAATCTTGTTAACTATAAACCTTAAACCCAAGGGTCCACTGCATTGATCCATAAAATCAATTGAATCTATAAAACCCTAGAAGAGTCTCATTACATATATTCAAGTCACTCTTGGTCTTATAATTCACTCTCATTGTCTATTGTTGAAGAACACAAAAAAGAGACACTATATTATTAAACCCTAAGTATTAAGCACCCTATATTATAAGTCAAATATTAGAAAACCTAATATTAAAATCAATATTATAAACTCTATATTATGCACCATAATATTATTAAACCTATATTAAAAACCCCATATCAAATTGTGAATATCGAATTGTTTCTAAGAACTCTATTCTAAAATTATTGTTCAAATGGCTTGAATTAGAAAACATGGAAAACATATAATGAGGTTAATGCATAATTAGATGCACATAGAAAATATGAAAAACTTATAATTAGGTTAATGCACAGTTACATGCATACATGTAGGTATAACATGTTGTAGGTATAAAATTTTGTCATCGAACATGGTCAAGTAGTGCTTAAATGTATTCTTAATATTAATTCCCTCCGATTTATAATATTAATCCTTTAGTTTTTTAATATTAATCCCTTGTGTTTATCAATCCCTTAGGTTTATAATATTAATCCCTTAGGTTTAATATTATTTCCCTTTATTTGTAATTCATTGGGTTATACTATTAATCCCTAAGATTTATAGTATTAATCTATTGGGTTTATAATATTAATCATAAGGTTTATAATATTAATCCCAAGGTTTATAATATTAATGTTAGAGTTTAATCTTTATTTTAGGGTTTATATTATTTATCTTAGAGTTTATATCCCTTGGGTTTATAATATTAATGCCTTAGGTTTGTGACAAAGATTTTCTGAACATGGAAATGAATCATGGTCAACCATGGTCAATTATGGTCAAACATGGTAGACCATGGTCAATTATGGTCAACCATGGTCCAATGCTACATCATGACAAAGATTGTCTCATTATGAAAATTAACCATGGTTCAACGTTGCATTGTGAGAAAGATTGTCTTAATATGAAAATCAATCATGGTCAACCATGGTCAATAACTATGGTCACATTGTGACAAATATTGTCTCATGTTCCAACATCACATGTGACAACCATGGTACAACGTTGCATTGTGACAAAGATTGTGTCAATATGAAAATCAACCATTTTCAACCATGGTCCAATGTCTCATTGTGACAATGATTGTATTGATATGAAAATCAATCATGGTCAACCATGGTCCAACATCACATTGTGAAAAATATTGTCTCAATATGAAAATCAACCATGGTAAACGATGGTCAACTATGTTTATTTTAGGGTTTATAATATTTATCTCACGGTTTTTATAGCTTGGGTTCATAATATTAATCCCATTGGTTTAATATTATTCTCTTGGGTTTATAATCCCTTGAGTTTTTTGTATTAATCCAATAGTTTTATTATTCCCTTGGGCTTATTAATTTAAGGGTTCATATTCCTAGGGTATAATATTATTCATAAGGTTATTAACATTAATCCTAGGGTTTAAAATAAATCCTTTAAGTTTATAATTATGGTCAACCGTGATCCAACGTCATATTGTGGCAAATATTAAAACTAAATTGTGGTCAACCATCCTCCACCATTGTCAACCATCATTAATCATGGTCAACAATGGTCCAATGTCACATTGTGACAAAGATTGTCTCAATATGAAAATCAGTCATGGTCAACCATGGTCTAATGCCACATTGTGACAAAGATTGTCTCAATATGAAAAGAAATCATGGTCAACCATAATGAACCATGGTCCAACGTCGTATTGTGACACAGATTGTCTCAAAATGTAAATCAACTTTGTTCAACCATGTTTATTTTAGCATTTATAATATTTATCATGGGGTTTATGTACCTTGGTTTATAATATTTTTCTTAGCACGTTTATCATAGGATTTTCTTGATATGAAAATCAATAATGGTAAACCATGATCAATCATGGTCAACCATGTTCCAATGTCACATTGTGACAAATATTGTCTCAATATTAAAGTCAACCATCGTCAACCATGGTGTAACAACCCTGAGATAAAAGTTCATGTAATAAAGATTAATAATGGCAAAAAAAATCAAGCTTATGGGACACGTATTCTAAGCTAAATGTTGGGAGAAATATCCTAGTGGGTGTCGTTTTCAGTTTATTTATGGCTAAGGAAATAAGCAAAGGCATTGGAAAAGGAAACGAGTCATTAATTGTAATTTATTTATGAAAAAAAATGAAAATAGGAGAAAAGGGAGATGAAGGGTCACAAATTTGAATGAGAGGAAACTTAGAAGGAAACATGAAGGAAAATGAAGAAAATAGAGGCCTCAATAATGAAAAGGCTTCTGAGGATAAGTTCAGAGCTTTTGTCAATTTAGTTTTGGAGCTCTCTTCTATTCTCTCATACTCTTGCACACATAGAGCATTCTTGGAGCACTCTAGAATTGGAAAAAGGAAAGCAAAGGAAAAGGAAGGAACAAGTTGGATCAACAACTTCAAGAGGAGGATTTTGCAGATAACAAATTACATGTGTGATTTCCTAGCTAAGGTGTGAATGCATGGTATATGCATTTATTTATTTGGTTCATTTGTTATCATTGTCATGGGTTTTGCCTAGTTTGAAAGTGGTTTCAACCTTTTCTTTCCATTTCCTAGATAGCCATGGTGTGATGGGATTCTTTTCATGGTTAAGATTTGGATTGCTGGAAGGTTTTGGAACCAGGTGAGGTGGTCTCGGGAAAATTCCCAAGGGTTGGGGGTGGAGGTGTTTTAATCTTTGGGAACCATCGACAAGTGGGTGGAGACAAGAAAAATTCTCAAGGTAATAGTGAATAAATTCGGAGGCATCCAAGCTTTTTTTGGTTTTGTGATCTCTTGACTAGTTTTGGAAAGATAGTAGTAGCATGAGGGTGGAGGTGGTTTAATCTCTGAGAATCCCTAGTTTTTTATGTCGTGAGATCCCATATTCATGCTTGGAATATGACATGAGGGTGATTGGTTGAAAGAAATATTTGGTTTAGTCCAATCTATGGTCGAGTGGTACGTGGAAGTCCTTGAATTGGTTGGATTTTGCACACATTAATAAGAGTTAGTTTCCTATTGTAATCTAGGAGAAATTGTACTTGTTATTATGATGATTTGAAGGTTGTTTTATCATGGTTAATAGTTTGGTTATATGTTGGTTATAAGCATGGACTTGTAATGTGATATAGCTATGACTTGTTCATGATTTGATAAGTATTTGTTGGTTAATAAATGTATGGGATAACAAGTGTTATTACAACTATTATGAGAGGACATTAGACATTCTTGGTGATTCTTAGATAAGTTTCAGACTCCTATGATCAGGTATGCATTCATCACGTGTAAGTCACATGTTCACCATATGTTTGTTGAAATGACTAACATGGTTAGTCATAGTTAGATCAAGTTCTTATTAAAGTTTTGTATGAATAGAATTTTCATTATGTCATTTATCACTCTGAGAAGTTACAAGTAGTTTTAGGCAGTGGTCTAGAGGCTAGCCTCGAAAAGTGGCTTAAATCTTAGGACCATACCCTCTGAGCTGACAATTTTGGGCTATAACCATATGGAAGGAAGTTTGCGTGTGTGGTTGGAGGGCTAAAACCACACCATTTCCTTGTCATGCATGCACTTGTAGGCATGGGTTAGTGAAAAATCTATCCAACTCAGGTTTTGGCCACTTGAGGTGGTTCTTTGGCCCTTGAGTACCCTACAAGCCTTGAGGGATGTTTGTAAGTTTTTGGTTGTCTCTCCCACTTCCATAATTGAAGCTTGGAGGTCAGGACATTTCCATAGGAGCTTCACTCAATGAACCTCTGACATATAGTCTGCATTCATGGCATACTAAACAATACCCTAATTGCACTACATATTGGAAAATACCTCAAAAAATCACATTATTTAACCCCCTACCAATATGAACCCAATACACCTCCCCAATTTAAAGAACTCCTGCTTTCACTAGATATTGTAGGTATCCATTTTTTCATTAACAATTTTTATACCTCTTTATATTTTTCATTAACTTTGAGCTCCATTTTTTATATTTGTTAATATAAAAATCCTTTACCCCCTATATATCCCCCAATATATTAAGTCAAATTTTCCTTATTATATATCCCCCAATATGAACCCACGTGGTATGATATTGCTCCACCAGTGAAGCCCCTGCAGACATTTCATAGTAACTCTTTGTCTCATGTTTACCCTAGCAGGCCAGTGAAATTGGGTAAATGTAGGAGGGGGTGGTTACACAAAGTCCAACATTGCATGGTACAAATATTGTGTTGATATGAAAATAAATCATGGTCAACCATGTTCCAACATCGCATTGTGACAAGGATTGTCTCAATATGAAAACCAACCATGGTCAACCATGCTTATTTTAGGGTTTATATGCATTGGGTTTATATATTAATCCCTTGGGTTTATTAATCTAAGGGTTCATATTCCTAGGGTATAATATTATTCATAAGGTTTACAATATTAATCCTAGGGTTTTATATAAATTCCTTGGGTTTATAATCATGGTCAACTATGGTCTAATGTCACATTATGACAAAGTTTGTCTCAATATGAAAATCAACCATGGTCAACCATGGTCAATCAGAGTCAAAGATGGTTTAATTTCACATTGGGACAAAGTTTGTCTCAATATGAAAATCAACCATGGTCAAGCATTGTTAACCATGGTCCAACATTGCATTGTGAAAAATATTGTCTCAATATGAAAATCAATCATGGTCAACCTTGGTCAACAATGGTCAAACATGGTCGACCATGGTCAATTGTGGTCAATCATGGTTAACCATGGTCAACAATGATACGACGTCATAGTGTGACAATGGTTGTCTCAATATGAAAATCAACCATGGTTAACCATGGTTCAACGTCGCATTGTGACAAAGATTGTCTCAATATAAAAATCAACCATGGTCACCCATGGTAAATCATAGTCAACCATGATCAATAATCATGGTCACGTAGTGACAAAGATTATTTCTTGGTCCAACGTCATGTTGTGGCCATGGTCATCCATGGTCAACCATGGTTGACCATAGTCCAACATTGCATTATGACAAAGATTGTCTTAATATGAAAATCAACCATGGTCCAACGTCGCATTATGATACAGATTGTCACAATATGAAAACCAATCATGGTCAACGATGTTCCAATGTTGCATTTTGAAAAGGATTGTGTCAACATGAAAATCAACTATGGTCAACCATGCTTATTTTAGGGTTTGTAATATTTATCTTAGGGTTTATATACCTTGGGTTTATAATATTAATCCCTTGAGTTTAATATTATTCCTTTCTATTTATAATGCCTTAGGTTCTTCATATTAATCCTTTGGGTTTATAATATCAATCCCTCGGGTTTGTTAATTTAAGGGTTCATATTCATATGGTATAATATTATTCCAATAGCGTTTGTAATATTAATCCTAGGGTTTAATATAAATCCCTTTGGTTTATAATCATGGTCAACCATGCTTCAACATCACATTGTGACAAATATTATCTGAATGAAAATAAAAAGTTTTCAACCATCGTTAACCATCGTCAACAATGGTCAATCATCGTCAATCATGGTCAACCATGGTCTAACGTCAAATTATGACAAAGATTGCTTCAATATGAAAATCAACCATGGTCCAATGTCGCATTGTGACAAAGATCATCTCAAAATGAAAATCAATCATGGTCAGTATGAGGATCAATCATGGTCAATATGAAAATCAATGATGGTCAATCATGGTCAACCATGGCCCAACATCACATAATCATGGTCAACCATGGTCCAACGTCACATTGTGAAAAAAGATTGTCTCGATATGAAAATCAATCATGGTCAATCATGGTTAACTGTGGTTAATATCGATAGTCACATTGTGACAACTATGGTCAACTAGGGCCCAACATCACATTGCGACAAAGATTTTATCATTATGAAAATCAAGCATGGTCAAGCATGGTCAATCATGGTCAACCATGGTCAACCGTGGTCCAACGTCACATTGTGACAAAGATTCTCTCAATATGAAAATCAATCATGGTCAACCATGGTCCATTGTCACATTGTGACAAAGATTCTCTCAATATGAAAATCAACCATGGTCAACCATGTTTGTTTTAGTGTTTATAATATTTATCTTAGGGTTTATATACCTTGGATTTACAATATTAATCCCTTGGGTTTATTAGTACTTTGGGTTTATAATATCAATCCCTTTGGTTTATTAATCTAAGGGTTCATATTCCTAGGCTATAATATTATTGATATGGTTTATAATGCTAATCATAGGGTTTAACATAAATCACTTCGGTTTACAATTTAAATTCCTTAGGTATATTAATATCAATGTGACAAAGATTGTCTCGATATGAAAATTAACATGGTCAATAATGGTAAACCATGGTCTAATGTGACATTATGACAAGGATTACCTCTATATGAAAATCAACCATGCTCAACCATGGTAAAAAATGCTTATTTTAGGGTTTATATACCTTGGGTTTATAATATTAATCCCTTGTGTTTAAGATTATTCCCTTGAGTTTATAATATCAATTCCTTGGGGTTTTATTATAAATCGCTTGGGTTTATAATATCAATCCCTTAGGTTTATTAATCTAAGGGTTCATATTCACAAGGTATAATATTATTCATAGGGTTTATAATATTAATCTTGGGTTTTAATATATATCCCTTTGGTTTATAATCATGGTCAAACATGGCTCAATGTCACATTGTGACAAAGTTTATATCAATATGAAAAACAACCATGGTCAACCATTGTCAACCATCATCAACCATGATCAATCATGGTCAACCATGGTCCAATGTCACATTATGACAAAGATTGTCTCAATATGAAAATCAACCATGGTCAATCATGGTCAACCATGGTCCACCATCACATTGTGATAAAGATTATCCCAATATGAAAATAAAATATTGTCAACCATGGTCCAACTCCGCATTATTACAAAGATTGTCTCAATATAAAAATCAACCATGGTCCAACTCCGCATTGTGATAAATATTGTCAAAATATGAAAATCAACCATGGTCAATCATGATCAACCATGGTCAACGATGATCCAGTGTCCCATTGTGACAAAGATTCTCTCAATATGAAAATCAATCATGGTCAACCATAGTCCAGTGTTGCATTATGACAAAGATTGTATCGATATGAAAATAAACCATGTTATAATATTCCCAGGGTATAATATTATTCATAGGGTTTATAATATTAATCCAAGGGTTTAATATAAATTTGTTGGTTTTATAATCCATTGGGTTTATAATGCAAATTCCTTGGGTTTATAATATCAATAATCACTTACGTTTATAATATTAATCCTAAGTGTGTATAATATTAATCTCTTGTGTTCTTAATATTAATCCCTTGGGTTCTTAATATTAGTCTCTTTGGTTTATAATAATAATCCCTTGGGTTTACCATGGTCAACCTTGGTTAACCATGATCTAACGTTGCATCATAACAAATATTGTCTCAATATAAAAATCAAGCATGGTCAATCATAATCAACCATGGTCTAATGTTATATTGTGTAACAACCCTCGTGAAAAGTTCATGTAATGTAAAAAGATATCCTAGTGTGCATCACTAGATGTGTGTTTATGGCTAAGGAAATTGGAAAAGGCTAAGAAAAAGGCATAAAGGCATTTTTGGCACATTCATTTATGAAAATAAAGGAAATTAGGAGAAAAGTAAGGTGACAGGTCACACGTTGCATGTGAAGAGGAAATTGAAGGAAAATAATGGAAAATGAAGAAAATAGAGGCCTCATTAATAAAATGGCTTCTGAGGATTAGTTGGTAACCTTTTTTCAGTTCAAGTTTGGAGATCTCTCATTATTCTCTCTCTCTCTCACTCTTGGTCACTTCGATTTTTCTTGGAGCAGATATTTGATGTGAATACATGAAGACTGTCAAAGGTATACATGAGGAGGATTTGAATTGGCATGTGTTTGAAAGGCTCTTCAAGAAGAAGTACTTGTTGGAGAGGTACTATGATGACAGGGCTAAGGAGTTTTATGAGTTGTGGATGGGTTCTATGGCAGATGATGAGTATACTAGTAGGTTTTTGGAGTTATTGAGGTATGTGCCTTGCCTCAAGGAGGAGAAGGAAAAGCTTCAAAGATTCATCAGTGGATTGACAGTTGCATATAGAGTTCAGATTGAGTTTGATGAGCCTACATTATTGAAAGAGGCCATCTGAAAGTTGAAACATTATTATGAGTAGTCAAAGTGCAAATTTGAGCCTAAGGATGACTTGGGAATAAATGGGGAAGCTAAAGGAAAATGGCCACTAAAGAGAGGAAGACCTCAAGATGCAAGTGAGAAAGAAAATGAAGTTCCTTATAAGAGGTTCAATATAGCCAAGAAGGGACATGGAGAGCAGCAAGCTAGAGGCGGTGTTAGGGAACCATTGCAGTGTTGGATATGTGGTAAGGATCATATTAAGAGGGATTGTCCATAGTAACAGAGTGGTGATAGAACGCAGATCTACAGTGCTCAAGAGGTGCATCTAGTTGGTGATGTTGGTCATAGAATTCCTCATATTTATGCATTTGTGGACAACAGGTAGGTGGATCATCAAGCATTGATCATTGAGATGGACGGTAAGCTTTGTGATCAAGTTGATTCTATTTTGATTGATCCTGGATCTAACTTTAGTTATATTAATCCTGACTTGGTGGATAAGTGTGGTTTGAGAAAATAAGTGCATGCATAATCTTGGTTAGTACAGTTGGCTACAAGTACAAAGAAACGAGTTCACCAATGGGTGAGAGCTTGTGCATTTGAGTTAAATGGTATGCCTACAGCAACACATTTGAATGTATTTCCATTGGGATCATATAGTATGCTTTTGGGTATGGATTGGTTATACCTTCACAAAACCAAAGTTGATTACTTCGACAAGGCCATTGAGTGTGTGGATGATAGTGGAGAAAAGAGGACTTTGCAGGGGAAGTAGAAGCCTACATCAGTGAAGATGGTTACCACTATGTAGGCTAAGCGTAGTTGCAGAAAATGTTGTTTGATGTTTGCAGTGCACATTTCCAGTGATAAAGGTAAGGAGGTTGAGGATGTAGATGTGTTAAGTAGGTACCCAGTTTTGTAGCAGTTTCAGGATGTCTTGAGGACATTATAGAGTTTCCACCTCACAAGGAGGTGGAATTTTCTATTGAGTTGGTGCTAGGGGAAGCTCCAACATCAAAAACACATTACATGATGGGCACACCTTAGTTGGTTGATTTAAATTTTTAGCCGAAGGAAATGTTGGACAAGGGATACATTAGGTCAAGTGTATCACCTTGGGGTGCACCATTGTTGTTTGTAAAGAATAAAGATGGCACTCTTAGATTGTGCATTGACTACAGGTAGTTGAACAAAGTGACCATCAAGAACATGCACCCTTTGCCAACGATTGATGATTTGTACAATCAGTTGAAGGGAGAAACAATGTTCTCTATGATCGACTTGAGATCAGGATACCATCAGGTATGCATCAAGGAAGAGGATATCTTCAAGATTGCATTCAGGACCAGGTATGGGCATTATGAGTTTGTTGTTGTTCCATTCGGTATGACTAATGCTCTAGCTACATTCATGTGTTTGATGAATAGTGTGTTGCATCCTTATTTGGACAAATTTGTTATTGTATTCATTGATGACATATTGGTATATTATAAGAATGAGGAAGAACATGTTGAGCATTTAGCAGCATTGTTGATATTTTAAGAGAGCATCAGTTGTATACTAAACTTAGCAAGTGTATCTTCTTTCAGATTGAGGTATATTACTTGGGGCATGTTGTCTCCAAGGACGACATGGTAGTAGATCTAGAAAAGATAATGGCCATCATGGAGTGGGAAACTCCTAAGAATGTGGATGAGGTGATATCTTTTATGGGATCGACAAGTTACTACAGGAGGTTCATCAGGAACTTCTCACGCATTTCATATCCTATCACATCATTGTAGAGGAAAGGTAAGAAGTTCAAATGGACAGAGGAATGTGAGGCTAGTTTTAAGCAACTTAAGAAGTTGTTGACACATGCACTAGTGCTAAATATTGCGGATCCGGACAAGGAGTTTGTAGTGTGTACAGATGCTTGAAAGAGAGGACTTGGAGGAGTTCTCATGTAAGAAGGATAGGTAGTGTGCTATGAATCGTAGAAACTAAATGAGCACAAGTAGAACTATCCAACGTATGATCTTGAGCTAGCAACAATTATACATGCGTTGAAAATGTGGCAGGAATATCTTCTTGGCAAGAGGTTTACTTTGATGAGTGATCACAGTGGGTTGAGATATTTATTTGATTTATTGAATCTAAATGTTAGGCAAGCTAGATGGTTGGCTACCCTTAGTGAGTTTGACTTCGAGATCAGATACATCAAAGGAAGGGAGAACTGGGTTGCAAATGCTCTTAGCAGGAAGGTATAGGGAAATCATATAGAAGTTATGAGCTCTTATGGGACAAAGTTACAAGATAGGATCTTGTAGGTAGGACAATGGGATGAAAAATACATGGAGATTATGCACAGGTTGTAGCAGAGCATAGGTATAGGTACAGGTGATTAGGATGCAGATTATTGTATTATGGTAGATGGTTTGGTGAGGTTTAGAGACAGGGTCTATGTACTAAATTGCAGTGAGCTCAAGAATCTTATCTTGATGGAGTTTCACGTCAAGCCATACTCAGGTCATCCGAGATATCAGAAGACATTGATGGAGGTAAAGAAGTTCTACTATTGGCCGAATCTGAAGAAGGAAGTGGGAGAGTTCATGGCTAGATGCTTAGATTGTTAATAGGTAAAGGAAAAATGTAAGCATCCAGGTGGGTTACTATAGTCGATAACGATTTCAGAATGGAAATGGGAGGTCATTTCCATGGACTTCATCGTAGGTCTTTCGAGGACAACGAGGAAACATGATTCTATTACGGTTGTGGTTGATAAGTTGAGCAATGTAGCTCACTTCATTGCAGTGAAGACTACATATTCAATGAGTGAGGTAGCACAGGTTTTCATTAGAGAGATAGTGAGATTACATGGTGTTCCAAAGAAGATTGTGTCAAACAAGAATGCAAAGTTCACTTCCAAGTTTTGGAAGGAGCTGTACATAGTTGGCCTTCAGTGTAACTTATCATCTATAGATAGGTGGACAGAGAGAGGGTCAACAGGATATTGGAGGATATGTTGATGATGTATGTGATGTACCAGCAAAAGAAATGGGAGGAATTCCTTCCATTGGTTGAGTTTTCATACAAATATGGTTATCAGGAGTCATTGAGGATGAGAGCTTTCGAGACATTGTATGGGTGGAGTTGTAACACTCCCATCATCTAGAGTGATCGAGTGAACAGGGTACTCATTGGACCATATATGTTGGAAGATATGAAACATGAAATGCAGATTATAAAGAAGAATCTAAAGGCAGCACAAGATAAACAGAAGAGTTATGTGGATCAGAACAAGGTATTCAAGGAGTTTTAGGTTGGGGAGCATGTGTATTTGTGCATCAAGCCCAAGAAAATATCTTTGAGGATTGATTCATGTGTCAAGTTGGCACCAGAGTATTGCAAGCCTTTTGAGATTCTTGAGAGGATTGGACAAGTGGCATATCGATTTGCACTGCCTCCAACATTGCAATTCCATGATGTTTTCCATATTTCATTGCTTAAGAAGTGTATAAAGGATGTTGATAATGTTATTTATTCGTTTGTATTGCAGGTGGAGCAAGAAGAAGACTTCTAGGCGGAACCTTAGTGCATATTGCAGCATAAACGTCTCATGCTCAGGAATAGAACCATAGAGCAAGTTAAAGTGTAGTGGAAGCACTTTGGGCTTGAAGAAGCTACATGGGAGATGGTGGATTAGATCCGGGCCATGTATCCTTCATTGTTTGTCGGTTAAGGCAAAATGGTTTTGGTTTGATGTTGGTATATATTTGGCATACATTTTGCTGGTGTTTTGGTATATGTATGTATATGTATATGGATGTAAACACTGCCATGAGCTAAGTTATAAAGCTCCAAGAAGCGGTAGGGGTGTCATGTTATTATGGTTGTTATCTTGTCATGTTGACATGATGTTTTGCTTTAGAGGAAGTCTTTCATTGTAATTACTGCAACGAGATATGTTATAAAGCTACATCGGTAGTATGTTTGCTTTTCAACAATTTTTCTTAGGTTGTGTTGTGGTTTAACACTAAGGATAGTGTTCCCCAAGGGGGAGGGTTCTGTAACAACCCTAGTGAAAATTTCATGTAATAAAAGTTAATAAAGGAAAAAATAAGACCACGATTAAGGGACACATATTCCTAGTTTAATGTTGGGAAAAGATATCCTAGTAGGCATCATTGGATGTGCATTTATGACTAAGGAAATTGGCAAAGGCATTAAAATGCAAAGAGACATTTTTAGCACATTTATTTATGAAAATAAAGGAAATTAGGAGAACAATGGAAAATGAAGGAAATAGAGGCCTCATTAATAAAAAGGCTTTTGAGGATCATTTGGTAACCTTTTGTTAGTTCAAGTTTAGATCTCTCTCATTATTCTCTCTCTCTCTCTCACTCTTGGTCACTTAGGGTTTTCTTGGAGCACTTTAGCTTTGGATCAAGGAAGGAAAATCAAGCAAAGGAAAGGAAAGGAAAACAATGATCAAGGAAGGAAAAGTAGGATCAGACAACTTCAAGAGAAATACTTGCAGGTAACCTTTTGCAAGTGTGATTTCCTAGCTAGTTTGGACATGCATGGCTTTACATGTTGGTGTATGATTCTCTTGTTGTTGATGGCATGGTTTTGTCAGGTTATGATAGTGGTTTCCAACCCAGCCTTGCCTTTTTTCTTGATGCCATGATATGTTGGGATGTTTATCTCAGTTTTGAGCTTTGGTTTGTTGGATGGATATTGGAATCATGGTTTTTCATGTATTTACTTGTAATTGTCAAATGGATAGATGCAAGACCTAATTAATATTATAAAACTTCAACGAAGATAAAGGTGATCCTTCTCATTATATTTCATAAATTCTTTCAATGATTTATGCTATTAACTACATTTAATAATATAATTATACTAGAGTACATTTATTAACATAATTGTGCTAGTACTTATAACTTGTCTTTCAACTATATATGAATGGCAAAACTAATAGTAAGTCAAAGTGAATCGATCACACTACTACCACCTTCGGTCGGACTCCTAACAATAATGACGGTTGTAACCGTCCATCTCTGTGATAATTGAGACCAAGAAAGGAGAGAACAAGACCTAACACCTAATTCTTCTGCTGCCTCGTTCTGGCACGCAATGCCTCCTCACATGTGTTGGACACGTTGGTTGACCCGGACAACAACGTGGCATCCAAGCAATTTAAAGTCACGTGCACATGAAACTCAAGCTAAATGAAATTGGACGGAAGAGTAATCCGTCGGCAAGGGAAGAAGAGAGGAATATGCCGTCGCAAGTCAAAGTGGATGATCATAATTCCTTATCCATTCACTCTCCTCATTTAACGGTCCACTTCATATTTTGCAATGTCATTTTGTTATCTGACACTTACGTCTCGGTGAGACTTTATATTTGGCCACGTCATCACAAATTTACATGTTAGTTGTGACTTATATTTACCACGTCACGTGTCGGTGGGATTTGGACTTTGAATAAAACCTTCCGCGTTTTCTTGGTTAATAGTTAGCATGGATAGCATTTTGGTTTTGTAATACAGTATTGACAGTGGTGGTTGTTATATGTAGAGGATGGGCCTTGTCTATCTTATGTAATTGGCAATGTTTTATTGTGAGGAAGTTATTGATGATTATATGTATTATTGTTATCATAAACAAAACCTTAATAGCTGTAATTTATGGATTATATATATATTAATATTAGTTGTAATATATATATATATATATATATATATATATTTTTTTTTTTGTGTGGGAACTATCATGAAAAGTTATTAATCGTTATAATATATATTATGATGATGAATAAGTAGAACATTAAAAGATGTTATATATGGATGAAATAGATGGTTATATATATATATATATATATATATATATATATATATTATTGGATTTGTATTAAGATTTAATATATATGATTTTACATTATATTTAATATAATTTATTTGATTGTTATAATTATGCTGAAAAGTATGTTTATTTTGAAATTTTTTTTAGAGTTTTAATTTAATTATAAAAAATTAATAATTATTATGAAGATGTATAGATTTTTTTATGGAATATTTTAAATGTTTTAATGGTATTCACAAATTAAAAGTTGAGATTTATTTCTAAAATAGTTATGTCTTTTTTGTTCTCATTAATTATAAGGAAATGTTATTTCAACAACTATCATATGAAATAGATTATGGGTTTTTGGTCATGTGGTATTGATAAACCATTGTATTGGCCCATTATATTATAACAAGGCTTATTTAGAGATTAAAAATTTAAATGATAAAGTGAGGTGATTCCCATAATTAAAAATTTTGTTACATGCTTTTTAAAATTTATATTTATTTAACTTATGTTATTTAATTTTTAATTAATAATAATGATAGTTTAAATAAAATTGTAATTTAGTTAAATTTTTATTTTTATTTTTTAATTTTAGAATCATGAAATAAATATTCCTCTTAAAAAATTATTTATAATTAGATGATGATGATGATGATGATGATGATGATGATGATGATGATGATGATGATGATGATGATGATGATGATGATGATGGTGGTTAACGTCCCTTGAGACCAAACATTGGTCTATCGGACCTAAAGAAACAAATTATTTAGTTTGATTTAAGATTTTATTCCTATGCTCAAAAAGCTTGGAGAGAAGTCTCCCGAGCTCACTATAATTTTGACATTGTAAAAGGCTAGGAAGGTCAATGTTGTAACAAAGATTGTGAAACTAAGATCTAATGTGGTTGTACGCGAGGCACTCTAAGAGGAAGTGGTTTTCATCCTCAATGTTCCTATTCTCACATATATGGCAGATGCTTTCCATCCATGGCGTTTTAGGAACTGCCCAACGACCTGTTTCACTATGGAGCTCATGAGAATTCGTTCTAATCTTTGCTATATTAATTTTCTTCTTTGGGCTAGTTAAAATAGATACTTTTGATCTTCTAGGGTGGGGTTGATGACCTTCTTATAATAATATATTATGATCATCCAAAAGTAAATCATTAAAAATTATTATAAAATCATTAAAAATTATTATTATAAATAATACGAATAAATAGTATATATGTTATTGAAATTGGATTAAAATTTAATATATAATTTTACACCATAATTACTTTTATAATGTAAAATAATTATTAGTTATAATATATATATTAAAATTTATATTTAATAAAAATAATTAATGAGTATTATTAATCAAACAACTTAAAATTTCAATAAATCCTTCGGATTCCTTTCCAACAATGTAGAATCATTTATGTTTGTATAAGTGGGTTTGAAAATATCCAGATAATTCTTCAATAAACTCCACTATCTCTCAACTTTGTATTTATGTAAAAACCTATATTTGAGAATCTATCATGTTTTGGTGTTCTTATTTAACTGTTTCCATCATGGCATTGTGTTTTAAAACATTATTAAAGAGTTAATTGGGGTTTAAAATAGAATTTATGACCCTTTCACTGAGTTTTAAAATAAAATTCAGGAAATTAGAGAGTTAATTGGGGTTTAAAATAGAATTTATGACCCTTTCCTGAGTTTTAAAATAGAATTCAGGAAATTTGGGCTCAGTCCAAGATAATAGCATCATTTACTTCCGTTGAACCATAAGGTAAGCGTTGGAAATATTCAAGTAATCCTTTGATAGTATTGTATTACTTTCATAGTATTGTAGGTGTGTTGCACATGGTAGAAGAACAATGGTGGTGTTATGTGAAAGTGCAGGTCACTTCCTCTTTTTCTCTGTACTTTATTTCTATTATGGATAACTCTTAATTCACCATGTGAATTTGCTTGGATTTGAGTACTATATTCCTATGTCATACCAACCGTTTATGTTGTTTGTATGTAATCCACCCATCACAAGTGAGTGCAATGTTGGTGCAACAGGAACAGCAACACCATCTATGAAATTTGCCAAACATTCACTCATTTGAATTAGACTCAGAAGAATGTTCACGGATTCAACTGTTCCCAAAACATTAAGAGTTGATTCATTGAATGAGTGACGGAGAAGAATGTGCAGGGAACAATAGTGCATTCATTGAATGAATGAGATTGAAGAATCCATTTCAGAGAAACTTGTCGAATTGTAACAGAAGCCCAAAACTACCCATTGTCAAGAGATGACCACACGTTACCTGTGGGCAGTGACCAGGATGACGGTTCAGAGTTCCATGTCCAGTTGTCGGTCAAGGGCAATTGACACATCTGCTCAACAACGGGCTCCTCCACATTGGGCAGGCCCCAGTTGGCATCTGATGTGTGCTGGTTGACAAGGTTATCCATAAAATGACCTTCACCCTTCAACAGGTTAGAGAAGGAACCGAATTTGGGTAGAGCCAAATTGAGTTGTGTGTGCTGCAAGTCAGTAGCTGACGGTGACGAGACCTCCGGCTCCGGGGACGAGACCACCCTGGAGGAATGACTCACTTTCTTGTAAATTCGGCACAGTACCCAATCGTCCAACTGAAACAACACAACACATAATTAAATGGAGTAACTAAATTAGATTAAAATAAACGCACTTATCAACATAATAATAAATGAGAACACTTACACGTAAAGATCCCTTTCTCTTCCTAGTTGACATGGTTTCAGCTAGGCGGTATTCGTGCATGATCCAGTTGGTCTTGAGGCTCTTAAGAGGGCTCCCTCTGTAAAATACCAGAGATTTCTTCACGCCCACATTCTGCAACGATGCAGTTCCCGACATTATAACGATGGGTTTATCTGTTCCCGTGGCTTTCCAGTACCCGGACCCGGCCGATCTGTTTGGCCGGTCTCCGTTGGGATATTTACGGTTCCTCGGGCTGAAGAAATACCATTCTTGCTCCCCATAAGAAGCCTTCGCTGAAATCCAATCAACACAATGAGAAAAATTGTCTCAGAGAATGCAACAAAATAAAACTAACACATGCCCATTACGAACCCGGGTTAGGAGGGGTACTCACCGGGCAACTCCCAGGGATCATACTTGTACAGGTCAATCTCTGTAATAATTGAAGCAGGGAGAGGCGAACAGGAGACTTTCTTTTTCAGGTAATGAATCACCAGCTCCTCGTCCGTGGGATGAAATCTGAAGCCCGGAGGCAATTGTTGCAGCGCCTGCTCTTCCATCATGATCTTCGTATCTATAAAGCAAAGCAAATGAAGAAGTGTTTGAAATATTGGGAGGAGCATCCCTCCCCCTTTTATGGTTGCTGCTCACCGCGTTAAATTTCCTAACACTCAATCTGGCGCCCACTGACCCGCTGACACTTTCTGTGACACATAAGATGACAGTGACAGCAACGTGGCCTACACGAAAATCTGCAGAAAACCAACGCGGAGAAGCAACGTGCACATAGATTCAGGAGATGGCGACCAATCCAGTTTCAAGAAAAGAGAAGCCGTGCTCTGTGAATGTCAAAACAACACGTGTGTACAGTGAGAAAGATGCCGGAGTTTACCTGTTATATCTTTTGGAATATTTTGGGCATATTTTGCGTTGAATTTGTTTAGGTTAGGTAAGGTTGTATTTTGTTGTTAATTTACAATTTTATATTAACAAAGTTCATAAGTTACATAGTTGAATAAGTTACTAATTTTGTTTTTGGTTTAGCAGAAAAGTTTATTTTACAGTTTAGTAGGTGGAGATGTGTAAATCTATTTGTTAGTAGATTTGTTATAATAATAAAAAATATGTTTTAATGTAATTAGAAGTTAAAAAAATATGGGAGTAATATGTTTTCAAAAATATTTCAACTCGAGATTTAAATGAACTAGTTGAAGATCTATGTTAACTAATTTATGCTGATGTCAACTAATTTGTATTTTACACTGTAAAAAAATTTACATATGCGATTGTATCAACTGACAATAAATTCGGTTTATCTTTTTTCTAGATATTTAATTGGAAGGAAAAAATTATATCATGTAAAGTAATAAAAATATGTTGAAATCACAGATTTAATTAGTAATTTTTCCATAATTAAAATATCTAAATGTATATTAAACACATTTTAAATAATAAAAAATATCACTATATAATTAGCCAAATTCTAACTAATAATGCAAAATCTATAATAATAAAAAAGACAGTATTTTTTATTATTATTCCTCGTCGAATCCGTCCCATTATCCTTATCACAACTTTACGTGCTTATTTGAGATTCGAACCTTGGTCGTGATTATCAACTGTTTTGATTCTCCTAAATACGCAAGCTTTGGTTGATCCAGAATTGTCACAAGGTTACGTACCAGTTCGGGATTCGAACTTTGGACATAGATACGAAACACAACTTCTTTTTCTAATTACGCAAGCTTTCATTGACAAGAGTTTCGATAAATAGGTCATGCTTCGGTGAACGTTATGTCATTGTTCGGACAGCAATGTTCATATACCATGCAATTTATAATGAGTAATCCTCATTGTGCATCGTGAAAAATAAGGTATGGATTTTAGGTTTGATGATATATTTGGATATAATTGATGTATTTACATCGTATATATGTTGGGTAGAGTTGGGTGACTGGACCGACGGAAAATCATTTTCAACTCATCATTTTTCACACGTTAAAGTAGAGAATATAGTTCATACGTAATTGTAATTTTATCAAAAGATTTAAATGTGCGGGATTCGGAGTATTATCCTGTGATGAATAAAAAGGAGATGGACAATAAAACATTATATTCGGACCATTATCCTGTGATGAATAAAAAGGAGATAGACAATAAAACATTATATTCGGAGTATTATCCTGTGATGAATAAAAGGGAGATAGACAATAAAACATTATATTAATATAAGTATATGGGAATTTGACCCTTTCAAAATTAAGATAGATTTATATTAATATAATTATATAAATGAAATAATTTGTAAATTTTTAATAGGAATGAATTTATGATAAATTATAATTATATATATAAAATAAAATTATGAATTATTGAGATTTATTATCATTTCATTATAAATTTTGTTATAATAGTATAAGTCAATAAAGTGGTTTATCACTAGCATATATCCAAAAAATTATAACTCATTTCATATGACACTTGTTAGTATTTATTTTAATTGATCAATTTAATTAAAAAAACAAAAATGGTATAACCAATTTGGAGATAAATCTCAACATTTAATTTGTGTATATTGTTAAGAAAATTTTAGAAATTTCCATGGAGGTTAAATCCCTACCATCCACCTAATTATTATTCATAATCAAATTAAATTTCTGGAAAAATATTCCAAAATAGTTGGTTCATAATTCACTAAATTGTTAAGCCCTTATTGCATCAATAAGTGCTCTACAACTCAATATGGGGTTAATGTTCTAGTGGCCAAATGTTTGTAAACCTTTGAGCATAGACTTAATTAAAAAAAAGGTTAAAAGTAATATAGAGCCCAGTAAGGTGAGATGTTGTAGTGTTAGTAAATGAGTGTAAACATTTAAATGTTGACTTAATTAATAATAAAAAGTTAAAAATAACAAAATTCAATTTGCAATTTTGTAAGTTTGTTTTTATTAATAGAATTACTAACATATTTTTTAGATAAAAGAAAATCATAATATACATATCACATTAAAATATATAACATATAAATAGTAGTTATAAATTATGCTCCATTTTCTTATGATGATGATGATGATGATGGTTAACGTCCACTGAGACCAAATTGGTCTATCGGACCTACAATTTTCTTAATTTTTACTTGTCTGGCTCCTCGTCTTTCTTGGCGAGATTGGTGTTGTAGCTTTCTTTCTTTTCTCTACGGTCTTCCAACTTCCTTTGTCTTGTATCTCCTTCATCTCTTCTGGTTCTTGGGACATTGGTGTCTTAGCTTCGCGATCTATAGTCGGAGAAGTTTGGTTTAGGAGATCTGTTTTGCTGTTAAATGAAGATTTATTTTCTGCGGTATTCAAATCCTCATAACTGTTGATTTGTTGGGGCGGGCTTTCTCCTTGCTTGCTTTGAGAGTTGTTTCCTTCTTCCTTGATTTCTTGTGACTCAGAGTTTTCTCTAGAATATTCTTCTTTGATGACAGTGTAGTGTTCTTTTTGTGCTCCTTCCCACCATGTAGATCTGTGGTGGTTTTTTCTAGCAAAATTTTTCTCAGAGGCTTTTGGGCAATTTTTGGCTAGATGCCCCATCTCAAAGCACGATCGACATCTGAAGAGGACACTTTCATAATCAAGCTTCTGGTTCCACACATAGTCTTTACTTGTTAGGTTTATTTCAGCTGGGAATCCGACGCTGAAATCCATTTCCACACAGATGCGTGCATAGGTGGTTCTGGCATATTCCTCTGTTTCTGGGCACCTGCAGTAAAATTTCCCAATTGCATTTCCGATGGCTTTTAGCGAGGAGAGATTCCAGAGATGCAAGGGTAGGCTTGGCAATCTCACCCAAACTGGTGCTGAGGTTATCACTGCTGTAGAGGGATCGAATGATGGGTTCCATGGCTTCATGAATAGGCCTGATTTTTCCCAAAACCAAGGGCCGAAATCTAGAATACATTGTCTGCTTTCAGGATTTTCAAAATCTACTATAAAGAAACCTCTGGCACAGGGGTAGATATTAATTTCATCAGAAATGATAGGCTTCCATACCTCCGAGATCCAATTGTGGAGTGCTATCAGCCGCGGCCAAAAACCATTGAACCGGCAAATTAGGGCACTTTCGGAGAACTTCAAAGCTTCATCGAGTGAGTCCTGGACCACTTGGATAGTGGGAGCTGGGGCTTCACTCACGATATGGGCAGGAGATTGCCCTCCAGAGGCGGATGAGCCACTAGTTATTTTTGCGAAGCTCGGAGCCATAGTTTACGCAGATCTGCACCAGATCGAGAGCCAAACCGCAGATCTGAAGATACTAGACCTGCGAGACCTGCGAGATCTGCGAGATTATAACTGATTATTTAGACCTGCGAGACCTGCGAGATCTGCGAGATCTTCTAAACTGCGAGATCTGTGAGAATACTAGACCCACTTGAACCGAAGAACCGCAGAGAACCGCTATCAAAACATATCAATCGTGTTATAATGGACCGCAGACGATCACCGAAGAACCGCAGACGATCACCGAAGAACCCCAGCGAAGAACCCCAATGTTTAATTTAATCATATATAAATTAAAATAATGATTTAAGCATATTTAAATTTAATTAATAAACACATAAAAACTTAATTTCTCCCCCACTTTACCATGGATATTATTAACTTGTAAATAGGATTTTGTTACAATCCTATGGTCCAATATCATAACTTATCAATAGCATATGCCCAAAAACCATAATTTATTTCACAATCAAAATATTTTATATATAATTTATTTTATTTTAATTTTACCATATTTTTTCTATTAAATTTAAAATCAAAAGGGTTATAATTACTTTTGAAATATATCTAAATCCTCTATCCTCACTACTACTAAAATTATTTAGTGGATATTCTATAGAGACTAAATCAAGATTTTAATAAAATTAAAAATGAGAACACTTTTATATAGAGAGATGTGCAATTATATAATATAAAAAAGTGGTGTAGACAACATAGTCCCTACCACATAAGTGGATGTTATGTTTTTATAAAAATTGCAAATTGAAGTTAATTGCCTTCTAAGGATAAGGACTTGCATAAATTTCTAGTGGGTAGTAACCACTACTTAGTTTGCACATTTACACTTTTACTCCTACATGTTATAGTGTTGAAGAAAACATAAATAATCCTAGGTAGTAAATAAAGGTAGGTATATTTATTTCCATCTTGTTCCTATTCATTTTTTATACAAATACTTAAATTATGGTGGACACATGGTAAATAGGTTATTTACCTGAGTATGAATTATTTTTGTGACAACCCCAACCATGGTTCTCTCATGATATGTAATGCAAGGCTACTTACTTGGGATGTTAAGATTCCTTACAACACGAAAACCTGAACTGATTATGAAAACCATTATAGGCTGGTTGGTGCAAATTTGAAGGCCTGGTATTTTTAGGATTAATGGAAATGCAAGAGAAGTATGCAGACCTAGCTACTTTGGAAAACATTACAAGGCAGGAAGGACAAAGAAATTTATGGGAAAAAACAAGGGAAAAATGTCACTACGTAGAAGAAAAGGAGAGGGATTCCTTCTTTGGGGTGGGGGGCATTCTTCATTCAGCAAGAGAGCAACGAAGGGCCTTCCAGGAGAAGAAGGAACATACTGATATCAGTTATTGGTTGGAAATGTTAGCAGGAAGAACATCTCTTCCAGGTGAGGAATAATGGCCTCTCGATTCCCTGTACAGCTATAGGGTGGAGATGTTCTTTCTATGGATTCTCTTGATGGTCGAGATGGAAGGTTGTTCCTTGGATTTCTAATAGCTAGATCTCTAAATCCTTCCTCGTTTTGTTTATTTATGGTGGATTATGGACTCCCCAATGTGGGTAGGACCATTGTATTATTGTTATAAGGGTGAAGAATTGTTCTTTGGACTCCTTGTAATTTGGTTAATTGTTAAGTGGTTGGTGGGTGGAGGAAGGAGGACCCCTAGAATCTCTATTTCAGTTTTCAGTTGGTGTTTTTCATCCCATGAGAAAGACCATCTCAGCCTCTGGAATCTAGCTTGGGAGTGATAGCTATAAGAGAGATATAGCTGCAACTATCTACAATTAGGTGGAGAGTCATAGTCCCTGACTCAGTTGCCCTGAAAGTTTACAAGATAGGTTCTCTTGTGTATTTTTTTAAATGATAACAAATGTATGTTGCATTTCTGGTTTGAATGATGTTGCAAAGCAAGATTCATGACTACATTCTGGTATCATCACAATGAATAGTATAATGTGTAATGCTCTTGCATGATAGATACAAAAAAAGGATTGTGTTGCATTTCTAGCTTAACTGGTGTGTTGTGTGAAATGCTTCATTGTGTTGTTAATAACACACAAGCGAATAACGAATTGTGCAAAGTTTAAATGCATTGAAAATATCTATAAGAATCATAACTAAATCATGACAACGATTAAATAAGGATTTATTCTATTATAGTATAATGGTTACATGGAAGTCAACCTGTACTTGCTACAAGCACACACCTCTTAATATAAGTAGATCTCAGTGAATATATATGAAGAAACTTGGATATAAGAGACAATTTTTTTATCCCATTCTTCTAACAACATAAGAGGAATTGGATTTATCAGTAGCCACCTCATAGGGTGAAGTGGTGGGGTGTGTTACAAGTGGTATCAGAGCATCCAAGTTCAACACTTGGACTGGATGGGCTCTATCATGAGCAAGGGAAGGTAGAAATACCCTCAAGATAATTTCACATTGGTTTTTAGGTGTTAAAAGTTGGTTTAAACAAGGTAACTATATGCCCGATTGGTATATTGACTAGGGGATTTACTTAGGTAGTAGAAGCTAAATAAAGGACATATTTCACTTTTGTCAATAGATTGATAATCATGATTAACAATTAAAATGTTATTGAATTATGCAGGCTCATATATCTCATTTAATGATTTTTCAATAAACATGTGCTAATGTAGATTGTTTCGTTCCAAATAGTCTGTTACAATAACTTTGTAAGAGCAAGATCATGGGCATAATTTTGTTGTTTAATTATTAATTATGCACTAACAATTGATATTTCTTGACCTATGATTGATGAATATGAAATATTGAGTATCATGGGCATTCTAACATGTTTGTTTTGTCACAACATAGATCTCCGTGACAACTCCATGAATTTAAGTTCATGATCATGATTATGTTTATTTATTTATCACATGAAGTATCTAATAGTGTATGTGATTGACAACACATCACAAGCAACATAAGACAGAGGCAAACACAGAAATGAGGATTAGAATGGTGTAATATAGTTCTGATTAGTCACAACATGGGAATGAAGAGGTCAAGGCCAATGAAGAAGAAAGATCAATTAACTAAGGGGGAGGGGTTGACTCTCCTGGTTGGATGGATACTATGAGAATCCTAAGGGCTGAAGTTAGAAGTTTCTAGGCATATAATGAGAGTCTGGTGAGAGCTCAAGAGAGATAATGTAAACATCTCCTCCCACATTCACCTAAATTCACAAGCTCGCCAAGGTAAACATGAGACAAGTATCACTATGACATGAGCCAAACTCCAAGTTCCAGTTTTGGAAGTGGGGTTGGCACACCGAAAACGTACAGACATCCCTCAAGAGCACTAGATCACCCAGAAGTCAGTCCAAAACCTTTAATGACCAAATCCTGAGTTGCAACCACTCTTTCAAAAGCTTAACCCCCAACCACACCCACAACACAATATGCATGCAATTATGAGGCTATAACCGCACGCATAAGCCTGCTTTCATGCGGTTATGACCAAAATTTCTTATTTCAGTGACAATGATTCTGAGATCTAGGCCACTTTTCTAGGCTAGCCTCCAAACCATTGCCCAAAAATTCCTGTAACATTCCAGAATCATAATTAACACGACAACAATGCCAAACATTCAAACTTGAAGAAAGAACTTACCCTAGACTTCCTTGTACACATTAAACGTTTCGTGAAACATTTGGTAAACATGTGATCTATAGGTCATGAATACATATCTGATCATAAAATTATGAATTTCGTCTAAGAATCACCAAGAAGGCTCCAAGCCCTCTCTAGACAGATGCAATAACACTTTTTATCACATGCATTCATCAACCATTCAATAACTTTTCAAAACTTTGAGAGTTTTGAGAGTTCAGAATATCCACAATATTCATTTTTTGCGTCAACCTTTTGAGTCTACAACCAGACTCATCATCGGGACAAACTTGCAAAAAAGAGAAGGGAATGAAGGAGATAAATAGGGGATGGATGCAAGAAAAAGAGAAAAAAGGAGAGATAACCCAACCCAACCTAAAATAATGGAAAACAATTATTTCAAGAAAATAAAATGAAACATAAAATAAGATATATATTTTTTAATTATAATGTTAGGATAAAATCAATATTATCACAGGTAAATTTATTAAGAATAATTATTAAAAAAAATTGAATAATAATAATATTATTATTAGTATAATAATGATATTAGTAATAATTTCCTCATTACTAATAATGGTGATAATTATAATATAATAATAAATCTCATTATTATTAATTTTATGTTCTTATAATAATTATAGTTAATCAATTTAGATAGTGATAATAGTAATGATTTAGAAATAATATCAAGTTATATAAGATGAAAGGGGGATAATGAAAATAAATTCATATTAAGGAATAAATATATCTTAAGATAATATAAGAATAGAAAGGGGCAATTTAAGATATTTAAAGATTCGAATAAATTAATTAGGTGGTTAATGATAAGATAAAGGAATTATGGGAGAGAGAGGATATAAAATGAAGAGGTTACATAAAGAAGGAAGGCAAGGAAAGATGATGCATGGAGAGAGAAAAGGGGTCAATGGGGAGAGGAAGGTAATGGAGAATGTACTTCAGTTGTGTGGGAGAGTAAGGGAATCTAGTTTCTTCTCACTTTCAAACCCCCATCCCTATTGAGATTTTGAGGATGCTTAATAATTTCAAGGGCTTCACGCATTTTTCATTTATGCCTGTGTTTTTCTTTGGCAATAAACTTAGTGTCTTCAAAGAGGATATGGTGACAAGTCTTCGTTGAATGTTCTGCCACTGCAGAAGGCCGAGTTATTCCATTTTTGATGTTTGTGCCATGTTCTTTAAGTCTAATTTTGAAGGACCTTCCAGTTTCTCCAATATAACAATTTCCACATGAACAAATGACTTTATAAACACCCTTATGTTGGAGGTGATCTGGGCTATCTTTAACAGATATCATCATTTTTCTAATGGTTGACAGGGGCTTGAAATATGTTTCAGTTTCTTTCTTTTTGAGAACTCTAGCCAACTTTTCTGTGACACCCTGAATGTATGGTAGATACGCTCTATTGCTAGTAATTTGGGTGCTTTATATAGGTTGCTTGTCTTTTTTACTAGATCTCGCTCTTCTGATGGTCTTGATGATGTCTATATTTCTATATCTAATGTTTGCAAAGACCTTTCTTAAATATTCAATTTCTTCTTCAGTATGAGAGGTGTTTGATATTCTGAAAGCTCTGGTTAAAAGAGTCCTTAGTACCCCCATATTTTGTGCTAGATGATGGTGTGAGTCTGCATGTAGGTAGTTATAAGTGTGTTCCTTCTTTCTGAATACCTTATGTCCAAGATATCTATCTTCATTTCTTATGAGGAGAATGTCTAATAACGGGATGGTGTTGTTCTCTTCAACCTCCATTGTGAACTTGATATCTTCAGATATATTATTGAGGTGGTCTAGAAAGCTACTTAACTCCTTGTCCTCGTGATCCGGATTTAAACAGGAATGCAACAAATTATAGAGATAACCGTAAACACAGAGATGCAGTGGAAATAATACTTCATTTCATTAATGTAAAATACCGAAATATGCTTACAAACGAGAATGGAAATAAACCAGCTAGGGTGATGGTAGCTTACCTCTGAGAAGAGATGTGGCGGCTACATGCCTTTGAACTGTCTTACAATGAGGCTCAAGGGCCTTTTTATTATTGAACAATAAGAGCACACCCTAAACAACCAAAACCCTAACCCAAGGAGATGTAACACCAAGAGTTTATGGGCCCCGTTGGGGTGTGTTGGACAGCCAACTTCCCGGGGTTGCGACATGGTCATATTATCTCCGTTTGACGTGCATGATAGCTTGTTAGAAATATCTCTCCGAGGACTACGGCGAAAAAGATGTTTTTAAATAAAAAAATCGGTGGCGGTAGATTTCCCAAAAAACGTCGTTTAGGGCCTCAAAA
Source organism: Pinus tabuliformis (assembly GCA_031772625.1). Taxonomy (NCBI): domain Eukaryota; kingdom Viridiplantae; phylum Streptophyta; class Pinopsida; order Pinales; family Pinaceae; genus Pinus; species Pinus tabuliformis. Next base: position 391,453,891 of record CM062813.1, read on the forward strand.
CGGCTCTGGAAGTTGAGGACCCGAAAAACTACTAAAAATAGTAAACTGTGCTATAACTAAGGAAACTAAAAAACTGAAAGAAGCAATGGTGGGGGTCCAAGTGGAATTGGCGGGTGGCCACCAATATCCACCTGGATCATTCCTCCCCCCTTAGGAAGCAATGGTCCCCATTGCATTGAGTTCCTCCATAAGATGAGGGAACTTCTACTGAACTTGCTCCCTGGTGAGCCACTTGCCCTGGTGAAGGAGTTGGCCTGCCTTGACAACTCGATACATTTGGATATTTTGCTGGTGAGTGTGCTTGATCTGTGTGTCCATGATCTGATCAGTTGCAGCTTGTTCCATGCAATCTGTATTTAACTCTATGGGTGTGAGTTGTTATGCAATGTCGGATGTGTCTAGTAATGGTGGAAAGTATGGCTGAAGGTGGTCCACATTGAACACTGGGTGCAGGCCAAGGAATGGGGGAATGCTGAGCTCAAATGCATCGTCTCCCACAACCTTGGTAACGGTGTAAGGACCATATCGGAGTGGTCTGAGTTTTCGATAGGCTCCAGTAAGGCATTCCTTTTGCAAATGCAACCGGAGTTTGTCGCCCACCTGAAACTTGTGTGGCACCCGATGTTGATCATGTCGCTGCTTGTACTTGGCATTTGATTTCTCCAGAATGTCATGGACTTGCTGGCGAATATGTTGGATGTGCTCAGTGAAGCAGTTTGCCTTATCTAATTCGAACTGGACATGAGTTGAATCTGCATGAGTAGCTACAAATGGCATGGCCACATCAATGGGACATAGTGGCTGGAATCCCAAGCCCACCTGAAAAGGGCTGTGGCCAGTTGAGCTATGGAGAGCCCAGTTGTAGCTGTGTTGAACATAGGGGAGGCTCTCATCCCATGTGCGTGGATGCTTTGAGTTGTACATGCGAAAAATGTGTACAATCATCCTGTTGACAACCTCTGTCTGACCATCAGTTTGAGGATGGAAGGCTGTGGACTTAGTGAGTTTGGTGTCCAACATCGACCAGAGACTAGGCCAAAATGTATTGAGGAACCTGTTGTCCCGATCTGAGATTATAGACTACGGGATCCCAAAGTGTACCCACACTTGTTCAAAGAAGAGTTTAGTAGTGGCTTCTGCTGTGATATTCTTCTTGCAGGCCGCCATAATGGCCATCTTCGAGGACTTGTCGATGGCCATAAAACACAGTCATTTCCATGCTTAGTGGAAGGAAGGCCTGACATGTAATCCATGGATATGGATTCCCAAGGTCGACTAGGGGTAGGAATTGGGGTATAGAGGCCTTGCTTCTTGATGGTCGGTTTGGCAATGGTGCAGGCAGTGCATGATCTGATGTACTTCCCGACATCCTGCCGAAGATTCGGCCAATAGAAATACTTCTGCAATACTGCCACCATTTTTTCGACCTCGAAATGTCCAACAGCTTGACTGTAGTATGTTTTGCAAATCATCTTGGCACGCTCGCTTGAAGGAACACAAAGGTGACCCAGGTGGCATAACAGGGCATCCTGGAGGTGAAAATCTGGAACATGCTGACCCTCCAAGAGTGTCTGGTATGTGTGACTGAATTCTGGGTTGCTTTTATAGAGAAGTGGCCAATCAGAAGTCTCGTGCCCACAAGAGTTGAGCACGATGGTTAACGCCATGATCGGTGGTCGACTGAGGCAATCTGCAACATTATTGGTGTTGCTCTTCTTATACTTGATATTCAAATGGAACTGTTGCAGGTATGTGGACCATTTCTGATGGCAATCATTCTGCAATTTCCCTTGGGTCCGTATGAACTGCAAGGGTCAGTGGTCTATGTGGATGATCGTTTCCTTCCCCAAAATGTGATGCTTCCATTATCGACAGGCCTACACAATGGAATACATCTCTTTGTCATACGTGGGATACTTCCGGACTATCTCTGAAAGTGTCTCATTGTGATATGCCATTGGATGCCCGTGTTGAGTAAGAACTGCCCCAGTAACATAGTTAGATGCATCTGTCTCGACCTCAAATGGTTGTTGCAAGTTTGGTAATGCAAGAACTAGTGCCGAGCAGAAATGATCTTTCAGCTCTGTGAATGCCTTCTGTTGAGATTCGGACCAAAATAATTTTGCTTTTGCTCCTCCCTTGGTGACTTGACTCAAGGGCCAAGTGATATGAGAAAATCCTAACATGAACCTGCAATAGAAGTTGGCAAGGCCTAGAAAGCTGCGAAGCTCTGTCAGAGTGGTTGGAGATGGCCAATCCCGAATGACTTGGATCTTGGCTTGATCCACATGCACCCCCTGTTCACCAATAATGTATCCCAGATACTGAACCTGGGTCATGAAAAAAGTGCATTTCTCCAAATTGGCACATAACTTGTGTTGCTGCAGTGTTTGGGGAACCTATTGAATGTGGTGGAGGTGCTCTTCCCAGCTTTGGCTGAAGATCAAGATGTCATCCAGGTATACCACTACAAATGAGTTGGTGAATGGCCACAAGATGTCATCCATTAGCCTCATGAATGTTGCAGGAGAATTCATCAATCCGAAAGGCATAACCAACCATTCGAAAAGGCCCTCCTTGGCTTTGAAGGCAGTCTTCCACACATTGGAGGGTTCGATTGGTACCTGGTGATATCCTAACTTCAAATCAATCTTGCTGAAATATTTTACCCCCTTCAGTTGGTCCAGGATGTCATCAATCCATGGGATTGGGTACCTATTATGGACAGTGATATTGTTCAGTGCCCGATAGTCCATACAGAGTCTCCAAGTCCCATTCTTCTTCTGTACCAACACGATCGGGCTTCCACAAGGCGATGAACTTGGATGGATGTGACCTTTTTGCAGCAGCTCCTGAATCTACCTCTTGATTTCATCGTTCTCGAGAACGGAGTGCCAATAGATTGTTCCATTGGGCAGCGACACACCTAGGGTCAGATCAATGGAGTGCTTGACTTGATAGTGCAGAGGAACCCCTACGAGGGAGGTGAAGATGTCCTCGTACTCGTCCATGAACTTGTCCATCTTTAGTTGTCGTGCGGAGGGGCCCTGTCTGGAGGTCGTGGCCACCGTCCTTTTCTTTCCTTGAGTGCGCATCATCAAGAAAACAAATTTCCTGGTTTTGGAAATGAGCTTACTACATTGTTTTGTAGTAACCAAAGAGAAGGCGATAGGCGGTGCTACCTCTGGTATCCTGTACAACTTATTTCCCAAAGTAACAATAACATCACGGGGCCTTGATTCATACACAGCATGCCACTTCCACAAGTATGGTTGTCCTAATAATACATCACAAAATTCAAGGGGAGCAATGTCACACAATACTTCAACCATGAAGGGCTTGATGTTGTATGGAAGGCGACATTGTTGGCTCATACGAAGATCCCGTCCTTGGTGAAGCCACCCAATAGTGTACAGTTTTGGATGTGCTGTGGTCAATAAGCCCAACCGCTTCACGACCTCTACTGAAATGAGGTTCTTTTGGCTCTCGCTATCGACAATGAACTATAGCGGGGAGCCCTTTACCCACATCTAGGAGTGGAAGAGACGCTCCTCCTCCTCTAGATATTCAGGTTCATCCTTCTGGATCTTTGTGGTGGCAATGGTGGTGTTGGGCTCCACATCAATAATCTTCTTCCCTTTGTCAATACCCTTATTGGGTTCTAACTCAGAGTCGGAACATGCATCTAATTATGAAAACTTTAGCTCAGCCACCAGTGTCTGCTTGGGCTGACACTCACTTGTGTTGTGAGTGGAGCTCTTATGGAACTCACACCACTTTCCCGTGTCCTTTCTCGACTTGACGATGTTGTTCTTTGCTTGCAGCTTTGGCAAGTTGTCTTGGGCTACCCCACCTTGGCATTGTCCTTTGTTCTACGATTTGGGGGCACCTTTCCCTTATTTCAGATTTGCAGATCCAAAGTCTCGCTTCTTCTGTTTAAAATTTTTCTCGACCTTGACAACATACTGGTATGCTTTGCCGAGTGAGGAGATGTTTAGGAATTCTACTTCTTCCTGGATGTACTTGTGCAGGCAGCCATGGTATTTGAGTACAAAATGCTGCTCTGTATCCTTGATACCCAACTTTGTGTGAAGGGTATGGAAAATATTGGTAAACTCCAGCACATCTTGGTCCCTTCCCGGTCCACTTTATGTATTGATCCTCATAGCTTTTGAAAAGGTAGTACTACTCTTTGATGGCATCCCGGAATGAATCCCAAGTGGGTGCGGCTGAAAATAGTGAGGCTGTACTTTCATCCTTCTGCTCACAGTAGGTTTCCCACCAATCCTTGATGGGGGGTTTGCTTTGAGAAGAACGAAAATAATCTTTTCCTGACTAGAAAAATCATGAACAGAAAAATAACCCTCTAGCACATTTAACCATTTATCGACAGCATCTGCATCTATCTGACCCTTGAATATGGGGATTTCAAAATTAACTTGTACCTTAAACAGTGTGGTGTTTCCAGAGTTTTGTTGGAAGCCGATGCGTCGCCCCTGGGTAGCCGCTGAAGGATCTTGAAAAATTTGTCCATCATTTCGTTCCTTTTTCACTCGAGGGCTTCTTCGAGCAAGATTTTGATAAGATCTCTCGCCCCCTCGTCTTTATTTCCATCCACCATGGGAGGTTGTCAGGATTTTCGAGGTTGGTCTTGCAAAGGTTCGACCAGTTCAAGCCCTAAATCCTTATATCCCGACCTCGTTGGGGACATGCAAAGAAAAAACAGAGAAGAAAAGCAGACTGCTTTGATACCACTAATCCAGATTTAAACAAAAACGCAACAAATTATAGAGATAACCTAAACACAGAGATGCAGCGGAAATAATACTTCATTTCATTAATGTAAAATACTGAAATATGCTTACAAACAGAAATGGAAATAAACCAGCTAGGGTGATGGTAGCTTATCTCTGAGAAGAGATGTGGCGGCTAAATGTCTCTGAACTATCTTACAATGAGGCTCAAGGGCCTTTTTATTATTGAAAAATAAGAGCAAACCCCAAAAAACCAAAAACCTAACCCAAGGAGATGAAACACCAAGAGTTTATGGGCCCCGTTGGTGTGAGTTGGACAACCAACTTCCTGGGGTCGCGACTTGGTCATATTATCTCCATTTGACGTGGATGATAACCTGTTGGAAAGATCTCTTTGAGTACTACGACAAAAAAATACAATTTTAGACAGAAAATCGCTAGCGGTAGATTTCCCAAAAACATCGTTTAGGGCCTCAAAATGGCTCCGGAGTTTTAGGACCCGAAAAACTGTTAAAAATAGTAAACTGTGATATAATTAAGGAAACTGAAAAACTGAAAGAAGCAATGGTGGTGGTCCAAGTGGAATTGGCGAGTGGCTACCAATATCCACTTGGATCACCTCGTGCTGCCAATTGGCAATAATTTCATCAAAGAAGCTAATCTAGAATTTTGGCGTTAACAGGAAAGTGTCAAGAGCTTTCTTTTCAAATTTCTCCATAAATAGGTTGGCTACCATAGGGGATAAAGGAGATTACATACCTACTACAGATGTTTTCTTGAAGAGTTCACCTTGGAAGGTGAAGAAAGTGGAGCGAATACATATTTCCCAATAAACGTCATTTAGGGCCTCAAAACGGCTCCGGAAGTTTAAGACTCGAAAAATTGCTAAAAATAGTAAACTATGCTATAATTAAGGAAACTAAAAAACTGATAGAAGCAATGGTGAGGGTCCAAGTGGAATTGGCAGGTGGCCACCAATATCCACCTAGATCACCTCGTGTGGCCAATTGGAACTAATTTCATCAAAGAATCTAATCTAGAATTTTGGTGTTAACAGGAAAGTATCAAGAGCTTTCTTTTCAAATTTCTCCATAAATAGGTTGGCTACTATAGGGGATAGAGGAGACCCCATACCTACTCCAGATGTTTGCTCAAAGAATTCACCTTGGAAGGTGAAGAAAGTGGAGCGAATACATATTTCCCAAAAATCGTCATTTAGGGCCTCAAAATGGCTCCGGAAGTTTAGGACCTGAAAAAATGCTAAAAATAGTAAACTGTGCTATAATTAAGGAAACTGAAAATTTGAAAAAAGCAATGGTGGGGGTCCAAGTGGAATTGGAAAGTGGCCACCAATATCCACCTGGATCACCTCATGCGGAAAATTGGCACTAATTTCATCAAAGAAGCTAATCTAGAATTTTGGCATTAACAGGAAAGAACAATGTAAACTTTGAAACGAGAACTGATACTGTTACCCGTTTCGTAGAGATAGCAAAAAAATGACCCGATTTTCAAAAGTGGTGATGCAGAATACACATGTTTTTTTTAGAACATGGTTTTTGGAACTTTAATTTGTTTTCATGTTCAAGGATGAAATCAAGTTTTAGAATGGTAGTGATTTTCATGCTGATTTTAAAAAGTGAGTATTCTGCATCACACCCTTTTTTTAAATAACCTATTTTTTGACTTTTAATTTTCTAGTGTGTGAAATGTACAAAATTAATTTCTAAATTTGATAGTTTTTGAAGTCGTCATTTTATTCATATTTTCTTGTTCTCCATCTTAATTTTTTTTTTTTTTTTAGGGGGGTTTTTATTGTTTTGCGTTTTTAAATTAGAAAGTCGATAGTTTGAATTTTAGATAATCTACATATTTATACATCCTTAATTAATTTTTCAATCCACATGAAATAATTGTTTCTAAAAAACAACATTTTTTAACAATGGACATAAAAATAACGATTTTTAACATAAATATAACAAAAAAACTAAATGTTTTGATAATTTTTTGCTAGAATTAACATGTCAAAATCACAATTTTTATACAAAAATATTAACTAAAAATGGTCAAATAATAGTTTTTTTTATGAATTTCATGTCAAAAAAATAATAATAACAACTTTTTTTTTCAAAAAATAATAATTAACTTAAAAATCAATGCGAAAATCACAGTTGTGCTCTCTCTTTCTTTCACATACCAGACCCTTGATGGAAATTTCACCTCTTTTGAACTTTTCCAATCTGAGATTAGCTTCTTATCACTTAAAGCACTTGAAATATTTGTAGGCATGAGCTCAGGTGGAGTTCGTTCACCAATGTTTTTTGAAGATACACCTTTAAGACTCTTTGGTCCAGAAAGATTCACAAAAATTTTCCTTGATGCCATTTTCCTAAAAAAAAACACATAAATTAGTAAATAAAAAAACATATTAACTTAAATTAACAACAAAAATATACCATAAATTTTTTATTTGTATAATCAGAATTGCCCAGCCACCTCTAACGGGCAGGCGGGTCGATGGGCGAGCGGGAGGTCAAGTGAGGGATAATGAGACTAAGTGCACAATTAGGCAAGTATGGGCGAGCCCCTACCCATGCGCCCCCCACAACCCCCTGACGACTACATTGAAGCCCCGACCCCATTAACTTATTCCTCTCACGAGAGATCTCTTGTCTGGATTCACTACACATTAATAATTAAAGTAACACGCGTGATCCAATCTCCGAAAATGATGATGATGACAAATCCATCGATATGATTACCAAGTTATTGTACTCCTTGCATCCATCAAATCTGTGTTTTCTCTTTGTTTCGCTCGCCAACTCTGTATTTCTTCGTGGTCCATCTTTTGCATGCCACGCTAGATGTTTGTTTTCAGCTAAATTTTCTGTTTGAACGAAGCTTCCTAAGCTTCCCCCCCTCCCCGGCCCCCTCCGCTTCCCTCACCCTACCCTCTACCGTCCCCCCACACTCCCGCGCCCCATCCCCCCTCGCCCCCCGCCGCCGCCCCCCCCCCCCCCCCCCCCCCCCCCCCCCCCCCCCCCCCCCCCCCCCCCCCCCCCCCCCCCCCCCCCCCCCCCAAACCTCCTACACCCCCAAACCCCTCCCCGAGGGAGTAAACTTGTTTGAATAACAATAGAAAAGGTGTTTGGTTTTTTCAATGCATGGATAGAGAGTGATTTGTTGTTGATATTTAAGTAATGATATTTTGTTTATGATTGAATTTCAACTTAATCTTTAGGTCTTCCGTTGTGATAAGAACACACATGTTTGACATCATATTCTAGTGTAAAAATGTTGTTTCTACATTTATACATAGTTTAATCTCAAGTCTTTTACAAGTAGTTAAAGTGCCAAAAGGCACATGCAAGGGAGGTTGTGGGCTATTAGCTATAGAGCAATGAATACTACCATAGAGGGACACAACAATCACAAAAGGAGTCATTTGTGAGGAGATAATTGAGACTTAAATAAATATGGATAAGTAGGTGGCAATCTAAAACAACTTAACATATCTTCCTTATTGTGTAGAAATCAATTTTAGTAATGCGATTGCGTGCATAAAATGAGTAAATATTTCCTTCAAACTTAAATCATTTAAACATCAAGCTTTGCATAGATGGTTTGTTTATTGAGTTATCAATATGAATAGTGCATGGTTTATTACCTTTTGCAAAGATTGGCCTTTGAAGAAATTTTGTATGAAATGTTTTGACAACATTTATCCTTCTATTAAAAATGTAAATATTAGAAGATATACTTCCATTATTTTGGAGTTCCACCTAGGTTTCCATTGTGTCTTTTCTAAGCCATTTTTCCTTCAGTGTAAGCATGTGTACAAATTTATTTATTTATTTATTAGAAAAAGTCAGAACAACAATTAGAAGCCCCGCTTCACTCTAACAGTGATAATCGTAATAATTAGAAAATATGATGGTATTAAACCTTGATTGAGGAATCCCCATGTATGGTCCATGTATTAGATATAGAATATGGATATGCAAGCATTGAGAAACATTTCTTGGAATTTGAATTGCTCAACTTTTCATTCCTTTTGAGCATGACTTTTTTTTTTTTTAATTTTTTCAAATGCATTCAGGAATGCTAAAGTAACAGTGTTTTCTCAAATTTCAAATATAAAATGTTATCCTTTGCTAGACATTCATATGCATACATCAAATTCACATACTAACAAATAAATGCATTTTTTCCAACACATAAATGTAAAGACCTTATTTTTAAACATGTGTTTTATTTAATATTATCCTCACATTGATGAGTAGGGAGCCATGTAACATTAATTCCGATGTGATTATTCAACAAGAGTAAACACATCATTTGCTTTATAAATCGTTATTAAAAGAAAAATGGCATAATGTCACTACTTTTGGGATTGTGTTAATCGATGAGACACAACTCTATAGTATTGTTTCAAGGTTTCAGATAGAGTATACAAATAATTGCTTCTCCAATCCACTAATAAGTATGCCTTTCTTATTTATGTAATGCTATGATTTTCATATATGAATGTTCAAATATGTTGCCATTATTATTTGCGTTAAATCAATTACATATAGCCAAACATTATTTCCATTGATACCAGTAACCATTTTAAAATGCTAAAATCTCAAGTTTTTGTAGTTATAATTTAAGCCCATTGTGAAATCTCATATATTTTTCCACAAACAATACTGATCACTCTTCAAAGTTAGTTCTCTCAACTCCATCGGCAAACTTTTGGTGATAGGCTTGTTGCCTTACCTTTTCCTCTCATTCCCTATGTTGTAAAACAAATTCTATGACTGTCAGTGTTCCACATTTAACTTGCTTTCCTAAAAATGCCCATTAAAATTAGTTGGATATGCCTAAAATAAGAGTTAAGAGTAAAAGATTGGTAGATTAATGGATGAAACAATATGTATTAGCTCATGTAATAGGAAGGAAAATCCTTTAAACTTCTGTGAAAATGTCCATAATGAGACAAATAACTCTATAACATCTTTTCAAGGTTTCAGATTAAGGATATAAATTAATTTGATTATCCAATCCACTAAGAAGTACACCTTTCTTAATTTATGTAATGCTTTGATTTTCATATGTGAATATTCAATTGTGTTTCCATCATTACTTTAAACAAATCAATTACATATAACCAGAGATTATTGTAATTGATATCCATATGAATATTATATAATGCTAAAATCTCAACTTTTTGTAATTATAATTTAAGCTCATTGTGAAATATCTTAATAATTTGCCACAAATGATACCTATCATTCTCCAAAGTTAGTGCTCTCAACTCTATTGGCAAGCTTGGGTGATATGCTTTCTGCTTGACCTTTTCCTTTATGCTTGACCTTTTCGTCTCGTTCACCTTTCACATGCTTTCCTAAAAATGAGGACCATGAATTCAATACACATACTTTACCAAAAACATTCCATCACACTGATCAAGAAGTTTTGTTTTTCGTTGTCAAAGGTTTTAAAGTTCCATTCCCTGTGGAAAAGTTTAGTCAGAAAATATCAGAGATTTGTTTTTATCTGATTTGTTTTTATTTTGTCTTTGTCTTAACGATGAAGCATACTGATGATTCCAAACTAACCATATTGACAAAGTATTTTTTACCCAAATTTTTCTTAGATTAAAAATTGTTAGGCAAAATTTTACTTTTTCATTAACTCCCATTATTATGAAAAAAATTGTATGGACACAATTCGTGTATATATTATAACGTCATGAAAGTTGCGGTTAGGTTATATAAACGTTAAATGAACAATAGCTACTCTGATATCAATACAAATTGTGTTTTTTTTCCGTACTGAAAAAATAGATGATATTAAAACAATTGTAATATATGTGAATTTTTATATTAAGTTATTTAACCAAAAAGAATCATACATCATTTTCGAAATATTTTTGATAACAATTTAATGTCGCATTATATTAATTCCGAAAATAACCTAATTCTGTAACTTTTTCACCCAATTCTCAAAAATAACTTATCTCCATATGTTATCGCCGATGAGGGTAACCGATGATTGAACGGACGTGTTGGGGGAGCTGGCTTGCTGTCGCGAAGGGCAATACTCGTGTTTCATGTCATCCACCGTCACCCATTACTTCACAGTGTGTGTGAAGGTTACGTTATTATTGGTTTCTTAATTTGTTTTTAAGTGGAGTTTAAGTTTCTTAACGTTATTTTAAGTATCCACGTTTGGAAATTTTTAAATCCAAAGCAGTGGCCCCCAGCAAAATGAAACTTGCATATCACAAAAGGAAATAATTAGACATTCATTTATCTACATAGAAAATAATTTGACATAGCATAAAACTTTAAAACAAATAACCCTTTGACTTTACAAACAAAACAAATTTTAAATTCCAATCCTGGATCGAAAAGTTATCAATTATAAAAGAAGTCAATGATGTTTGGCATGAAAATTTCCTACTGTTCGATCCTGGTGTGTTCCCTTCATGCTCTCGCACTAGCTGCCTCGCTGCTGGTTGACTTATATTCATTGGTAGCTTGGATGGAGGAAGATATCGCTTTATAATTTTTCAAAGGGAAGTTGATAAAGTAAAATCAATTTATCGATTACCGGTCGAATTTCCAAACGTGGATACTTACAATAATGTTAAAAAACTTAAACTCCATTGAAAATGAAACATGATAATCTAATTAAACATAGTTGAATATCTGCTAATGAGAAATTCAAACGATAAACAAAAGCAGAAACCACTGTAGCCATTTCCTTAAAAAACTTTAAAGTTTCTAGAGAACCTTGATGTAACATTTTTGTCGTTAACCATTTAAATTAAAGCGTGCCCCTCCAACTGAGTTCTAGACTGATTTTCCTCTATCAACTGCCCTTTGACAAATTATAAAGTGATATTTTCCTCCATCCACGCTGCAGTATGAATATATGTCAACCAGCAGTGAAGCTCGTCCGAGAGAATAATCGACAGCCCCAGAATCGACCGGTCGATTCCCGGAATCGACCGCCCCGCCCGCGGCGGGTCGATTCCCGGAATCGACAGGTCGGGCGGGGCGGGGCGGTCGATTCCGGGAATCGACCTGTCACGCCCCCAATCTTTTTTTTTCTAATTGGGCGGAGCGCGGCACCACCGAACGCCCAATCTTGCCGACCGCACGTTTATGGACTACGCCTCAATCACAAATACTTAACTTATTTTCACCAAGTGCATTAATCTTCATTAAACATTAACATAACTCTTCATCAACATTTAACATAAATCAATACCACATTAATAATCAACACATCAAGATTTGTGGGAGGGGCAACTCCCAAAGAGTTCGCCCAACCGAATTATATTATAACCAAATTACAACTGATTACAATAGTGCGCCGGACTGAAGTCTCGGCCGCACACCCAACTGATATATAAGCTGGCGTCGGGAAACCCCACGACCGCCCTCTAACAAAGATTATAGTTCGGACAAACGTCTGTTTACAACAGCGCTGCCCGCGGCCGAGTTGGCTCACCCGAGCTCTAACTCACTGACCGGTTCTGCACACACCTCCGAATATACAACAGGCCGCCGCCCGTTTCTCACAGTGCTGACCCGCGGCCGAGTTAGCTCACCCGAGCTCTTAACTCGCCGACCGGTTGCGCACTACCAACTGTATGACAGTCCTCCGCCTCCGTGCACCGATGCTACAGCAAGGTAGCTCGCCCGAACTCTGACCTGCTATTCGACCTGCGCACTTTGACGTGCCACCCTGAACCAAGTCGCCGTGACCAAGTTTCCGCCTCCCTGTTTTACCCTGCTCGAACTGCCCTTACTGCGGCCACGTTCTCGCCGTATCACTGTTCGGCGTCACCCAATAACTCGACCTGCGCTCCGTTTAGTTCACCCAGCCGCCTGATAGACTCGCACTACAAGAGAGTGCGCATTTCAGTCTCTATCTTTTGCGTATGGAGAGAACGCTCAAGACTTGCTTGAATGCCTTTGCTTGAATGAGCTCGCCTTCTTTATAGTCGCCCAGCTTGCCTCTAGGGGCTTCTATTCTTTCGGCCGACGCCCTTACTTTAAGTTTACGAAACCCCGAATTTCCTTTAGGGGCGGGTCGGCCCTTGCTTTAAGGCAAGGGCGACCCCGCCCTTATAACTTCGGTCTATTTGTTTCTTAATTCGTGAGCTCTTCGCCCACTGTTCATTGTTACCCGCGCCCTTGTGTCGGCTGCTGCCCATGTCTTCGCTCGGCCGGCGTTCACTCGCGCCCGTGTTCGCTGTGTCCACGTTCCAGCTCGTGCCCGCCCTGCCTCCGTCCATGCCTTCGCTCGTCACCTGCGTCCGGGTAAGGTTCGCCCTTGGGTCGCCCGCCCATTTGGTGCGGGTCGCCCTCGGGTCGACCTACCGATCATTCAACCGGCTCTTCGTTTACTGCTACACGCCGCGCCCTCGCCTGCTGCTGCACGACGCGCCCATCGTTCCTTGCTGTGTCTGTCCGCCCGGTGGGCGGGCGCGCCTTCGCCCAGCTCGCCGCCCAACCGCCTGTCGCGTTTGTCTGCCCGGCGGGCGGGCGCGCCTTCGCCCAGCTCGCCGCCCAACCGTCTGCCGTGTCTGTCTGCCCGGCGGGTGGGCGCGCCTTCGCCCGGCTCACCGCCCAACCGTCGTGCGTGTCTACCCGGTAAGCGGGCGCGCTTCTGCCCAGCTCGCCGTTTCATTCAACTGTCATGTGTGTTCGCCCGGTGGGTGGGCGCGCTTCTGCCCAGCTCGCTGTTCCACCCGACTTTCGTGTGTGTCCGCCCGATGGGTGGGCGCGCTTCTGCCCAGCTCGCCGTTCCATCTGACTACCGTGTGTGTCTGCCCGGTGGGTGGGCGCGCCTTCGCCCAGCTCGTCACCCAACCGTCGTTTAGTTTGTTCGCCCGCCGGGTCGCCGTGCACGGTTCGCCCGCCCGGCTCGCCCGTGGGTCATGTCACTTTCGTGCAAACCGTCGTGCACGCCCTGCCCGAGTCGCTAGGGCGTCACACTCTCCTCCACCCGAAGACGTTGTCGACCCGACAACTTATCCACCGCCAAGGTTGATTTTTACTATGGTGTAGGCTCCCTCATGCAAGGTGACCACCAACCTGCATAGAGTCTGTTTCCACCAAGTCTGCTTCATAATCAAGTGTTTATCTTACGGTCCCATGCCCAGATCTATGGGAGCCCCCATTTTCTGCTGCACGTCCTCATACCTGCTCAATCTCCAAGTGAGGGCTCATTGCCTTGAACAGCCAACAATGAGCCCACCCCTTTTGTCCATTAAGAAGATGCATGGGGAGAACCTGGAGGTTCTCCTTTATCAACCAGCTCCATTTCAATGTCAGGCTCCTCATTTCTTGTTTTTTGTTGACATGACTCCCGATCTCCCTCTTGGATCTTCGGTACTTCCTGCACATCCCCGATGTTGTCTCTCACTTCCTCTGGTCCTTTGAGCACGTTCGAACAACTACCGGAGAGTGTTTCAACAGCCAAGGGCTGTTCCACAATCTTCGTCTTATCCTTAAGCAGCCGATTGTCTCTCTTAGAATCGTTTCTCGTCATGCTAATGGTTGGAACACCAATAGGCGTGTCTCCCTGACCATCATAGATGAAAAGTTTCTTCAGATGTGGCACGACTACGACCTCATATTGCTTCATGAATTCCATCCCCAATACGGCCTCATAATCGTCAATCCTCACTATGGTGAAGTCCACCTTCCCGGTCCATGTACCAAGAGTGATCATCACTCCTTCAGCCATACCGAAAACATTTGTCGGAGGGGAATTAACTGTCTTTATCTGCGCCTCCATAGGCACAACCTTCAGTCCAAGTCTCCTCGCCGTCCTTCGGCTCATAAAGTTGTGCGAAGCTCCGCTATCAATCATAGCGAAAACATCTGTCATACCGAACTTTGCTTGAGCATATAACAGTCCCCATTTTTCTGAATCCGTCTCTTCACTTTCTACTTCGATTTCTACCTTGGAGGCAGCGTCTAAGTCTACCTCATTTGTAGTCTTATCATGAAGTTCTTCGGCAGAAGAGACCTCTATTATCAGATTTTCCTCAACTCTCGAGACCCTCTCTTCAAGTTTTTCTTTTCGCTTTTCCTCAAGTCTTACTTCTCCTTTCAAGGCCTCGAGGCGCCTTTCGAGGATTAGACAATCCTTCCTTCTTTTGTTCATTTCGTGTCTTAGTCTTAGCTCCTTGAGTTCTGCTTCTATCAAGAGCCCTTCTTTTGTAAGTCGGTTAGCTTCGTCTACATTCAAGTTCGAAGCCCCTTTTTTCACCAACGCACGGAGAGCGCGCTTTATTGCTACCAACTTTCTGCCGCAATCCATGTACTCCCGTCGTAGTTTATCATTTTCTTCAAGAATTTCCTTCTCGAGTTTTTCCAAGGTTTCGCAACCCAATAATTCCAAGATAGACATCTTTCCGGGCTACTCGTCTTAGAATATGCAGATTCACCTTCAATTTTTTTTTACCGAGACAACCCTGTCAAGTTAAAAATGCTTCGAACCAGCTCGCTGACCGAGCTCTGATACCACCTGTCACGCCCCCAATCTTTTTTTTTCTAATTGGGCGGAGCGCGGCACCACCGAACGCCCAATCTTGCCGACCGCACGTTTATGGACTACGCCTCAATCACAAATACTTAACTTATTTTCACCAAGTGCATTAATCTTCATTAAACATTAACATAACTCTTCATCAACATTTAACATAAATCAATACCACATTAATAATCAACACATCAAGATTTGTGGGAGGGGCAACTCCCAAAGAGTTCGCCCAACCAAATTATATTATAACCAAATCACAACTGAATTACAATAGTGCGCCGGACTGAAGTCTCGGCCGCACACCCAACTGATATATAAGCTGGCGTCGGGCAACCCCACGACCACCCTTTAACCAAGATTACAGTTCGGACAAACGTCCGTTTACAACAGCGCTGCCCGCGGCCGAGTTGGCTCACCCGAGCTCTAACTCGCCGACCGGTTCTGCGCACACCTCCGAATATACAACAAGCCGCCGCCCGTTTCTCACAGTGCTGACCCACGGCCGAGTTAGCTCACCCGAGCTCTTAACTCGCCGACCGGTTGCGCACAACCAACTGTATGACAGTCCTCTGCCTCCGTGCACCGATGCTATAGCAAGGTAGCTCGCCCGAGCTCTGACCTTCTATTCGACCTGCGCACTTTGACGTGCCACTCTGAACCAAGTCGCTGTGACCAAGTTTCCGCCTCACTGTTTTACCCTGCTCGAACTGCCCTTACTGCGGTCACGTTCTCACCGTATCACTGTTCGGCGTCACCCAATAACTCGACCTGCGCTCTGTTTCGTTCACCCAGCCGCCTGATAGATTCGCACTACAAGAGAGTGCGCATTTCAGTCTCTATCTTGTGCGTATGGAGAGAACGCTCAAGACTTGCTTGATTGCCTTTGCTTGAATGAGCTCGCCTTCTTTATAGTCGCCCAGCTTGCCTCTAGGGGCTTCTATCCTTTCGGCCGACGCCCTTACTTTAAGTTTACGAAACCCCGAATTTCCTTTAGGGGCGGGTCGGCCCTTGCTTTAAGGCAAGGGCGACCCCGCCCTTATAACTTCGGTTATGTGTTTCTTAATCCGTGAGCTCTTCGCCCACTGTTCATTGTTACCCGCGCCCTTGTGTCGACTGCCGCCCATGTCTCAGCTCGGCCGGCGTTCACTCGCGCCCGTGTTCGTTGTGTCCACGTTCCAGCTCGTGCCCGCCCTGCCTTCGTCCATGCCTTCGCTCGTCACCTGCGTCCGGGTAAGGTTCGCCCTTGGGTCGCCCGCCCGTTTGGTGCGGGTCGCCCTCGGGTCGACCTACCGATCATTCAACCGGCTCTTCGTTTACTGATACCCGCCGCGCCCTCGCCTTCTGCTACACGACGCGTCCATCGTTCCTTGCTGTGTCTGTCGGCCCGGTGGGCAGGCGCGCCTTCGCCCAACTCGCCGCCCAACCGCCTGTCGCGTCTGTCTGCCCGGCGGGCGGGCGCGCCTTCGCCCAGCTCGTCGCCCAACCGTCTGTCGTGTCTGTCTGCCCAGCGGGCGGGCGCGCCTTCGCCCGGCTCGCCGCCCAACCGTCGTGTGTGTCTACCCGGTAAGCGGGCGCGCTTCTGCCCAGCTCGCCGTTCCGTTCAACTGTCATGTGTGTCCGCCCGGTGGGTGGGCGCGCTTCTGCCCAGCTCGCCGTTCCACCCGACTTCCGTGTGTGTCCGCCCGATGGGTGGGCGCGCTTCTGCCCAGCTCGCCGTTCCATCTGACTTCCGTGTGTGTCCGCCCGGTGGGTGGGCGCGCCTTCGCCCAGCTCGTCACCCAACCGTCGTTCAGTTTGTTCGCCCGCCGGGTCGCCGTGCACGGTTCGCCCGCCCGGCTCGCCCGTGGGTCATGTCACTTTCGTGCAAACCGTCGTGCACGCCCTGCCCGAGTCGCTAGGGCGTCACACGACCGGTCGGGTGGCGCTTACTTTCAACAAGGAGTTCCATTGTCCTGCATTCAATGTTAAATCTAATAATGCAAATGTAATGGATGGTTTAGTTTTTCTCAATAACCATTACTTCAATAAAACTACTTACCACGTTTTCCATTAACATTGATAAATATCCAATTAGGAAACAGGATAAACTACACTTTAAGACTGGATAACTTTGTTTCTTAGAATCTATGTTTTTGTTCTGCGGGTAGTGAATATTTTGGCCAAATGGTTTTGGCAGTTGAACTTCCTGTCAACATGTAACTAATGAAGAAATTTGTCTACCACGTTTCTGGCAATCACCTTATTCTATATAACGATAAATGTATATCGAACAACATTATTTTGAAAACGCAGTTGTCCTTAAACTCAAAATAGCTTATTCTGCCTATGGCTTACCTTTATTCTGTGGAGTTCAGACAGTTACTACATTTAGTTTCAAAAGTTGTCAGGTCACGTTTCAAAAGTCGTCAAGAGTTTGTTTCTCTGATGATTTCTTCGCCCGATATGACTTTTTTGTGTCAAAATAATCTGATATAGTTTGAGATCCGCACGATCAGATTTCTTTCAAGGTAACAAATTCAATGAAATCTCCCTCCTGGAATCATGCAAAAACAGTAACCCGTCCATTCTATTCATCGCCTACTTTTTGAGTATTTGTTCAATCCTTCATGGTTAAAATGATGATGGATGATTTACAAACAGTAAACGCAACAATTCATGGGTGTATTGATAGTGGCCAATGAACGGAAATGTTTCTAACAAAAAAATACTAAAACGAAGAGTGTAAAGTCGTGACGCTGGAAGTTTAAACCACGAAATCTATCATCTTAGCTTCCGGCAGTGGTTTTGCAGTGGTACAGAGAAACTGGGTCTACTTATTGTCGCCAAGGGTCAGTGATATGCGTGACAAGTCTCGGCCTCTGAATACACGTAATCTTATATTCTAAGTCGAGTTTTAACAATACTCGTCGACCGGTCGATTCCCGGAATCGACCGCCCCGCCCGGCCCGACCGGCGGCGGGTCGATTCCCAGAATCGACCCGCCAAAAGTCATACAATTTTATATAAAATTTCAAGAAGTGAGCAAAAGATGTCCAGTTGTAGTAAGGTTTGAACATAGTTGCAGAGCTCTTTCTCACTACAAACCCATCAACACAATGAAATCATGACGACAGCGCTGGGTTGGGTAGATACCCTAACTCCCGCTCAAACAATTTACATCGTTCATTAAACAAGATTCAGTGGACACCATTCAAACCAATAGCTAGCTATGATTCCTTGATGCCATAAGTCAGAAATCACGTGATGCTGGTCTAAGTGGTAAGCATCGTGAATGGTGTTGTATTATAAATTTTATAAAGAACACAAAGTCTATTGTTGTGTCAAACTAACATATGGATGAATGTGAACTGATTGCAAACAACCCATAACCTGTGTGTGTGAGAGATGCAAAATAGGTATGAAGTTCCAAAAAATCGTGATAATAGGGATTAAAATTATTCCAAATGAATGTAATGCCGAAAATCCATGAGACCGGGGCATAGAATTATTGTAAATGTAGAACACATCTACGAAATCCTAAAGGTAAAGTTTTTACAATGTAGAACACAGCTACGAAGTCCTAAAGGTAAAGTTGTTATGGTATATGATATACATTTAAAGGTTAATAAATTTGAAGGTTTATATATATATATATATAGATAAACCTAAATCTAAACGCATTCATACATATAGGGGTAAAAGAAAAAGAAACATAAAAATAGAATGGGAAAGGATAATATTAAAAGACAAACGTTTAAGAAAAAGAAAGATATGCACAAAACCAATTGTGATCCATATTGCATTAATCATTTCATACAGAGATCTGTAACCTGTACTATCGATTCCATTAGTAATTGTCCAAGTTGAGTTAGGATCCCACATGCTTAGTCCATCATCTTTAAAGACTAATCTCTTGTTGGCTGTGTCTTGGGGTAGCAAAGATATCCTTCACATTAATTCAATAAACTGGCGAATAAAGGAGTGGATCAGTCTTGTAGCAACGTGCTCAGATGCTTGATCATGAACACAAGCTTGGAAGAAATAATGTACCTTGAGTCTGAGAAAGAAATTCCCAGTCAACAATTGCAAAGCTGGAAAGGATCTTGGCCAAGTTGGCTTCCACGAATGACAGGCCGGCTTCATCCAAAGAATAAACTCAAGTCAGCCATACTATGATCAAAATCGTGTGAATGAATATGTATAAATACGTGATGACTCCCTCATTCAACCCCATTGAATTTGGTTAAGCAGAAGCAAGGAACTCGATGAGAAAAGAAGATAGGAAGATTCAGACTTGAGGACGATGTGAAGAGATCGAAGAAAGAAGTTTTTCGATGCTATATTCTATTTTGGATCAAAGGTTATTGGTGAAATTTCTTCGTAGCTATACTGGAGAATTGAGCTCAACCTATTCATAGCACATATCTCTGCCTTTTCGAGAATAAGAAATCGGCCTGTGGAGACTTGGAACAGACCTCGGTATGTTAAGAGTCTTTATACAAGGTTGGAGCCTTGTGAGATCTTTAAGAGTCTTTATACAAGGTTGGAGCCTTGTGAGAGATGAGGTTGGAGCGTGGATTTATATTTGAGGTTTGGAGTCATCATACAAGATTGGAGCTTTGGAGCTTTGCGAGAAAACATGTTGAAGCTTAGATTTATATTTGAGGATTAGAGTTCTCATTAAAGGTTGCAGCCTTGAAAAAGTTAGAGATTTTGTTGTATAGTTAGGGTAAAAGAGGATTAGAGTGCTCAGTGTCTTTATTAATAAAAATATTAATTGGCATAACATAAAAATTGAAAGAAATATTGATTCACCACCCCCAACCCCCTCTCAATATTTTCAACATGTTAGGCATATCCAGCTAATTTTAATGGGAAATTGCATTTTTAGGAAAGCAAGTGTTCAAAAATATTAATTGGCATAATATAACAATTGAAAAAAATATTGATTCCCCAACCCCCTCTCAATATTTTCAACATGTTAGGCATATCCAGCTAATTTTAATGGGCATTTGCATTTTTAGGAAAGCATGTGAAAGGTGAACGAGACGAAAAGGTCAAGCATAAAGGAAAAGGTCAAGCAGAAAGCATATCACCCAAGCTTGCCAATAGAGTTGAGAGCACTAACTTTGGAGAATGATAGGTATCATTTGTGGCAAATTATTAAGATATTTCACAATGAGCTTAAATTATAACTACAAAAAGTTGAGATTTTAGCATTATATAATGTTCATATGGATATCAATTACAATAATCTCTGGTTATATGTAATTGATTTGTTTAAAGTAATGATGGAAACACAATTGAATATTCACATATGAAAATCAAATCATTACATAAATTAAGAAAGGTGTACTTCTTAGTGGATTGGATAATCAAATTAATTTATATACTTAATCTAAAACCTTGAAAAGATGTTATAGAGTTATTTGTCTCATTATAGACATTTTCACAGAAGTTTAAAGGATTTTCCTTCCTATTACATGAGCTAATACATATTGTTTCATCCATTAATCTACCAATCCTTTACTCTTAACTCTTATTTTAGGCATATCCAACTAATTTTAATGGGCATTTTTAGGAAAGCAAGTTAAATGTGGAACACTGACAGTCATAGAATTTGTTTTACAACATAGGGAATGAGAGGAAAAGGTAAGGCAGCAAGCCTATCACCAAAAGTTTGCCGATGGAGTTGAGAGAACTAACTTTGGAGAATGATCAGTATTGTTTGTGGAAAAATATATGAGATTTCACAATGAGCTTAAATTATAACTACAAAAACTTGAGATTTTAGCATTTTAAAATGGTTACTGGTATCAATGGAAATAATGTTTGGCTATATGTAATTGATTTAACCCAAATAATAATGGCAACATAGTTGAACATTCATATATGAAAATCATAGCATTACATAAATAAGAAAGGCATACTTATTAGTGGATTGGAGAAGCAATTATTTATATACTC
Source organism: Pinus tabuliformis (assembly GCA_031772625.1). NCBI lineage: Eukaryota > Viridiplantae > Streptophyta > Pinopsida > Pinales > Pinaceae > Pinus > Pinus tabuliformis. The sequence goes on from CM062813.1 coordinate 391,475,145, forward strand.
TATCTGAAACCTTGAAACAATACTATAGAGTTGTGTCTCATCGATTAACACAATCCCAAAATTAGTGACATTATGCCATTTTTCTTTTAATAACGATTTATAAAGCAAATGATGTGTTTACTCTTGTTGAATAATCACATCGGAATTAATTTTACATGGCTCCCTACTCATCAATGTGAGGATAATATTAAATAAAACACATGTTTAAAAATAAGGTCTTTACATTTATGTGTTGGAAAAAATGCATTTATTTGTTAGTATGTGAATTTGATGTATGCATATGAATGTCTAGCAAAGGATAACATTTTATATTTGAAATTTGAGAAAACACTGTTACTTTAGCATTCCTGAGTGCATTTGAAAAAATTAAAAAAAAAAAGGTCATGCTCAAAAGGAATGAAAAGTTGAGCAATTCAAATTCCAAGAAATGTTTCTCAATGCTTGCATATCCATATTCTATATCTAATACATGGACCATACATGGGGATTCCTCAATCAAGGTTGAATACCATCATATTTTCTAATTATTATGATTATCATTGTTAGAGTGAAGCGGGGCTTCTAATTGTTGTTCTGACTTTTTCTAATAAATAAATAAATAAATGTGTACACATGCTTACACTGAAGGAAAAATGGCTTAGAAAAGACACAATGGAAACCTAGGTGGAACTCCAAAATAATGGAAGTATATCTTCTAATATTTACATTTTTAATAGAAGGATAAATGTTGTCAAAACATTTCATACAAAATTTCTTCAAAGGCCAATATTTGAAAAAGGTAATAAACCATGCACTATTCATGTTGATAACTCAATAAACAAACCATCTATGCAAAGCTTGATGTTTAAATGATTTAAGTTTGAAGGAAATATTTACTCATTTTATGCACGCAATCACATTACTAAAATTGATTTCTACACAATAAGGAAGATATGTTAAGTTGTTTTAGATTGCCACCTACTTATCCATATTTATTTAAGTGTCAATTATCTCCTCACAAATGACTCCTTTTGTGATTGTTGTGTCCCTCTATGGTAGTATTCATTGCTCTATAGCTAATAGCCCACAACCTCCCTTGCATGTGCCTTTTGGCACTTTAACTACTTGTAAAAGACTTGAGATTAAGCTATGTATCAATGTAGAAACAACATTTTTACACTAGAATATGATGTCAAACATGGGTAAGGGGGGTGCAGGGGGGGTGGGGGTGGAGGGGGGTAGGGTAGGGGGTTGGGGGGGGGGTGGGGGGGAGGGAGTGGGGTAGGGTAGGGGGTTTGGTGGGGCGGGGGGGAGGGTAGTGGTTGGGGGGTGGCGGGGGGTAGGGGTTTGGGGGGGGGGGGTAGGGTAAGGGTAGGGGGGTGGCGGCGGGTGGGGGATGGGGGAAGGTAGGGGGTAGGGGTAAGGGTAGGGTGGAGGGGGGTAGGGCGCGAGGCCCATGGGGCCGGCGTTAAGGAAGGGGGGGAGGAGTTGAGATTGGAGGGGAATGGGAGTTAGGGGGTGGGCTTATGGGGAGGAGAGTTGTGGGGTAGGGAAGGAAGAGTTGGGGAAATGGTGCATGGGTGGGTGAGTTGGGGGTAGCAAGGGCTGGCGCATGGGTAGGGCAGAAGGGGGAAGAGGGCATGGGTGAATGGGAAAGATCGGTAATGGGTTGGGGGAAGGGGGCACGACGACGACCTACCCACGGTTATTGGGTGATTGAGTTTGAATAATTGTTTAAGACAATTTATATAACTGATGTATGCATCGTATCTTCAAATAAAATTAATGTTTTCCATATTTTGTTAAATGAGAAGTTATGAAGCATTTTTATGTTGTTGGATTATGTCTTAAGTATGATAAATTTTATTGTTTAAATATCTACAATGCAATATCAAATTAGAGATATAATGTCTGTTTTATTCAGTATACAAATAAAGACTTTTGAATTCATTCAGTGATACAATTTGTTCATAATGTCATGTTTTTTTAGTTTTATAGTTGAAAAAATTTCAATTTCTTTTGTATCTAGCATGTTGTGGTTGAAAACATGTTAAATTTATACTTAGGAAAGAAAAATGATATTCTACCAGAAACATTAATGTGTTTTTTCCTTAAAATTTAACTTTGTTTGAGACATAAAAAATTGGTTTTATTAGCATTTTTTAAAAAGTTTGAAAATTGACCCTAAAAAAAAAATCATTATTCCAGTATCAACACTTTCGTTTTGAAGCTAGATTTTGCACGAAAATTTCGTAGTAAATTTCGTAGTCGCTGCCATTTTTAAAACACGTTCAAAATTGACACCTAAAAAAAAAACATCGTTCCAGTATACACACTTTTCATTTTTAGCACTATTTTTGATGTTTTTTTGGGGTTTTTTGGCCAGAGTTTCCGTTTTGAGTTTATAGTTCCCGTTTCAAAGTTTACATTGTTAAAGTGTCAAGAGCTTTCTTTTCAAATTTTTCCATAAATAGGTTGGCTACTATAGGGGATAGAGGAGACCCCATACCTACTCCAGATTTCTTCTCTAAGAATTCACCTTGGAAGGTAAAGAAAGTGGAGCGAATATATATTTCACAAAAAACATTGTTTAGGGCGCAAAATGGCTCCGAAAGTTTAGGACCCGAAAAATGGCTAAAAATAGTAAATTGTGCTATAATTAAGGAAACTGAAAATTTGAAAGAAGCAATGGTGGGGGTCCAAGTGGAATTGGCGAGTGGCCACCAATATCCACCTGAATCACCTTGTGCAGCCAATTGGCACAAATTTCATCAAAGAAGCGAATCTAGACTTTTGGTATTAACAGGAAAGTGTGAAGAGCTTTCTTTTCAAATTTCTCCATAAATAGGTTGGATACTATAGGGGATAGAGGAGACCCCATACCTACTCCAGATTTTTGCTCGAAGAATTCACCTTGGAAGGTGAAGAAAGTGGAGCGAATACATATTTCCCAAAAAATGTCGTTTAGGGCCTGAAAATGGCTCTGAAAGTTATGACCCGAAAAACTGCTAAAAATAGTAAATTGTGCTATAATTAAGGAAACTAAAAATGTTATGCTCTTAACCTGCAAAATAATACCCAGATATAGAATATGCGAAGAAAAGATACCCAGAACACAGAATAGCAATGATTTTATTATTCAAAGAGCAATGTTCACATGCCTCTTCGAGGGGGCAACCTCCAATAGAGCAGAGCTCGATTACAAAATAAGACACGATGCTCCTCGCAGGGAGTCTCTATCCTTTATATATGACTCATACATGCAATACCACGGGCCAATACTGTGGGTTTTATTAATACCATCTATCTAATACTACGGCCCATTTGCAACTAACTGTGGTCCCGTCATTAATTGCGGGTTAACCACTTACAAATATTAATATGGCCTTTATTGACTCTTGACTATGACGTGATCCCATGACATAAATAAGGGGGTTATTATGCTCTTAACCTGCAAAATAATACCCAGATACAGAATATGCGAAGAAAAGATACCCAGAACACAAAATAGCAATGATTTTATTATTCAAAGAGTAATGTTCACATGCCTCTTCGAGGGGGCAACCTCCAATAGAGCAGAGCTCGATTACAAAATAAGACACGATGCTCCTCGCAGGGAGTCTCTATCCTTTATATATGACTCATACATGCAATACCACGGGCCAATACCGTGGGTTTTATTAATACCATCTATCTAATACTACGACCCATTTGCAACTAACTGTGGTCCCGTCATTAATTGCGGGTTAACCACTTACAAATATTAATATGGCCTTTATTGACTCTTGACTATGACGTGATCCCATGACATAAATAAGGGGGTTATTATCCTCTTAACCTGCAAAATAATACCCAGATACAGAATATGCGAAGAAAAGATACCCAGAACATAGAATAGCAATGATTTTATTATTCAAAGAGCAATGTTCACATGCCTCTTCGAGGGGGCAACCTCCAATAGAGCAGAGCTCGATTACAAAATAAGACACGATGCTCCTCGCAGGGAGTCTCTATCCTTTATATATGACTCATACATGCAATACCACGGGCCAATACCGTGGGTTTTATTAATACCATCTATCTAATACTACGGCCCATTTGCAACTAACTGTGGTCCCGTCATTAATTGCGGGTTAACCACTTACAAATATTAATATGGCCTTTATTGACTCTTGACTATGATGTGATCCCATGACATAAATAAGGGGGCTAGGGTGGGACCCTAACATGCCCTCCCCCTTAAGGCTAGCCCTGTCCTCAAGGCTGAAGCTGCGGAAACTGCTGAAGAATAGTGGCTGGTTCCCAAGTTGCATCTTCCGGAGAGGTGTCTTTCCATTTGACGAGGACTTTCTTAATCATGCGGCCGCGCAGGTGCTTGTCTCGTGTGTCTAGAACCTGTTCGGGTTGAATCCAGATTGACCCTTCTTCGTCCAATTCGGGTAGACTGGTTTGAACTCAGCAATTGTTCCCAATCACTTTCTTGAGGCACGATACATGGAAAACTGGATGGATTTTTGCCGTCGGTGGCAAAGCCAGCTTGTAAGCCACTTCTCCAATGCGCTGAAGTACTTGGTATGGTCCGTAGAATTTTGGAGAGAGCTTTTGACAACCCTTGTCTTTGAGTGATGTTTGCTTATATGGTTGCAGCTTCAAAAAGACCTGATCCCCTTCTTGAAATTGGCGCTCTGAGCGATGTTGGTCGGCCTATTGCTTCATGCAGTTCTGAGCTTGATGAAGATTCTCTCTAAGATGGGCGAGCATGGTTGCGCGGTGTTGTAGGAGTTGATCCACTGCTTGTACTTTGGAGCACCCCTTGAGATAAGAAGTAGGGGAAGGTGGAAGTTGACCATATACGGCTTCATAGGGAGTCATTTTGGTGGTGGCATGATAGTTGGTGTTATACCACCATTCAGCCAGAGGTAACCACTGTACCCAAAGGTGTTGCTTTTCTAAGGTGAAACACCTAAGGTAAGTTTCTAGACATTTGTTGACGGCTTCGGTTTGACCATCTGTTTGCGGATGATATGAAGTACTGAGTTTGAGTTGAGTGCCTTGTATTCTGAAGAGTTCCTGCCAAAAATTACTGGTGAAGATCGGGTCGCGATCAGACACAATAGAAGTGGGCATGCCATGCAGTTTAAATATCTGATCCATGAAAGATTGAGCAACCAAAGTTGGTGTGAACAGGTGGGGTAGGGCACAAAAATGAGCATACTTTGACAGGCGGTCCACCACCACCATGATGATTGACTTGTTCCCTGATTTTGGAAGAAATGTAATGAAATCCATAGAAACCTCCATCCAAATCGATGTCGGAATGGGCAATGGTTGTAATGTGCTTGGTGGGTTGACCATTTCCCCTTTGTGGCATTGACAGACATCACATTCTGCTACAAAAGTAACGATGTCCATATCATGCCAGTCCAAAAAAATGATCTTCTGGTGCGAGCATAAGTTTTCTGAAAGCCTGAATGTCCTGCAATGGGAGATGAGTGCAATTCAGCCAATATGCGACTTTTGAGGGTTGATGTTGGTGATATTACGACTCTGTCCCTGTAGCGAAGAATATCATCCTGCTAGGAGTAGCCCTTGATGGAATTTGGATCTACCTGCAATTGAGAAATGAGTTGGGATAGCCCTGGGTGTGAAAACCATTCGCGGCGAGCTTCTTCAATCCATTCTGGAATGGGGAGGGAAATTGCTGGCAGAGTACTTTCTTCCTCAAATTGGCGAGATAATGCATCTGCTACCCTATTTTATTTCCCTTTTTTGTAAATGATCTCATAATCATATCCCAGCATTTTGGCGAGCCATTTATTTTGTTGTGGGGAAGATAGGCGTTGCTCCAGAAAATATTTAAGACTGTGATGATCTGTGCGGATTTGGAAACGTCGCCCCAATAAGTAAGGTCGCCAGGTGTCGACTGCATGTAAGATGGCCATCATTTCTTTTTCATAGGTAGATTGGCCCAGATTCCTCCCACTTAGTTGTTGGCTTGTGAAGGCCAAGGGTCGCCCTTCCTGTATTAAGACTGCCCCAATACCTGTCCCCGAAGCATCACATTCAATGACAAAAGATTTGGTGAAGTCAGGTAGTGCTAAGACTGGAGTGGAACACATGGCATTTTTGAGAGCTGTAAATGCCTGTTGGGCTTCCTCATTCCAGAAGAAGGAATTTTTCTTTAGGAGTTGAGTGAGGGGCTTCGCTATGCGGCCATAGTTGCGGACAAATTTACGATAATAGCCGGTGAGTCCCAAAAATCCTCTCAAGCTCTTCAAGGTCTTAGGTTGAGGCCATTCTTGCATTGCCTGGATCTTTTTGGGGTCCACCTTGACACCTTCCCGCCCCACAATGTGGCCCAAATACTCAACTTCTTCCATGCCAAACGAACACTTGGACATCTTGACAAATAATTTATGTTGGCGGAGCAGCTGCAAGAGTAGATCTACATGCTGAAGATGTGCAGCCCAAGTGCCACTATAGATGAGGATGTCATCGAAGAAGACCAGGACAAATTTTCTGAGATATGGTTTAAGAATGTGATTCATAAGGCTCTGAAAAGTAGAAGGGGCATTACAAAGACCAAATGGCATGACCAGGAACTCATAATGGCCTTCATGAGTTCGGAAAGCAGTCTTGGGAATGTCGACTTCCTTCATGCGAATTTGGTGGTAGCCTGAGCGAAGATCCAACTTAGTGAAGAATTGAGCCCCATTGAGTTCGTCCAGCAAATTTTCAACCACCGGGATGGGAAATTTATCTTTGACTGTTAACTTATTGAGGGCCCTGAAGTCGGGACACATCCGCCACTCTCCATCTTTCTTGAGCACCATGACGACTAGGGATGAATAAGGACTAATGCTGGGACGAATGACACCTGCTTCCAAAAGTTCCTTGATTATCGTTTCTATTTCATTCTTTTGGGTGAATGGATATCTGTATGGCCGCACATTTGGGGGTTGGGCCCCTGGAACCAATGTGATGCTATGATCATGTTCCCCTCGCGATGGTGGGAGCTCCTTAGGCTTATCAAAGACCTGCCGATGTTTATTTAAAATTTGTTGCATCTCAGGATGAGTTTGCGGGGACTGGGTTTCAACGATCTGGATAGAATTAAATTGAGCTACCACTCCATGATTGCCCTTTTTTAACAATTTTTCCATCCTATGCGAGCTGATGATCGAGGGGGCTCCCGCCTGGAGTCCACGGAGGGTATGTGTGCAGTTGTTTTGTTTAAAACTCATATATAACTCCTGGAAATCCATTGTGATTGGCCCAAGAGTGCGGAGCCATTCTGCACCGAGGACAATGTCGCATCCCCCCATGTGGATGGCAAACATGTGTGTTTTCAACTGATAATCTCCCATTTGAAGTTTGACATTTTCACAGCGGCCTTCACATTTCATGGTGCCCCCATCCGCGATTTTGACTTGGAAGTTAGAAACTGCATGTACAAAACAATTCACTGCGTCTGCGAATTTTTGATGGATGAAGTTATGGGTACTTCCACTATCAATCAAGACTACTACTGGGCGATGTTTAAGAAAACCCCTGATTTTGAGAGTTTGAGGGGAAGAAATTCCTGCCAACGCATTTAGCGAAATAATGGGTTCATCAGATACAATCTCCTTTTGGTTGTCCTCTTCTATCGCCTCAGGTTCCTCAAGTGGTGGATCTTCCTCGGTTGAGTTGTAGTCAGTGGCATCTATTTGAAAAAACTTGGGCTCCTTGCATTTATGACCCGGGGAATATTTTTCATCACAGTAGTAACATAGTCCTTGCTTCCTTCTTTCGGCCATTTCCGCAGGTGACACCTTTTGGATCTTAAGTGTTTGAGTCGTGTTGTGAGCTTGTGGGGAACGACCTTTAGCGGGGAAATTGGGGTGGCTGTATTGGGCTGCTATTGCACGTTCCACCTTACGAGCTACCTGGCAAGCCTCCGTCCACGTGGGAGGGTGGTGGAGTAGAACTTGAGCTTTGATGGCTTCTTTAAGACCGCTGATAAAACATTCCGTGTAGAACTCATCTGTGAGACCCTTAGTGTGGAAGGCTAAGGCTTCAAAAGCGGTAATATATTCATCCACTGTACCCGTCTGTCGGAGCTTAGTGAGACGCCCCAAAAAAGAGTCTTCCTGTTCAAAGCGATCTCGAAGAGCTTTGGTAAATTGGGCCCAATTCTGAAAAGGTCCATTGCAACGTTGATGCCATTCCCCCCATTGCCATCTTTCATTGTCTAAGTACATGGTTCCCACCATAAGCTTAGTCCCATCATCTAGGATACGATTCAATTTGAAATACTGCTCCATTTGTGCTAGCCATGCGGACATGTGAGAACCGTCAAATTTATGCATATCCAACTTGGGAGGTCACTGACTGGGTGGTGGATGGGTGTGACAGACATGAGGAGAATGGCTAGACTCACCCTCATGGTATTCATGGCCATTAGACGCCTCCTCTTGGGCTGGCTCCTTGCCCTTCTCGAGTACTTTCTGTACCTGGATACTTAGTCCGCCAATCAGACGGTTGAGGGAGTTCAGATCTTCTTCAATTTTGTCTAGCCTTTCATTGGCCATCGCTTGAGCTCTAGTTTCTACCATACACCAACTTGATGAAAAATTGGGACCGCCAATTTTTTTTTTTTTTTTTTTTTTTTTTTTTTTTTTTTTTTCTAATAAATTGAATGGTACCACCTTGCTCAGCTCATCGTCCTGATGCTGATGGGCTAGATCACCAATAAGCGCCTCGGAAGATCTCAGACTTTTTTTTTTTGGAAAACTCCTAACGAAGTTTTACTCCTTCTTGATCAATACTGCAGTCGCCAAATCCTCAAAATGTCAATGCTGCCAAAAGTCCTGCGAAAAGTATACCTCGGTACAGGAACCCTTCACAACAACTCCGATCTGGTGGATCTGAGAGATATGAATGGTGGAACAACTGCTGCTGCGGATCTGATGGAGTGGCGGGACTGATGTCTGCTGCTGCGGCACTTCTTTGCACACGCGGATCTGGAATAGATGATGTGTGATCCCCCAATAGAAAAGGGAACTATGGTCTTGAGGAGTGTCAGGTGCTACAGATCGCAATATACATAAGGGTCTGACAGTAGTACTCGGCCCAATGTTTCAGGGCTCTAACTAAGGAGGATCGACTGTACCCTTAGCCGTACAACCCGACTACCCTATCGTACGGGCGAGTAATCTCTCCGAGTGCTGTTCTCGGTGTACTGTAGCCACAAGACGGCCGAAGGTTTATCTATGGCGAGGTTTCAAGGGAGCCTAGGGGGCTTCCTATATACCCAGAGGGTACGTGGAAGACAGTCCATGTGCGGTTCTGTCTAATGCGCTACTACTCGAAGGGGTACCCACAGGGGTTACAAGGGAGTCCAACAGACGTGACCACCTCTTGTATTTCCTGCGTGCATGCCTCCCCAAATCCGCAGGTTTATGCACTCAACAATAGATCCCGTGGTTTAAAGACGCCGAAACACGTCTCTAGCCAAAATTTTTTTTGCTAAAAATTGGAGATCCCACCGATCCCTGGAAAGTGCTCTGATACCACTTGTTATGCTCTTAACCTGCAAAATAATACCCAGATACAGAATATGCGAAGAAAAGATACCTAGAACACAGAATAGCAATGATTTTATTATTCAAAGAGCAATGTTCACATGCCTCTTCGAGGGGGCAACCTCCAATAGAGCAGAGCTCGATTACAAAATAAGACACGATGCTCCTCACAGGGAGTCTCTATCCTTTATATATGACTCATACATGCAATACCACGGGCCAATACCGTGGGTTTTATTAATACCATCTATCTAATACTACGACCCATTTGCAACTAACTGTGGTCCCGTCATTAATTGCGGGTTAACCACTTACAAATATTAATATGGCCTTTATTGACTCTTGACTATGACGTGATCCCATGACATAAATAAGGGGGTTAGGGTGGGACCCTAACAAAAAAACTGAAAGAAGTAATGGTAGGGGTCCAAGTGGAATTGGCAGGTGGCCACCAATATCCACCTGGATCACCTTGCGCAGCCAATTGACACTAGTCTCATCAAAGAAGCTAATTTAGAATTTTGGCGTTAACAGGAAAGTGTTAAGAGCTTTATTTTCAAATTTCTCCATAAATAGGTTGGCTATTATAAGGGATATAGGAGACCCCATACCTGCTCTGGACGTTTGCTCGAATAATTCACCTTGGAAGGTGAAGAAAGTGTAGCAAATACATATTTCCCAAAAAACGTCGTTTATGGCATCAAAACGGCTCCCGAAGTTTAGGCCCTGAAAAACTGCTAAAAATAGTACACTGTGCTATAATTAAGGAAACTGAAAAACTGAAAGAAGCAATGTTGGGGGTCCATGTGGAATTGGCAGTTGGCCACCAATATCCACCTGGATCACCTTGTGCGGCCAATTGGCACTAATTTCATCAAAGAAGCTAATCTAGAATTTTGGTGTGAACAGGAAAGTGTCAAGAGCTTTCTTTTCAAATTTCTCCATAAATATGTTGGCTACTATAGGGGATAGAGGAGACCCCATACCTACTCCAAATGTTTGCTCGAAGAATTCACCTTGGAAGGTGAAGAAAGTGGAGCGAATACACATTTCCCATAAAAACGTCATTTAGGAACTCAAAACGACTCCGGAAGTTTAGGACCCAAAAAATTGCTAAAAATAGCAAACTGTGCTATAATTAAGGAAACTGTAAAACTGAAAGAAGAAATGGTGGGGGTCCAAGTGGAATTGGCTGGTGGCCACCAATATCCACCTAGATCACCTCGTGCGGCCAATTGACACTAATTTCATCAAAGAAGCTAATCTAGAATTTTGGCGTTAACAGGAAAGTGTCAAGAGCTTTATTTTCAAATTTCTCCATAAATAGGCTGGCTATTATAGGGGATAGAGGAGACCCCATACCTATTCCAGATGTTTGCTCGAAGAATTGACCTTGGAAGGCGAAGAAAGTGGAGCGAATACATATTTCCCAAAAAACGTCGTTTAGGGCCTCAAAGCAGCTCCGGAAGTTTAGGACCTGAAAAACTGCTAAAAATAGTAAACTGTGCTATAATTAAGGAAACTGAAAAACTGAAAAAAGCAATGGTGGGGGTCCAAGTGGAATTGGCGGGTGGCCACCAATATCCACCCAGATCACGTCGTGCGGCCAATTGACACTAATTTCATCAAAGAAGCTAATCTAGAATTTTGGCATTAACAGGAAAGTGTCAAGAGCTTTCTTTTCAAATTTCTCCATAAATAGGTTGGCTACTATAGGGGATAGAGGAGACCGCATGCCTACTCCAGATGTTTGCTAGAAGAATTCACCTTGGAAGGTGAAGAAAGTGGGGCGAATACATATTTCCCAAAAAACGTCGTTTAGGGCCTCAAAACGGCTTCGGAAGTTTAGAACCCGGAAAAGTGCTAAAACTAGTAAACTGTGCTATAATTAAGGAAACTGAAAGAAGAAATGGTGGGGGTCCAAGTGGAATTGGAGGGTGGCCACCAATATCCACCTGGATCATTCCTCCCCCCTTAGTATGCAATGGTCCCTTTTGCGTTGAGTTCCTCCATGAGATGAGGGAACTTCTGCTGAACTTGCTCCCTGGTGAGCCACTTGCCCTATTGAAGGAGTTGGCTTGCTTTGAAAACTCAATACAGTTGGATATTCTGCTGGCGAGTGTGCTTGATCTGTGTGTCCTTGATCCGATCAATTGCAGCTTGTTCCATGCAATCTAGATTTTACTGTGTTGGTGTGAGTTGTTCTGCAATGTCGGATGTGTCTAGTAACGGTGGAAAGTATGGCCGAAGGTGGTCCACATTGAACATTGGGTGCAGGCCAAGGAATGGGAGAATGCTGAGCTCAAATGCATTGTCTCCCCAACCTTGGTAATGGTGTAAGGACCATATCAGAGTGGTCTGAGTTTTCGATAGGCTCCAGTAAGGCGTTCCTTTTGCAAATGCAACTAGACTTTTTCACCCACCTAAAACGTGTGTGGCACTCGATGTTGATCATGTCAGTGCTTGTACTTGGCATTTGATTTCTCCAGAATGTCATGGGCTTGCTGGAGAATATGTTGGATGTGCTCAATGAATCTATTTGCCTTATCTGTTTCTGACTGTACATGAGCCGAATCTGCATGAGTAGCTACAAATGGCATGGCCACATCAATGGGACATAGTGGTTGGAATCCCAAGCCCACCTGAAAATGGCTGTGGCCAGTCGAGCTGTGGAGAGCTCGGTTGTAGCTGTGCTAAACATAGGGGAGGCTACCGTCCCATGTACATGGATGCTTTGAGTTGTACATGCGCAGAATGTGTACGATCATCTTGTTTACAACCTCTATCTGACCATCAGTTTGAGGATGGAAGGCTGTGGACTTAGTGAGTTTGGTGTCCAGCATCGACTAGAGACTAGACCAAAATGTACTGAGGAACCTTCTGTCCCTATCTGAGATGATAGACTGTGGGATCCCAAAGTGTACCCACACTTGTTTGAAGAAGAGTTTAGCAGTGGCTTCTGCTGTGATATTCTTCTTGCAGGCCGCCATAATGGCCATCTTCAAGAACCTGTCGATGACCAAAAAAACACAGTGATTTCCATGCTTAGTGGAAAGAAGGGCTGACATGTAATCCATGGAGATGGATTCCCAAGGTCGACTAGGGGTAGGAAACAGGGTATAGAGGCCTTGCTTCATTATGGTTAGTTTGGCAATGGTGCTGGCAATGCATTATCTAATGTACTTCCCGACATCCTGTCAAAGATTCGGCCAATAGAAATACTTTTGCAGTAATGCCACCGTTTTTTCGACCTTGAAATGCCCATCAACCTAACTATAGTGTGCTTCCAAAATCACCTTGGCACGCTCGCTTGAAGGAACAAAAAGGTGACCCAGGTGGCATAACAAGGCATCTTGAAGGTGAAAATCTGGAACATGTTGACCCTCCAAGAGAGTCTGGTATGTGTGGCTGAATTTCGGGTTTCTTTTGTAGAGAAGTGGCCAATCAGAAGTCTCGTACCCACAAGAGTTGAGCATAGTGGTTAGCGCCATGATCGGTGGTTGACTCAGGGAATCTGCAACATTATTGGTGCTTCCCTTCTTATACTTGATATTCAAATGGAACTGTTGTAGGGATGTGGGCCACTTCTGATGGCGATCATTCTGCGATTTTCCTTGGGTCAATGTGAACTGCAGGGGTCGGTGGTCTGTGTGGATGACCGTTTCCTTCCCCAAAATGTAATGCTTCCATTGTCGATAGGCTTGCACAATAGAATACATCTCTTTGTCATAAGTGGGATACTTCCGGACTATGTTTGAAAGTGTCTCATTGTGATATGCCACTGGATGCCCATTTTGAGTAAGGACTGCCCCAATAGCATAGTCAGAGGCATCTGTCTCGACCTGAAATGGTTGTTGCAAGTCTGGTAATGAAAGAACTGGTGTTGAGAAGAGGCGATCTTTCAACTCTGTGAATGCCTTTTGTTGAGATTCAAACCAAAAGAATTTTTCTTTCGATTCTCCCTTGGTGACGTGACTCAAGGGCCAAGTGATATGAGAAAATCCCAACACGAACTTGCGGTAAAAGTTGGCAAGGCCTAGAAAGCTATGAAGCTCTGTCAGAGTGGTTGGAGATGGCTAATCCCGAATGACTTAGATCTTGGCTGGATCCACATGCACCGATTGTTCATTAATAATGTATCCCAGATACTGAACCTGGGTCATGCCAAAAGTGCATTTCTCCAAATTGGCACATAACGTGTGTTGCCGCAGTGTTTGGAGAACCTGTCGGATGTGGTGGAGGTGCTCTTCCCAACTCTGGCTGAAGATCAGGATGTCATCCAAATATACCACTACAAATGAGTTGGTGCATGTCCGCAAGATGTCATCCATTAGCATCATGAAGGTTGCAGGAGCATTCGTCAATCCGAAAGGCATAACCAACCATTCGAAAAGGCCCTCCTTCACTTTGAAGGTAGTCTTCCACATATCAGAGGGTTTGATTGGTACCTGGTGATATCCTGACTTCAAATCGATCTTGCTGAAACATTTTACCCCCTTCAATTGGTCCAGGAAGTCATCAATCCATGGGATTTGGTACCTATTACGGATAGTGATCTTGTTCAGTGCCCGATAGTCCATACGGAGTCTCCAAGTCCCATTCTTCTTCTGCACCAACATGATCGGACTCCCACAACGTAATGAACTCGGACAGATGTGACCTTTTTGCAGCAGCTCCTGAATCTACCTCTTGATTTCATCGTTCTCCAGAATGGAGTGCCGATAGTTTGTTCCATTGGGCAGTGCAACACTTGGGTTTAGATCAATGGAGAGCTTGACCTGACAGTGCAGAGGAACCCCTACGAGGGAGGTGAAGATGTCCTCGTACTTCTCCACAACCTTGTCCATCTGTAGTTGTCATGCGCAGGGGCCCTGTCTAGAGGTCGTGGCCACCGTCTTTTTCTTTCCTTGAGGGCGTATCATCAGGAAAACAAATTTCCTAGTTTTGGAAATGATCTTACTACATTGTTTTGTATTAACCAAAGAGATGGCGGTAAGCGGTGCTACCTCTGGTATCCTATACAACTTATTTCCAAAAGTAACAATAACATCATGGGGCCTTGATTCATACACAACATGTCACTTCCTAAAGTATGGTTGTCCTAATAACACATCACAAACTTCAAGGGGAGCAATGTCACACAATACCTCATCCGTGAAGGGCTTGATGTTGTATGGAAGGTGACACTGTTGGCACACACGAAGATCCCGTCCTTGGTGAAGCCACCCAATGGTGTATAGTTGTGGATGTGCTATGGTTGGTAAACCCAGCCGTTTCACGACCTCTGCCGAAATGAGGTTCTTTTGGCTCCCGCTTTCGACAATGAACTATAGTGGGGAACCCTTTACCCACATCTGGGAGTCGAAGAGACGCTCCTCCTCCTCTGGATCTTTAGGTTCCTCCTTCTGGATCTTTGTGGTGGAAATGGTGGCATTGGGCTCTGCATTGATAATTTGCTTCCCTTTGTCAATCCCTTTATCGGTTTCTAACTCAGAGTCAAAACATGCGTTTGATTCTGAAGCCTTTAGCTCGGCCACCAATGACTGCTTGGCCCGACACTCACTTGTGTTGTGAGTGGAGCTCTTATGGAACTCACACCACTTTCTCGTGTCCTTTTTCGGCTTCGCGATGCTATTCTTTGCTTGCAGCTTTGGCGGGTTGTCTTGGGCCGCCTCACCTTAGCTTTGTCCTTTGTTCTGCGGTTTGGGGGCACCTTTCCCTTGTTTCAAATTTGTAGATCCAAAGTCTCGCTTCTTCTGTTTAAACTTTTGCTCGACCTTGACGGCATACTGGTATGCCGTGCCTAGCAAGGAGATGTTCAGGAATTCTATTTCTTCCTGGATGTACTTGTGCAAGCAACTACGGTATTTAAGTACCAAATGTTGCTTTGTATCCTTGATACCCAACTTTCTGCGAAGGGTATGGAAAATATTGGTAAACTCCAGCACATCTTGTTCCCTTCCCTGCCGCAGCGTGGTCCACTTTATTTATTGATCCTCATAGCTTCCGACAAGGTAGTATTGCTCCTTGATGGGATCCCGGAATGAATTCCAAGTGGGTGGCTCAAAACGGCTCCGGAAGTTTAGGACCCAAAAAATTGCTAAAAATAGTAAACTATGCTATAATTAAGGAAACTGAAAAACTGAAAGAATCAATGGTGTGAGTCCAAGTGGAATTGGCGGGTGGCCACCAATATCCACCTGGATCACCTCGTGTGGCCAATTGGCACTAATTTCATCAATGAAGCTAATCTAGAATTTTGGCATTAACAGGAAACTATCAAGAGCTTCCTTTTCAAATTTCTCCATAAATAGGTTAGCTACTATAGGGGATAGAGGATACCCCATACCTACTCCAGATGTTTGCCCGAAGAATTCACCTTGCAAGGTGAAGAAAGTGGAGTGAATACATATTTCCCAAAAAACATCATTTAGGGCCTCAAAACGGCTCCAAAAGTTTAGGATCCAAAGTACTGCTAAAAATAGTAAACTGTGCTATAATAAAGGAAATTGAAAAACTAAAAGAAGAAATGGTGGGGGTCCAAGTGGAATTGGTGGGTGGCCACCAAAATCCACCTGAATCATCTCATGCGGCCAATTGGAACTAATTTCATTAAAGAAGCTAATCTAGAATTTTGGCGTTAACAGGAAAGTGTCAAGGGCTTTCTTTTCAACTTTATCCATAAATAGGTTGGCTACTATAGGGGATAGAGGAGACCCCATACCTACTCCAGATGTTTTCTCGAAGAATTCACCTTGGAAGGTGAAGAAAGTGGAGCGAATACATATTTACCAAAAAACGTCGTTTAGGGCCTCAAAACGACTCTGAAAGTTTAGGACCCAAAAAACCACTAAAAATAGTAAACTGTGCTATAATTAAGGTAACTGAAAAACTAAAAAAAGCAATGGTGGGGGTCCAACTGGAACTGGCAGGTGGCCACCAATATCCACTTGGATCACCTCATGTGGCCAATTGGCACTAATTTCATCAAAGAATCTAATCTAGAATTTTGGTGTTAACAGGAAAGTGTCAAGAGCTTTCTTTTCAAATTTCTACATACATAGGTTGGCTACTATAGGGGATAGAGGAGATGCCATACCTACTCTAGATTTTTGCATGGAGAATTCACCTTGGAAGGTGAAGAAAGTGTAGCGAATACATATTTTTCAAAAAACGTCATTTAGGGCCTCAAAACGACTCCTGAAATTTAGGACCCGAAAAACTGTTAAAAATAGTAAACTGTGTTATAATTAAGGAAACTGAAAAACTGAAAGAAGCAATGGTGGGGGTCCAAGTGGAATTGGCGGGTGGCCACCAATATCCACCTAGATCACCTCGTGCGACCAATTGACACTAATTTCATCAAAGAAGCTAATCTAGAATTTTGGGGTTAACAGGAAAGTGTCAAGAGCTTTCTTTTCAAATTTCTCCATAAATAGGTTGGCTACTGTAGGGGATAGAGGAGACCCCATACCTACTCCAGATGTTTGCTCGAAGAATTCACCTTGGAAGGTGAAGAAAGTGGGGCGAATACATATTTCCCAAAAAACATTAGGGCATCAAAACGGCTCTGGAAGTTTAGAACCCGAAAAACTGCTAAAAGTAGTAAACTGTGCTATAATTAAGGAAATTGAAAGAAGCAATGGTGGGGGTCCAAGAGGAATTGGCGGGTGGCCACCAATATCCACCTAGATCATTCCTCCCCCCTTAGGAAGTAATGGTCCCCTTTGCGTTGAGTTCCTCCATGAGATGAGGGATCTTCTGCTAAACTTTCTCCCTGGTGAGCTGCTTTCCCTGGTGAAGGAGTTGGCCTGCTTTGACAACTCGACACAGTTGGATATTCTGCTGGAGAGTGTGCTTGATCTGTGTGTCCTTGATCAGATCAGTTGCAGCTTGTTCCATGCAATCTGGATTTAACTCTGTGGGTGTGAGTTGTTCTGCAATGTCGGATGTGTCTAGTAATGGTGGAAAGTATGGTCGAAGGTAGTCCACATTGAACATTGGGTGCAGGCCAAGGAATGGGAGAATGCTGAGCTCAAATGCATTGTCTCCCACAACCTTGGTAATGGTGTAAGGACCATATCAGAGTGGTTTGATTTTTCGATAGGCTCCAGTAAGGCATTCCTTTTGCAAATGTAACCAGACTTTGTCACCCACCTGAAACTTGTGTGGCACCCGATGTTGATCATGTCACTGCCTGTACTTGGCATTTGATTTCTCCATAATGTCATGGGCCTACTGGCGAATATTTTGGATGTGCTCAATGAATCTATTTGCCTTATCTGTTTCTGACTGTACATGAGCCAAATTTGCATGAGTAGCTACAAATGGCATGGCCACATCAATGGGACATAGTGGTTGGAATCCCAAGCCCACCTGAAAAGGGCTGTGGCCAGTCGAGCTGTGGAGAGCTCGGTTGTAGCTGTGCTAAACATAGGGGAGGCTCCCGTCCCATGTGCATGGATGCTTTGAGTTGTACATGCGCAGAATGTGTACGATCATCTTGTTTACAACCTCTATCTGACCATCAGTTTGAGGATGGAAGGCTGTGGACTTAGTGAGTTTGGTGTCCAGCATCGACCAGAGACTAGACCAAAATGTACTGAGGAACCTTCTGTCCTGATCTGAGATGATAGACTGTGGGATCCCAAAGTGTACCCACACTTGTTTGAAGAAGAGTTTAGCAGTGGCTTCTGTTGTGATATTCTTCTTGCAGGCCGCCGTAATGGCCATCTTCAAGAACCTGTCGATGACCACAAAAACACAGTCATTTCCATGCTTAGTGGAAGGAAGGCCTGACATGTAATCCATGGAGATGGATTCCCAAGGTCGACTAGGGGTAGGCAATAGGGTATAGAGGCCTTGCTTCATTATGGTTAGTTTGGCAATGGTGCTAGCAATGCATGATCTAATGTACTTCCTGACATCCTGTCAAAGATTCGGCCAATAGAAATACTTTTGCAGTAATGCCACCATTTTTTCGACTTTGAAATGCCCATCAACCTGACTATAGTGTGCTTCCAAAATCATCTTGGCACGCTCACTTCAAGGAAAACAAAGGTGACCCAGGTGGCATAACAGGGCACCTTGAAGGTGAAAATCTGGAACATGCTGACCCTCCAAGAGTGTCTGGTATGTGTGGCCGAATTCCGGGTTGCTTTTGTAGAGAATTCGCCAATCAGAAGTCTCATGCCCACAAGAGTTGAGCACGGTGGTTAACGCCATGATTGGTGGTCGACTGAGGGAATCTACAACATTATTGGTGCTGCCATTCTTATACTTGATATTCAAATGGAACTATTGTAGGGATGTGGACCACTTCTGATGGCGATCATTCTGCAATTTCCCTTGGGTCTGTATGAACTACAAGGGTCGGTGGTCTGTGTGGATGACTGTTTCCTTCCCCAAAATGTAATGCTTCCATTGTCGGCAAGCTTGCACAATGGAATACATCTCTTTGTCATAAGTGGGATACTTTCGGACTATGTCTGAAAGTGTCTCATTGTGATATGCCACTGGATGCCCGTTTTGAGTAAGGACTGCCCCAATAGCATAGTCAGAGGCATCTGTCTCGACCTCAAATGGTTGTTGTAAGTCTAGTAATGCAAGAACTGGTGCCAAGTAGATGTGACCTTTCAACTTTGTGAATGCCTTCTGTTGAGATTCAGACCAAAAGAATTTTGCTTTCGCTCCTCCCTTGGTGACGTGACTCAAGGGCCAAGTGATATGAGAAAATCCCAATGCGAACTTGTGGTAAAAGTTGGCAAGGCCTAGAAATCTATGAAGCTCTGTCAGAGTGGTTGGAGATGGCCAATCTCGAATGACTTAGATCTTGGCTGGATCCACATGCACCCGCTCTTCATCAATAACATATCCCAGATACTGAACCTGGGTCATGCCAAAAGTGCATTTCTCCAAATTGGCACATAACTTGTGTTGCCGCAGTGTTTGGAGAACCTGTTGGATGTGGTGGAGGTGCTCTTCCCAACTTTGGCTGAAGATCAGGATGTCATCCAAGTATACCACTACAAATGATTTGGTGTATGGCTGCAAGATGTCATCCATTAGCCTCATGAAGGTTGCAGGAGCATTCGTCAATCCAAAAGGCATAACCAACCATTCGAAAAGGCCCTCCTTGGCTTTGAAGGTAGTCTTCCACACATCAAAGGGTTCGATTGGTACCTGGTGATATCCTGACTTCAAATCAATCTTGCTGAAACCTTTTACCCCCTTCAGTTGGTCCAGGAGGTCATCAATCCAAGGGATTGGGTACCTATTACGGATGATGATCTTGTTCAGTGCCCGATAGTCCATACAGAGTCTCCAAGTCCCATTCTTCTTCTGCGCCAACATGATTGAACTGCCACAGGGCAATGAACTCGGACGGATGTGACCTTTTTACAGCAGCTCCTGAATCTGCCTCTTTATTTCATCGTTCTTCAGAATGGAGTGCCGATAGATTGTTCCATTGGGTAGCGACACACTTGGGGTCAAATAAATGGAGTTCTTGACCTGATAGTGCAGAGGAACCACTACAAGGGAGGTGAAGATGTCCTCGTACTTCTCCATGATCTTGTCCATTTGTAGTTGTCGTGCACAGGGGCCCTGTATAGAGGTCATGGCCAATGAACTGTAGTGGGGAACCCTTTACCCACATATGGGAGTGCAAGAGACGCTCCTCCTCCTCTGGATCTTCGTGTTCCTCCTTCTGGATCTTTGTGGTGGCAATGGTGGCGTTGGGCTCTGCATTGATAATCTGCTTCCCTTTGTCAATCCCCTTATCTGGTTCTAACTTAGAGTCGAAACATGCATCTGATTCTGAAACCTTTAGCTCGGCCACCAGTGACTGCTTGGCCCGACACTCACTTGTGTTGTGAGTGGAGCCCTTATGAAACTCACACCACTTTCCCGTGTCCTTTTTCAGCTTTGTGATGCTATTCTTTGCTTGCAGCTTTGGCGGGTTGTCTTGGGCTGCCCTGCTTTAGCTTTGTCCTTTGTTTTGCGGTTTGGGGGCACCTTTCCCTTGTTTCGAATTTGCAGATCCAAAGTCTTGCTTCCTCTATTTAAACATTTCCTCAACCTTGACAACATATTGGTATGCCGTGTCGAGCAAGGAGATGTTCAGGAATTCTATTTCTTCCTGGATGTACTTGTGCAGGCAGCCATGGTATTTGAGTACCAAATGCTGCTCTGTATCATTGATACCCAACTTTCTGCGAAGGGTATGGAAAATATTGGTAAACTCTGGCACATCTTGGTCCCTTCCCTGCCGTAGCGTGGTCCACTTTATGTATTGATCCTCATAGCTGGCGGGTGGCCACCAAAATCCACCTGAATCACCTCATGTGGCCAATTAGCACTAATTTCATTAAAGAAGCTAATCTAGAATTTTGGCGTTAATAGGAAAGTGTCAAGAGCTTTCTTTTCAAATTTCTCCATAAATAGGTTGGCTACTATAGGGGATAAAGGAGACCCCATACCTACTCTAGATGTTTGCTTGAAGAATTCACCTTGGAAGGTGAAGAAAGTGGAGCGAATACATATTTACCAAAAAACGTCGTTTAGGGCCTCAAAACGGCTCTGAAAGTTTAGGACCCAAAAAACCGCTAAAAATAGTAAACTGTGCTATACTTAAGGAAACTGAAAAAATGAAAAAAGAAATGGTGGGGGTCCAAGTGGAACTTGCGGGTGGCCACCAATATCCACCTGGATCACCTCATGCAGCCAATTGGCACTAATTTAATCAAAGTAGCTAATCTAGAATTTTGGCGTTAATAGGAAAGTGTCAAGAGCTTTCTTTTCAAATTTCTCCATAAATAGGTTGGCTACTATAAGGGATAGAGGAGAAGCCATACCTACTCAATATGTTTGCACGAAGAATTCACCTTGGAAGGTGAAGAAAGTGGAGCGAATACATATTTTCCAAAAAACGTCGTTTAGGGCCTCAAAACGACTCTTGAAATTTAGGACCCGAAAAACTATTAAAAATAGTAAACTTTGCTATAATTAAGGAAACTGAAGAACTGAAAGAAGAAATTGTGGGGGTCCAAGTGGAATTGGCGGGTGGCCACCAATATCCACCTGGATCACCTTTTTTGGCCAATTGGCACTAATTTCATCAAAGAAGCTAATTTAGAATTTTGGCATTAACAGGAAAGTGTCAAGAGCTTTCTTTTTAAATTTCTCCATAAATAGGTTGGCTAATATAGGGGATAGAGGAGACCCCATATCTACTCCAGATGTTTTCTCGAAGAATTCACCTTGGAAGGTGAAGAAAGTGGTGCGCGTACATATTTCCCAAAAAACGTCGTTTAGGGCCTCAAAACGGCTCCTGAAGTTTAGGACTTGAAAAACTGCTAAAAATAGTAAACTGTGCTATAATTAAGGAAACTGAAAAACTGAAAATAACAATGGTGGGGGTCCAAGTGGAATTGGAAGGTGGCCACCAATATCCACCTATATCACCTTGTGTGACCAATTATCTCTAATTTCATCAAAGAAGCTAATCTAGAATTTTGGCATTAACAGGAAAGTTTTAAGAGATTTTTTTTCAAATTTCTCCATAAATAGGTTGGCTACTATAGGGGATAGAGGAAACGCCATACCTACTCCAGATGTTTTCTTGAAGAATTCACCTTGGAATGTGAAGAAAGTTGAGCGAATACATATTTCCCAAAAAACATCGTTTAGGGCCTCAAAATGGCTTTGGATGTTTAGGACCCGAAAAACCGCTAAAAATAGTAAACTGTGCTATAATTAAGGAAACTGGAAAACTAAAAGAAGCAATGGTGGGGGTCCAAGTGGAATTGGCGGGTAGCCACCAATATCCACCTGGATCACCTCGTGCGGCCAATTGGCACTAATTTCATCAAAGAAACTAATCTAGAATTTTGGGGTTAATAGGAAAGTGTCAAGAGCTTTCTTTTCAAATTTCTCCATAAATAGGTTGGCTACTATAGGGGATAGAGGAGACCCCATACCTACTCTAGATGTTTGATTGAAGAATTCACCTTGGAAGGTGAAGAAAGTGGAGCGAATACATATTTCCCAAAAAAACGTCATTTAGGGCCTCAAAATGGCTCCGGAATTTTAGTACTCAAAAAACTGCTAAAAATAGTAAACTGCGCTATAATTAAGGAAACTAAAAAAGTGAAAGAAACAATGGTGGGGGTCCAAGTGGAATTGGTGGCTGGACACTAACATCCACCTAGATCACCTAGTGCATCCAATTGACACTAATTTCATCAAAGAAGCTAATTTAGAGTTTTCATGTTAACAGGGGAGTGTCAAGAGCTTTATTTTCAAATATCTCCATAAATATGTTGGCTATTATACGGGATAGAGGAGACCCCATACCTACTCCAGATGTTTGCTTGAAGAATTCACCTTGGAAGGTGAAGAGAGTGGAGCGAATACATATTTCCCAAAAAACATCGTTTAGGGCCTCAATACGTCTCTGGAAGTTTAGGACCCGAAAAACTGCTAAAATAGTAAACTGTGCTATAATTAAGGAAACTGAAAAACTGCTAAAATAGTAAACTGTGCTATAATTAAGGAAACTGAAAAACTGAAAGAAGCAATGGTGGGGGTCCAAGTGGAATTGGAAGGTGGCCACCAATATCCACCTGGATCACCTTGTGCAGCCAATTGGCACTAATTTCATCAAAGAAGCTAATCTAGAATTTTGGCGTTAACAAGAAAGTGTTAAGAGCTTCCTTTTCAAATTTCTCCATAAATAGGTTGGCTACTATAGGGGATAGAGGAGACCCCATACCTACTATAGATGCTTGCTTGAATAATTCACCTTGGAAGGTGAAGAAAGTGGAGCGAATACATATTTCCCAAAAAACATCGTTTAAGGCCTCAAAACGGCTCTGAAAGTTTAGGACTTGAAAAAATGCTAAAAATAGTAAACTATGTTATAATTAAGGAAACTGAAAAACTGAAAGAAGCAATGGTGGGGGTCCAAGTGGAATTGATAGGTGGCCACCAATATCCACCTGGATAACCTCGTGCAGCCAATTGGCAGTAATTTCATCAAAGAAGCTAATCTAGAATTTTAACGTTAACAGGAAAGTGTCAAGAGCTTTCTTTTCGAAATGCCCCATAAATAGGTTGGCTACAATAGGGGATAGAGGAGACCCCATACCTACTCCAGATGTTTGCTCGAAGAATTCACCTTGGAAGTTGAAGAAAATGGAGCGAATACATATTTCCCAAAAAATGTCGTTTAGGGCCTCAAAATGGCTTCGGAAGTTTAGGACCCGAAAAACTTCTAAAAATAGTAAATTGTGCTATAATTAAGGAAACTAAGAAACTAAAAGAACCAATAGTGGGGGTCCAAGTGGAATTGGCGGGTGGCCAAAAATCCACCTGGATCAGCGCGTGCGGCCAATTGGCACTAATTTCATCAAAGAAGCTAATCTAGAAATTTGGCTTTAACAAGAAAGTGTGAAGAACTTTCTTTTCAAATTTCTCCATAAATAGGTTGGTTACTATAGGGGATAGAGGAGACCCCATACCTACTCCAGATGTTTGCGTGAATAATTCACCTTGGAAGGTGAAGAAAGTGGGGCGAATACATATTTTCCAAAAAGCATCGTTTAGCGCCTCAAAAGGGCTCCGAAAGTTTAGAACCCGAAAAACTGCTAAAAATAATAAACTATGCTATAATTAGGGAAACCAAAAAACTAAAAGAAGCAATGGTGGGGTTCCAAGTGGAATTGGTGGGTGGCCACCAATATCCACCTGGATAATTCCTGCCCCCTTAGGAAGCAATGGTTCTGATTGCATTGAGTTCTTCCATGAGATGAGGGAACTTCTACTGAACTTGGTCCCTGGTGAGCCACTTGCCTTGGTGAAGGAGTTGGCCTGCTTTGACAACTCGATATAGTTGGATATTCTGCTGTGAGTGTGCTTGATCTGTGTGTCCATGATCCGATCAGTTGCAACTTGTTCCATGCAATCTGGATTTAACTCTGTGGATGTGAGTTGTTCTGCAATGTCAGATGTGTGTAGTAATGGTGGAAAGTATGGCCGAAGGAAGTTCACATTGAACACTGGGTGCAGGCCAAGGAATGGGGGAATGCTTAACTCAAATGCATTGTCTCCCACAACCTTGGTAATGGTGTAAGGACCATATCGTAGTGGTCTGAGTTTTTAATAAGCTCCTGTAAGGCGTTCCTTTTGCAAATGCAACTAGACTTTGTCACCCACCTGAAACTTGTGTGGCACCCGATGTTGATCATGTCGCTGCTTGTACTTGGCATTTGGTTTCTCCAGAATTTCATGGACCTGCTGGCGAATATGTTGGATGTGCTCAATGAAGCTGTTTGCCTTATCTGTTTCTAACTGGACATGAGCCGAATCTGCGTGAGTTGCTACAAATTCCATGGCCACATCAATGGGACATAGTGGTTGGAATCCCAATCCCACCCAAAAAGGGTTGTGGCTAGTCGAGCTGTGGAGAGCCTAGTTGTAGCTGTGGTGAACATAGGGGAGGCTCTCGTCCCATGTGCATGGATGCTTTGAGTTATACATGAGCAAAATGTGTACGATCATCCTGTTGACAACTTTTGTCTGACCATCAGTTTGAGGATGGAAGGCTGTGGACTTAGTGATTTTGGTGTCTAGCATCGACCAAAGACTGGACCAAAATGTACTGAGGAACCTACTTTCCCGGTCTGAGATGATAGACTGTGGGTCCCAAAGTGTACCCACACTTGTTCAAAGAAGAGTTTAGCAGTGGCTTCTGTTGTGATATTCTTCTTGCAGGCTGCCATAATGGCCATCTTTGAGAACCTGTCGACGACCATAAAAACATTGCCATTTCCATGCTTAGTGGAAGGAAGGCTTGACATGTAATCCATGGAGATGGATTCCCAAGGTCGACTAGGGGTAGGTAGGCGGGTATAGAGGCCTTGTTTCTTGATGGTCGCTTTGGCAATGGTGCAGGTAGTTCATGATCTGATGTAGTTCCCGACATCCTGCTGAAGATTCGGCCAATAGAAATACTTCTGTAGTACTGCCACCATTTTGTCGACCTCAAAATGCCAACAACATAACTATAGTGTGCTTCCCAAATCATCTTGGCACGCTCACTTGAAGGAACACAAAGGTGGGCCAGGTGGCATAACAGGGAATCCTTGAGGTGAAAATCTGGAACGTGCTGACCCTCCAAGAGTGTCTGGTATGTGTGGCTGAATTCTGGGTCGCTTTTGTAGAGAAGTGGCCAATCAAAAGTCTCGTGCCCACAAGAGTTGAGCACGGTGGTTAACACCATGATCGATGGTCGACTGAGGCAATATTCAACATTATTGGTGTTTCTCTTCTTATACTTGATATTCAAATGGAACTGTTGCA
The DNA here is from genome assembly GCA_031772625.1 of Pinus tabuliformis. Lineage (NCBI taxonomy): Eukaryota > Viridiplantae > Streptophyta > Pinopsida > Pinales > Pinaceae > Pinus > Pinus tabuliformis. The sequence continues at coordinate 391,501,052 of CM062813.1, forward strand.
GGTATGTGGACCACTTTTTATGGCGATCATTCTGCAATTTCCCTTGGGTCTGCATGAACTGCAGGGGTCAGTTGTTTGTGTGGATGACTGTTTCCTTCCCCAAAATGTAATGCTTCCATTGTCGGCAGGCCTGCATAATGGAATACATCTCTTTGTCATAAGTGGGATACTTCCGGACTACGTCTGAAAGTGCCTCACTGTGATATGCCACTGGATGCCGGTGTTGAGTAAGGACTGCCCCAATAACATAGTCAGAGTCATTTGTCTCAACGTCAAATGGTTGTTACAAGTCTAGTAATGCAAGAACTGGTGTCGAGCAGAGGGGATCTTTCAACTCTGTGAATGCCTTCTATCGAGATTCAGAGTAAAATAATTTTTCTTTCACTCCTCCCTTGGTGACTTGACTCAAGAGCCAAGTGATATGAGAAAATCCCAACATGGACCTACGGTAGAAGTTGGCAAGGCCTAGAAAGTTGCGAAGCTCTGTCAGAGTGGTTGGAGATGGCCAATCCCGAATGACTTGGATCTTGGCTGGATCAACATGAAGCCCTTGTTCATCGATAATGTATCCTAGATAATGAACCTGGGTCATGCCAAAAGTGCATTTTTCCAAATTGGCACATAACTTTTGTTGCCGCAGTGTTTGGAGAACCTGTCGGATGTGATGGAGGTGCTCTTCCCAACTCTGGATGAAAATCAGGATGTCATCCAGGTATACCACTACAAATGAGTTGGTGAATGGCCGCAAGATGTCATCCATTAGCCTCATGAAGGTTGTAGGAGCATTCGTCAATCTGAAAGGCATAACCAACCATTTGAAAAGGCCCTCCTTGGCTTTGAGGCAGTCTTCCACACATTGGAGTGTTCGATTGGTACCTGATGATATCCTGACTTCAAATCAATCTTTCTGAGATATTTTTCTCCCTTCAATTGGTCCAGGGGGTTATCAATCCGTAGGATTGGGTATCTATTACAAACAGTGATCTTGTTCAGTGCCCGATAGTCCATACAGAGTCTCCAAGTCCCATTATTCTTCTGCGCCAACATGATTGAACTGCCACAGGGCAATGAACTCGGACGGATGTGACCTTTTTACAGCAGCTCTTGAATCTGCCTCTCGATTTCATCGTTCTCCAGAACAGAGCACCGATAGATTGGTCCCTTGGGTAGCGACACACATGGGGTCAGATCAATGGAGTGCTTGACCTGACAGTGCAGAGGAACCTCTACAGGGGAGGTGAAGATGTCTTCGTACTCCTCCACGACCTTGTCCATCTGTAGTTGTCATGCGGAGGGGCCCTGTTTGGAGGTCGTGGCCACTGTCTTTTTCTTTCCTTGAGGGCATATCATCAGGAAAACAAATTTCCCTGTTTTGGAAATGAGATTACTACATTGTTTTGCAGTAACCAATGAGATGGCGGTAGGCGGTGCTACCTCTGGTATCATGTACAACTTATTTCCCAAAGTAACAATAACATCACGGGGCCTTGATGCATACACAACATGTCACTTCTACAAGTATGGTTGTCCTAATAATACATTACAAACTTCAAGGGGAGTAATGTCACACAATACCTCATCCGTGAAGGGCTTGATGTTGTATGGAAGGTGAAACTGTTGGCTTACGCGAAGATCTCGTCCTTGGTGAAGCCACCCGATGGTGTACGGTTGTGGATGTGCTGTGGTCGGTAAGCCTAGCCACTTCACGACCTCTACCGAAATGAGGTTCTTTTGGCTCCCGCTGTCGAAAATGAACTGTAGCGGGGAGCCTTTACCCACATCTGGGAGTGGAAGAGACGCTCCTCCTCCTCTGGATCTTCAGGTTCCTCCTTCTGGATCTTTGTGGTGGCAATGGTGGCGTTGTGCTCTGCATTGATAATCTGCTTCCCTTTGTCATTCCCCTTGTTAGGTTCTAACTTAGAGTCGGAACATGCATCTGATTCTGAAAGCTTTAGCACGACCACCAATGACTGCTTGGCCTGAAACTCACTTGTGTTGTGAGTGGAGCTCTTATGGAACTCACACCACTTTCCCATGTCCTTTTTCATCTTCACGACACTATTATTTGCTTACAGCTTTCGCTGGTTGTTTTGGGCCACTCTGCCTTGGCTTTGTCCTTTGCTTTGCAGTTTGGGGGCACCTTTCCCTTGTTTCAGATTCGCAGATCCAAAGTCTCGCTTCTTCTGTTTAAACTTTTGCTCAACCTTGACGACATACTAGTATGTTGTGCCGAGCGAGGAGATGTTCAGGAATTCTATGTCTTCCTGGATGTAGTTGTGCAGGTAGCCAAATTATTTGAGTACCAAATGCTACTCTGTATCCTTGATACCCAACTTTGTGCGAAGGGTATGGAAAATATTGGTAAACTTTGGCACACTTTGGTCCCTTCCTTACCGCAGTGTGGTCCACTTTATGTATTGATCCTCATAGCTTCCAATAGGGTAGTACTTCTCCTTGATGGCATCGTGGAATGAATTCCAAGTGGGTGCGGCTGAAAATAGTGAGCCTGTACTTTCATCCTTCTACTTGCAATAGGTTTCCCACTAATCCTTGATGTGGGGGGCAGCTTTGAGAAGAGTGAAAATAATCTTTTCCCTACTAGAAAAATCATGAATAGAAAAATAACCCTCTAGCACATTTAACCATTTATCGAAGACATCTACATCTATCTGACCCTCGAATATGGGGATTTCAAAATTAATTTGTACCTTAAACAGTGTGGCATTTCTAGAGTTGCTGTTGGAAGTCGATGCGTCGCCCGTGGGTAGCTGCTGAAGGATCTGGGCAAAGTTGTCCATCATCGCGTTCCTTTGTTGCTCAAGGGCTTCTTCGAGCAAGATTTTGATAGGATATCCTGCCCCCTCGTCTTCCTTTCCATCCACCATGGGAGGTCGTCGGGATTTGTGAGGCTGGTCTTGCAAAGGTTCAACCAGTGCAAGCCCTAACTCATATCTTGACCTCGTTGGGGACATGCAAAGAAAAAACAGAGAAAAAAAGAAGACTGCTCTGATACCACTAATCCGGATTTACACAAGAACACAACAAATTATAGAGATAACCGTAAACACAGAGATGCAGCGGAAATAATACTTCATTTCATTAATGTAAAATACTGAAATATGCTTACAAACAGGAATGGAAATAAACTAGCTAGGGCGATGGTAGCTTAACTCTGAGAAGAGAAGTGGCGGCTACATGCCTCTAAACTATCTTAAAATGAGGCTCAAGGGAATTTTTATTATTGAGTAATAATAGCAAACCCTAAACAACCAAAACCCTAACCCGAGGAGATGTAACACCAAGAGTTTATGGGCCCTGTTGGGGTGAGTTGGACAACCAACTTCCCGGGGTCGCCACCGGGTCATATTATCTCCGTTTGATGCGCACGATAGACCATTGGAAAGATATCTCCGAGGAATATGACACAAAAGACAATTTTAGACCAAAATTCAGTAGCGGTAGATTTCCTAAAAAAACGTCGTTTAGGGCCTCAAAATGGCTCGAGAAGTTTAGAACTCGAAAAACTGCTAAAAATAGTAAATTGTGCTATAATTAAGGAAACTGAAAAACTGAAGGAAGCAATGGTGGGGGTCCAAGAGGAATTGGTGGGCGGCCACTAATATCCACCTGGATCACCTCGTGCAGGAAATTGGCACTAATATCATCAAAGAAGCTAATCTAGAATTTTGGCATTAACAGGAAAGTGTCAAGAGATTTCTTTTCAAGTTTTTCCAAAAATAGGTTGGCTACTATAGGGGATAGAGGATATGCCATACCTACTCTAGATGTTTGCTCGAAGAATTCAACTTGGAAGTTGAAGAACGTGTAACAAATACATATTTCCCAAAAAATGTCGTTTAGGGCCTCAAAACGGCTCTGTAAGTTTAGGACCCGAAAAACTGTTAAAAATAGTAAACTATGCTATAATTAAGGAAACTGAAAAACTGAAAGAAGAAATGGTGGTGGTCCAAGTGGAATTGGTGGGTGGCCACCAATACCCACCTAGATCACCTCGTGTGGCCAATTGGCACTAATTTCATCAAAGAAGTTAATCTAGAATTTTGGCGTTAACAGGAAAGTGTCAAGAGTTTTCTTTTCAAATTTCTCCATAAATATTTTGGCTACTATAGGGGATAGAGGAGACCCAATACCTACTCCAGATATTTTCTCGAATAATTCACGTTGGAAAGAGAAGAAAGTGGATCGAAAACATATTTCCCAAAAAACGTTGTTTAGGGCCTCAAAACGGCTCCAGAAGTTTAGGACCTGAAAAACTGCTAAAAATAGTAAACTGTGCTATAATTAAGGAAACTAAAAAACTGAAAGAAGCAATGGTGGGGGTTCAAGCGGAATTGGCGGGTGGCCACCAATATCCGCCTGGATCACCTCGTGCAGCCTATTGGCACTAATTTCATCAAAGAAGCTAATCTAGAATTTTGGCGTTAATAGGAAAGTGTTAAGAGCTTTCTTTTCAAATTTCTCCATAAGTAGGTTGGTTACTATAGGGGATAGAGGAGACCCCATACCTACTCCAGATGTTTTCTCGAAGAATTCACCTTGGAAGGTGAAGAAAGGGGAGCGAATCCATATTTCCCAAAAAACGTCGTTTAGGGCCTCAAAACCACTCCGAAAATGTAGGACCCAAAAAACTGCTAAAAATAGTAAATTGTGCTATAATTAAGGAAACTGAAAAACTAAAAGAAGAAATGGTGGGGGTCCAAGTGGAATTGGCGAGTGGCCACCAATATCCACCTGGATCACCTCGCGTGGCCAATTGAAACTAATTTCATCGAAGAAGCTAATCTAGAATTTTTGCGTTAACAGGAAAGTGTCAAGAGCTTTCTTTTCAAATTTCTCAATAAACAGGTTGGCTACTATAGGGGATAGAGGAGACCCCATACCTACTCTAGATTTTTGCTCGAAGAATTCACATTGGAAGGTGAAGAAAGTGGAGAAAATACATATTTCCCAAAAAACGTCCTTTAGGGCCTGAAAACGGCTCCAGAAGTTTAACACCCGAAAAACTGCTAAAAATAGTAAACTATGCTATAATTAAGGAAACTGAAAAACTGAAAGAAGAAATGGTCGGGGTCCAAGTGGAATTGGCAGGTGGCCACCAATATCCACCTAGATCACCTTGTGTGGCTAATTGGCACTAATTTCATCAAAGAATCTAATCTAGAATTTTGGTGTTAACAGGAAAGTGTCAAGAGCTCTCTTTTCAAATTTCTCCATAAATAGGTTGGCTACTATAGGGGATAGAGGAGACCCCATACCTACTCCAGATGTTCGCTTGAAGAATTTGTTTGAAATAATACTGAGAGGGGGGGGTGAATCAGTATTATCACATTAATAAAACTTTTTCATTTCCATAATCAGATTCATATATGCTACTTCCACAACTTCTTATGATTAAGTTAATTGATCTTCAATGAGTGCATTAGAACATTATCAAACATATTATCAGATAACAGATGCCGTAATAGAGAATAGATCATCACACATAAGGCACACACATGAACACCATGATATAAGGTGGAAACCCAATGCGGGAGAAAAACCACCTGCTGCAAGTCATCTCAATCTTCTTCTTAATAAGAAAATCCTTTTACAATATTTGTACTGGTGCAGTCTTATACCAGTACGGGAGCTACAACCCCCTTTGCTCTTGTACTAGCCGATCCATTTACTAGTACGCAGGCTGCTACCTGCTACAATGCTCCAAAGATCTCCCTTAGCTTTTGTAATAGCTTAGATACTAGTACATAGGCGCTGGCCTACAATCTTCTCTCCTCCAGGTACCACGTTTCATCAATTTTCAGACTGGATACACTGAAGCACAACACATAATCTGAAAGGTCACTTTTCATCCAATTTTCATACTGGACCCAACAACAACATTGAAGCTCATAATCAAACAACCTTCTGAATCACCCAATCACCAGATCCATACATATACAATGATATTATGAGAGTTATCAACCAGATCTAGTACATAAAGATAAGTCATTAATCATGCTGTTATCTGAACTCAATACCAGTAACCAAACATCAGTTATGCACCCAAAACCCTGCAGAATAGTCAAAGGCAGTTAAAACAAATTTTAAGCAGGGATCGCAACTTCACTGGTATAGATCTGCGGATATCTGTACTACCTCCGCACCTGCGCCTTCTATGGCGCCACGACCACCGCACCTGCGCCTTCTGTGGTGTCTCCGCACTGCGCCTTCTATGGCGCCTCCGCACTGTGCCTTTTGTGGCGCCTCTGCATTGTGCCTTCTGTGACGCCTCTGTGGCGTCTTCGCACTGCGCCTTCTGTGGCGCCTCCGCACTGCGCCTTCTGTGGCGCCTCTGCACTGCGCCTTCTATGGCGCCTCCGCACTGCGCCTTCTGTGGCGCCTCTGCACTGCGCCTTCTGTGGCACCTCCGCACTGCGCCTTCTGTGGCGCCTCCGCACTGCGCCTTCTGTGGCGCCTCCGCACTGCGCCTTCTGTGGCACCTCCGCACTGTGCCTTCTGTGGCGCCTCCGCACTGCACCTTCTGTGGCGTCTCCGCACTGCGCCTTCTGTGGTGCCTCTGTGGCGTCTCCGCACTACGCCTTCTGTGGCGCCTCTGCACTGCGCCTTCTGTGGCGCCTCCACACTGCGCCTTCTGTGGCGCCTCTGTGGCGCCTCCGCACTGCGCCTTCTGTGTCGCCTCCGCACTGCGCCTTCTGTGGCGCCTCCGCACTTTCGCAGCTGCAGCGCTTGAGAGATCACCCTTCACAGATTTGCTTTCAACTTCACTTTCATAGATCAAACTTTCAAAACAATAACCCAATATTTCAGATCTTAAGATATTCAATTGCAAGGATGAATTAACCAAGTGATCTCATTTGCTTTATATAGGCAAGCTTCTTCCTAAAATCATGGATCAATACCATAGATAACCAATACAAGGGGCCCAAAAACATGGGGCTCAATAATACCAAGGACTAACCACCATGGACCAAAGGTAAGTTCTCCAACATATACGCGCTTTTCCTTGCATGAAAGTGCATACCATGGTCCAAAACCATAGGTTCAAATACCAAGGACTAACTACCATGGACCAAAGGTAAGTTCTCCAACATATACGCGCTTTTCCTCATAGGTTCAAATACCAAGGACTAACTACCATGGACCAAAGGTAAGTTCTCCAACATATACGCGCTTTTCCTCATAGGTTCAAATACCAAGGACTAACTACCATGGACCAAAGGTAAGTTCTCCAACATATACGCGCTTTTCCTTGCATGAAAGTGTGTGAACTTTTTCTCTTCATGAAATAAACATTTCTATGCATAAAAGTGCGTGAACTTTTCTCTACATGAAATAAACTTTTCTCTGCATAAAAGTGCGTGAATTTTTCTCTACATGAAATAAACTTTTCTCTGCATATAAGTGCGTGAAATTTTCTCTACACTATAATTTATTATCTGAGATGAGTGGGTTGCCATCAAGTACAACATATGTATCATAAAGCCATACCAGAATCATAATTCCAACAATCTCCCCCTTTGGACTTGATGGCAACCTCAAAATATTCAGCTCATTCTCCCCCTTTGACATCAAGGGCAAAGGGTTATGCTCCCCCTAAGAGCATTCTCCCCCTGAATATGAACCAGATCTGTAAAGAAGAAACATAATCCACCAAACACCATAAATGACCATGAAAGAAATAGATTGCAGCAATAATCAGACCAGCATCCAAGATCTCCTTCTGTACGTCCTCCATAATGCCAACAATGCATTATAAGCTCCCCCTGAGTACCTGTTGAAATCTCTGAATGAGCTCCCCCTTTGTATATGTCATGGTGCACCAATCTGATCATGCTCTTTCTGAGAACAAGCTGAAATGTCTGCTCTGTTATATAGTGTTGTTCATGCTCAGGCTCCCCTTGACTGTAAGCAAGGTCTGCAAAAGGATGTTCTACATCACAAATGACCTTCCTAAAAGATTCAATACATACATCCATCACCCAACCAAGTGGGGATATATCAGAAAAATGAAAACCAAATACATTGCATCTTCATCCCAGGCATAGTGGAGAAACCAACATAGGTCGTTACATGACCTGAAGAGATGACACTATTACATCATGAATCTTGATATGACATCACCTAAATAAGATGAACATCATCAACAACACTTTATGATCTGCTCCATAGTATCTGTCAACAGCAACTAGACCAACAACTTGTATTAGTGCATGAATCATCAAGGTATGTCCGCATCAACAGAATTTCACATTCTATGTGAGAAACATCATAGCCATCCAGATCTACATGAATCAAGTATCATCAATTGGGAATATCTGCATTAATCAACAAATGTATGAAACAATCCTATCATCATATAGATAAGAGCTCATTATCATCATGTCTCCAACAATGCAACTTTGAATAATCATCCCTGTATCCAGCCAACAATCCTCATACATTTGTGCCAAGAATGAAAGGAATCATAACTGTAATATATGATCTTTATGCATATGACGACAGCAGCATATGAGTGACTCAACATCAAGAAGATGTGAATTCAAGCTAAGTGCTTCCCATGCAAGCATCATTAGAGAATCAACCATAAATCTGATCCAAGAACCATGTGAACAACTCATAACCATAGCAAGATGAATCATTTATCCATATAAGTATCATCACCAAGGACTATTAACCATAATGCCAATAATGCATTAAGTCCATATGCTCCCTCTAAACCTGTGCCATCTGTCTGATCATGCATATCAATAAGAAGTATCAAGACATCATCAATATCAAGTTAGAACCAAAACACTTCTAACCATCATATCCACACATCATTATTATTAACTAGAGCAAAACTAATCCTTCTCTTGAATCTGTCCCTACTGCCTTTCTTCAAACAATCATATACGCGACTGTGCAGTAACTAACTCGCGTATATATGCAACTTTCCTTTATGGAGTTTGCATATGAGATTCAGGACACTGAAGTTTTGTACTTTTAGCTCCCTCTGATTCTGGTATGTCTGTACGTTGTGCAGTGCCGCCTTTTTCTGTCTGTACTTCCTTTTTCCTTCATATCTTCAAGCGTGATGATGACATTTTCTCCTTTTGATATGGTGCCCACACTTTGTTCCTGCATTCCTTAGCTACATGTCCAAGCTTGTTACATGCATAACATCTTACATGTTTCATATTCCTCTTGTAACAATCAACAGCTTTGTGACCAAACATATTGCAAGCAAAGCAATATCCATAAAAGTACCTTGAATGTGATGATCTTTCTGCATAATGGTCTTGAACCCTTCTTCTTCTACATCTAGCTGCAACATGTCCAAGATTATGACATACATAACATTCAACATTATTCATAGGAGGAGTAAAGGATTTTCTTTGAGGAATCTCTTTTCTTGGTTGATGATGAGATTGATCTTTCATTTCTTCGTTGATCACTTTAGATTTCTCTTTAGAGTTCCTTGCCTCACCTTGTGAACTAGATTCACCTTCAACAGATTCATGGAAACCAAGACCAGTCTTTATAGCAGGAGACCTTTGACTACTAAGAATATCATCCAAGACTTTAGAACTATCTTGAAATCGTAAAAGCTTATCCTTTTCTTCTAGTTTACCTTTCAAGATATTTACCTCAACCTGAAGCTGTTCTTCCTTTTCAAGAGATTGCTTTTTCAAATCTTCTTCAGCTTTCCTTCCTTCTTCCATTTGTTCCCTTAGTTTGAGAATCTCCTTTTCTTGTTCTTCATTCAGATCCTGCTGCATTTGACGAACTCGGAAGGCACATTCTAGTTGAGATTTTAAGCTGGTGACTTCATTTTCTTGTTTTGCAATAGCTTGGAGTAGATTTGTATTCTGCTTCTTTGATTCTTCAAGATCTCCTTTTAGTGAGAGGATTGTAGCTTCAAGATTTTCATAGTAGCTGGATCTATCTTTGAGTTTCTTGATGGTTGTGCTTCTTTCGTTGACTTCTTTTCTTAATGATGTCACTTCATGCTGCAATTTTTGACATTGGTCTTCCTTGTTCTTGAGTAGCTTTCTTACCTTGTTTCCTTCTTCTAGTTGGGCCTTTAGTTTGGTAGCTTCTTCTTTGAAATCACATTCCCTTTTGTTCAATAGATCTTGTTGATCTCTAATTTTGTCTGTCAGCCTTTTAAATTCTTCCTCTATTTGATATCTTTCTTGTTCACCCATAAGAGCAAATTCAGTAGTTTCGCTATCACTTTCATCTCTTCCAAAAGGAAAGATAGCTGGAACATCAGAGGATAATATATTCATACCTGATAATGATTCTGAATCTGATTTTGAATCTGAAGAGCTTCTTATACCTAATCCCCAATCGACTCTCCCACTGTCATAGTTCTTCTGAGATGACTTCTTTTTCTTAGGTGCTTTCTTCTTAAGCTTCTTTCCCATTGTTCCACAGATCTCCTTCAAGCGATCAAGCTTCTATCAAAGGACCTACTCCGATACCAATTGTTGGAAATAATACTGAGAGGGGGGGGGGTGAATCAGTATTATCACATTAATAAAACTTTTTCATTTCCATAATCAGATTCATATATGCTACTTCCACAACTTCTTATGATTAAGTTAATTGATCTTCAATGAGTGCATTAGAACATTATCAACCATATTATCAGATAACAAATGCCGTAATAGAGAATAGATCATCACACATAAGGCACACACATGAACACCATGATATAAGGTGGAAATCCAATGTGGGAGAAAAACCACCTGCTGCAAGTCATCTCAATATTCTTCTTAATAAGAAAATCCTTTTACAATATTTGTACTGGTGCAGTCTTATACCAGTACGAGAGCTACAACCCCCTTTGCTCTTGTACTAGCCGATCCATTTACTAGTACGCAGGCTGCTACCTGCTACAATGCTCCAAAGATCTCCCTTAGCTTTTGTACTAGCTTAGATACTAGTACATAGGCGCTGGCCTACAATCTTCTCTCCTCCAGGTACCACGTTTCATCAATTTTCAGACTGGATACACTGAAGCACAACACATAATCTGAAAGGCCACTTTTCATCCAATTTTCATACTGGACCCAACAACAACATTGAAGCTCATAATCAAACAACCTTCTGAATCACCCAATCACCAGATCCATACATATACAATGATATTATGAGAGTTATAAACCAGATCTAGTACATAAAGATAAGTCATTAATCATGATGTTATCTGAACTCAATACCAGTAACCAAACATCAGTTATGCACCCAAAACCCTGCAGAATAGTCAAAGGCAGTTAAAACAAATTTTAAGTAGGGATCGCAACTTCACTGGTATAGATCTGCTGATATCTGTACTACCTCTGCACCTGCGCCTTCTGTGGCGCCGCGACCACCACACCTGCGCCTTCTGTGGCACCTCTGTGGCGTCTCCGCACTGCGCCTTCTGTGGCGCCTCCGCACTGTGCCTTCTGTGGCGCCTCCGCACTGCGCCTTCTGTGACGGCTCTGTGGCGTCTCCGCACTGCGCCTTCTGTGGCGCCTCTGCACCGCACCTTCTGTGGCGCCTCCGCACTGCGCCTTCTGTGGCGCCTCTGCACTGCGCCTTCTGTGGCGCCTCCGCACTGCGCCTTCTGTGGTGCCTCCGCACTGCGCCTTCTGTGGTGCCTCTGTGGCGTCTCCGCACTGCGCCTCCGCACTGCGCCTTCTGTGGTGCCTCCGCACTGCGCCTTCTGTGGCGTCTCCGCACTGCGCCTTCTGTGGCGCCTCTATGGTGTCTCCGCACTGCGCCTTCTTTGGCGCCTCTATGGCGTCTCCGCACTGCGCCTTCTGTGGCGCCTCCGCACTGCGCCTTCTGTGGCGCCTCTGTGGCGTCTCCGCACTGCGCCTTCTGTGGCGCCTCTGCATTGCGTCTTCTGTGGCGCCTCCGCACTGCGCCTTCTGTGGCACCTCCGCACTTCCGCAGCTGCAACACTCGAGAGATCACCCTTCACAGATTCGCTTTCAACTTCACTTTCATAGATCAAACTCTCAAAACAATAACCCAATATTTCAGATCTTAAGATATTCAATTGCAAGGATGAATTAGCCAAGTGATCTCATTTTCTTTATATAGGCAAGCTTCTTCCTAAAATCATGGATCAATACCATAGATAATCAATACAAGGGGCCCAAAAACATGGGGCTCAATAATACCAAGGACTAACCACCATGGACCAAAGGTAAGTTCTCCAACATATACGCGCTTTTCCTTGCATGAAAGTGCGTACCATGGTCCCAAACCATAGGTTCAAATACCAAGGACTAACTACCATGGACCAAAGGTAAGTTCTCCAACATATACGCACTTTTCCTCATAGGTTCAAATACCAAGGACTAACTACCATGGACCAAAGGTAAGTTCTCCAACATATACGCGCTTTTCCTCATAGGTTCAAATACCAAGGACTAACTACCATGGACCAAAGGTAAGTTCTCCAACATATACGCGCTTTTCCTTGCATGAAAGTGCGTGAACTTTTTCTCTTCATGAAATAAACTTTTCTCTGCATAAAAGTGCGTGAACTTTTCTCTACATGAAATAAACTTTTCTCTGCATAAAAGTGCGTGAACTTTTCTCTACATGAAATAAACTTTTCTCTGCATATAAGTGCGTGAACTTTTCTCTACACTATAATTTATTATCTGAGATGAGTGGGTTGCCATCAAGTACAACATATGTATCATAAAGCCATACCAAAATCATAATTCCAACAGAATTTTCCTTGGAATGTGAAGAAAGTGGAGCAAATACGTATTTCCCAAAAAACATCGTTTAAGGCCTCAAAACGGCTTCGGAAGTTTAGGACCCAAAAAATTGCTAAAAATAGTAAACTGTGCTATAATTAAGGAAACTAAAAAACTGAAAGAGGTGTTGAAAAGTGTGCAACAATAAATGCTTGTTGAGAATGCAACAAGATGATGGAGCTTAGTGGAAAGGAGTCGCCTTCTCTAAGTGGGCCCGCAGGCAATTTATGGCACAAAGTCTATTTTTGGATCACAGCAGGAGTGATCACAGCAGGAGTGATCACAACAGGAGAAATCACAGCAGGAGCGATCACAACAGGAGCGATCACAGTAGGAGTGATCACAGCAGGAGTGATCACAGTCAATTTTTAGACTACTAGTCAAAAATAGAAAAGTCAAATATTATTGTCTCAACAATAATATTTAGACTATAAACTTTATCTTATCCTCTTGGAGCACTTTAGATTGAGCTACAGATGTGGCACATGCAGCTGTCAGAAGGAAATGCACTTTCTTTGTGGGTCAGTTGAGCTATTGCATGCAGGACATCGGTTAGAACTCATGTGATTGAGTTCTGTGGAGTTAGATGAGCAGTTAATGGAGTTGTGTTCAGTTTGACTTAGTTGAACTAGTTGTATTTAGTCTAACTGATCAATAGACTAAGTGATGAGCTGTGTGAACTAGTTATTAACTAATTCACTAATTATTAACTCATAATGCAACTGAAGAATACATCAGTTAACTCAGTGCATGTACAGTTTAGTGGAGATAGGTGTTAGAGGTTGAGATTGCTATTAGTTGTGCATGAGATTGTGCACATGCATGGATTGAGTAATGCCAATGAGGATTACGTAGTGTGGGCCAATACCAAGTGAAATATAGCTTGTGCTCACGTGATTTACAGTGTGGGTTGATTTTCACAAGGTAAATAGGAGTTTGGATAATCCATTCTCATTCATTCTCAGCAGGTATTGTGCTGTGGAGGCAGGCAAGCAGTGGAGGAGATTTGGAGATGAGATCTGAGCAGTATTGTGTGTAACAGGTGGAGATAGTACTGAGATATTTGTGAGGATTATTGTATTATGTTTGGTACATGTTCTCAATCAATATAATATACAGATAGTTGGGGTTTTTAGCGAGATTCTTTCCCCAGGAAAATACTGTGTTGATATGTGTGATTGATGCTTCTATGTGCGCATGTTATTGTTTCTGCTTCTGTAAATTGATGATCAACGTAGAGGAGGTTATGTATTATGCATGTTTTTTGCAATAGTGTATAATCAGGATAATCTCTGTTGAATAAGTGTTTATTATTCAAAATTTCTACATGGCATCAGAGCTGGCTGATTTGTAGAAAAAGTTCTACAGGATATCAAAGCGAGGATTGATCATCAGATCTATTATTCAGAAAGTGTTTACATTTTATTTCTTCAAGTAGAGTCTATAATCAGGCCAGGTAGCCTCTGGATTCATCCTTCTTTTGGAAGGTGAGATATCCGGTGAATGCCCATACAGTCAATCTCTGTACGAGAAATACTTTGTTCTCACGAATTTTAGATCAGAAGCGGTTGAGTTTTTTGAGCTGGTGGAATTCGAATTTGCAGCAGTGTTTTCTTGATGTCAAAGTTGAAATGTCTTTCAACATATTGCGATTGGAGTATGCCCTTGAGGGCAGCTCGAACTATATTGCATGGAAGGACAGGATGGAGGCGGTGTTAGATGATAATGGGTTGAAGGAGTTCATAGATGCGGATGTCCCAAAACCTACTGATGCTGCTCAAGTCGAGGATTAGCAAAAGAAGACAGCAAAGTGTCAAAGGATTCTATTGGAGGGCGTGAGGGATCACATTTTGTCTAGCCTCCATGGAAAGGATTCTCCCTATTTGATGTGGAAAATTTTGACAGAATTATTCCAAAGCAAGAGTGCCCAGAGGAAGTTGGCGCTCAAGGATAAACTCAGAAACATTAGGTGTGAAAATGGAGACAGTATGCCCCAGTATCTCACGAAGTTCACCCAATGTCGGGATGAGCTGGGAAGTGTGGGGGTAACTATTGAGGATGAGGATATGGTGAGTCTAGCACTCCTTGGCCTTCCTAAGAGTTGGCATAGCTACCAGGACTCAGTGAATGGAAGGGAGAAATTGCCAGGATGGGAGAGACTTTGGTCGGATCTTGTGCAAGAGGATATTAGACAGCGCACCAGAGACAGTTCTTCATCTATGCATGATGAGGAGAACTGTGCCTTAGCAAGTAAGGCGAAGAAGGGGAAGGGGAAGGTTTCTCTTTCCGAATCCAGTTCTTCCAATGATGGGAAGAAGGTTGACAAGTCGAAGGTGCGATGCTTTCGTTGTCATGAGTTGGGCCATTATGCTACTAATTGCCCAAAGAAGAAGTCCAAGAAGGGATCTGGGGAAGGATCTGAAGGTGAGGCAGCCTCACTTGCTTCACAGTTTGAGTTGGACTTCACACTCTTCGCATGCATGGTTTCATCCATGGTGGGAAGTGGTTGTTTTCTTGACAGTAGAGCTTCTTTCCACATGACCAGTGACAAAAGTTTGTTCAGTACTTTGGAGGAGAAAGATCTCCATATACTCATAGGGATGGGTAATGATGAGAAGTATAGTGTCTCAGGTGTAGGCACGGTTATTTTTTAAAGGGAACATGGAGCTCGCCTTACCTTGACCGATGTCAAGTATGTACCAGGACTAAAGAGAAACTTGGTGTCGCTCGCGATGCTGGAGGATAAAGGCTATGATGTAGTCTTCAGTAAGGGAAAGGTTTTCCTTAGACACATCATCACTAGATAGGTGAAGCAGATTGGTTCACGGGTCAAGAACCTATATGCTCTTGAGGTTCAAGATGCATGCAAAGCCTTGAGTAGAAAGGCAAATGATGGAGACTTGGTGGTTGAGAGGAAGCGTATATTACCTCTCAACATGCAGAGCCAGAAGAAGTCTCAGACGATTGTGGAGGAGCCACGATTGGTGCAGCAACTTCAAGAGGTTGTGTAGCAGCCACAACAAGGGAAGTTGAGAGATCAAGTAGAGAAATCTACTCATGCAGAGACCTCTAGTAGGGGGAAAATTCGAGCCAGGTGGGTTGAGGGATCGCATGCAACCGTACCTCTAGGTAGGAGGTGGGGTGATGTGGAATGATCGTCCCAAGGAGGAGGGGCAGGATCCTTGAGGTACCCAACCTCTTGGATGAGACCTTGCTACGGGAGCCCCGATGTGGAGTAGCAAGAACTGATTGATTGGGTAGAGACACATGCGGATGGAGCGGCAGAGAGAGCGACAGTGCAGGGAATCCCAGGACAGCACATAGCATGCAGGCTACAACATTGCGAGAGGCACAAGTGTTTTTCATAGTGCTAGGTGGCACAGAGAGGTGTGCAATGGTGCGAGATGCATGGAGATATTGCAGTAGCACAGATGTCAGAGAGGGAGCACTTGTCAGCAGCAGGTAAAACTTTAGCACCAGAGTATGTTCCTAGCCCAACAGAGTGGTCAGTTGGGAGTGTTTTTGTTCCAAGTCTTGTTGGAGAAAAGTGGACGGGGCAGATGTGTTGCATGCAGAACATTCCAGAGTTACAATATCGGGTTTGAGAGGAAGCCTTTCTTGTTGAGAGGGAGTGTTGAAAAGTGTGCAACAAGAAATGCTTGTTGAGAATGCAACAAGATGATGGAGCTTAGTGGAAAGGAGTCGCCTTCACTAAGTGGGCCCGCAGGCAATTTATGGCGCAAAGTTTATTTTTGGATCATAGCAGGAGTGATCACAGCAGGAGCGATCACAGCAGGAGCGATCACAGTAGGAGTGATCACAACAAGAGTGATCAAAGTCTATTTTTAGACTGCTAGTCAAAAATAGAAAAGTCAAATATTATTGTCTCATAATAATATTTAGACTATAAACTTTATCTTATCCTCTTGGAGCACTTTAGTTTGAGCTACAGATGTGGCACTTGCAACTTTCAGAAGGAAATATGCTTTATTTGTGGGTCAGTTGAGCTATTGCATGCAGGACATCAGTTAGAACTCATGTGGTTGAGTTCTGTGGAGTTAGATGAGTAGTTAATGGAGTTGTGTTCAGTTTGACTTAGTTGAACTAGTTGTATTTAATCTAACTGATCAATAGACTAAGTGATGAGTTGTGTGAATTAGTTATTAACTAATTCAATAATTATTAATTCATAATGCAACTGAAGAATACATCAGTTAACTCAGTGCATGTACAGTTCAGTGGAGACAGGTGTTAGAGGTTAAGATTGCTATCAGTTGTGCATGAGATTGTGCACATGCATGGATTGAGTAATGCCAATGAGGATTGCGCAGTGTGGGCCAATACCAAGTGAAATATAGCTTGTGCTCACATGATTTATAGTGTGGGTTGATTTTCACAAGGTAAATAGCAGTTTGGATTAGCCATTCTCATTCATTCTCAGCAGGTATTGTGCAGTGGAGGCAGGCAAGCAGTGGAGGAGATTCGAAGATCAGATCTGAGCTATATTGTGTGTAACAGGTGGAGATAGTACTGAGATACTTGTGAGGAGTATTGTACTATGTTTGTTACATGTTCTCAATCAATATAATATACAGATAGTTGGGGTTTTTAGTGAGATTCTTTCCCCAGGAAAACACTGTGTTGATATGTGTGATTGATGCTTCTATGTGCGCATGTTATTGTTTCTGCTTCTGTAAATTGATGATCAATGTAGAGGAGGTTATGTATTATGCATGTTTTCTGCAATAGTGTATAATCGGGATAATCTCTGTTGAATAAGTGTTTATTATTCAAAATTTCTACAAGAGGCATTGGTGGGGGTCCAAGTGGAATTGGCGAGTGGCCAACAATAACCACCTAGATCACCTCGTGCAGCCAATTGGCACTAATTTCATCAAAGAAGCTAATCTAGAATTTTGGTGTTAACAGGAAAGTGTAAAGAGCTTTCTTTTCAAATTTCTCCTAAATAGGTTAGCTACTATAGGGAATAGAGTAGGCCCCATAGCTACTCTAGATGTTTACTCGAAGAACTCACCTTGGAAGGTGAAGAAAGTGGAGCGAATACATATTTCCCAAAAAACATCGTTTAGGGCCTCAAAACGGCTCCAGAAGTTTAGGACTCGAAAAACTGCTAAAAATAGTAAACTGTGTTATAATTAAGGAAACTGAAAAACTGAAAGAAGAAATGGTGGGGGTCCAAGTGGAATTGGTGGGTGGCCACCTGTTAGGTCCCTATACTACTAGTGTAACCCCTTATTGTTATTAGTACAACCCACTTATTATATTGATGTACCCATGTAGTGCCCATATTGTTACTATTATGACCCATAGAAGCCCACTATTGTTATTAATGTGCCCTTAAATTATTATTGTTATGTTAGCTCTGATTATGCTATGACCCCTTGGACTCCTATATATAGAAAGGAGGTCTTTTCATTTGTATCATCCAAGAATTGTTCATTTATGTAATGTAAAGTAGGTTGCCCCCTCGAAGAGGTTGAATTCTAAGGCGTTGATCTCTCTTTTCTATCTTTTTGTGAGCTAGTTTCATAACATTTGGTATCAGAGCTTTGGATTCTAGGGTTTCGCTGCTCCAAACAGGTCATCATGGAATTTTTGCTATAATTGTTTTTCTGTGACGTTTTAGAAGTTTTAAAGAAAACCCATTTGAGAAGAAATCACACTGAACCTCGGGTCCGAATTTCAGAGCTTTTCGTGCTATATTTTCGGAGATATGATCTGAGGAAGTTGGTCTTTTTTGCAGACTCCTGAATTACATTCCAAACAGGTGACCTGGGGAAAATCGTCATAACTTTTTATCTAGGGATCGGATTGAAATTTTGTAAGAAGGTACAGAAAGAGGACGAACTTTAGTTTCTTGTATGCATTTTTCAGATCCAAAGGTTGAAACAGTGACTCGTGGCACGTCGTACAAGTTCGCTCTACTGAACTAGTCTATAATCAAGTCACTGTGGGAGATTTCAAATAACTCTTCCTTGGAGAATCCAATTTGGGTCAGACTGGTGGCATTGGAAAGAGGACACAGAGGGCTACTACAAGTCACAATTTCAGAACTTAAAGATCCGAAAGTACAGAGTTACAGTCGTTTCAAGATCGATCTCCTAAAATCAAGAAAAATCAAGATGAGGAAGTTTGATGGCAAGGATCCGGTAAATTGGATACTTCAGATGGAGAAATATTTTGATCTACATGGTGTACCACTGTTACAAAAGGTATGTATTGCATCTTCATATTTAGAACTGGATCAATTTTTATGGTATGAAGGGCTTTGTTCTCATAAACAACTTGTTACGTGGTCAATTTTCATGGAAGAAATGATAGCATATTATGAGGATACAAAGAGAAACACCTTCTTTAGAGCAACACCACAACAATTGGTAATAGTAAAAGGTATTTGTGACATAGTGGAAAGAAAAATTATGGAAACCAGGAAGCATACCCCTCACAACTATAAAGATGGAAGTGTTGTTTCTCCTAGCCTTCCACAACCCACAAGGGTTACACCACAACAATTGGAAGAAAAAAGAGAAAAAGGGCTTTGTTACAATTGTGATAGCAAATGCACTAAAGGTCATAAGTGTGCTGAGAAGAAATTATTTTACATAGAATATGAAGAGGAGAAAGAAAAGGATCAAGAAACATCAAAAGAAGAAGATATACGCCATGACCCCACCCCAAAGAAAGAAGAAATGAATCAGACCATATCTTGTAAAGCATTGGCAAGAATTACCATTCAAACTCTCAAGATAGAAGGACATATCAAGAAGAAAAAGGTGCAAGAAGTGAAAGATCAAATCAAGAAAGAAGAAATGAATCCAACCATATCTTGTAATTCATTGGTCGAAATTACCACTCCTCAAACTATCAAGATAGAAGGACATATCAAGAAGAAAAATGTTCAAGAAGTGAAAGATCACATCAAGCATCAAGAAATGAATCCGACCATATCTTGTAAAGGATTGGAAGAAATTACCACTCCTCAAAATCTAGAGATAAAAGGACATATCAAGAAGAAAAAGGTTCAAGCAGTGAAAGATCACATCGAGCATCAACAACAAGTTCTCCAACTTTTAAAGGATAACGCCACTTTGGTGCAAAATCAAACGAAACAACAGGTAGATCAACATCGTAGTGAAAAATGTTTTGATGTAGGTGATTGGGTATTTTTATTGCTACATCTCAAGCAAGCTATTTATGAGAAGGAAATGTTGGCAATACTACATGCACTTAAAAAATGGCAACCTTACCGAATGGGAAGAGTCTTCAAGGATGAGGATGTGGAAGCATTGTTTTGTGCTATTTCTATTATCCAACCAGATTGGATAAACGAAGAAAGGGATGAATGGAAGAAGGACGAAGAAGTATGGCCACTTATTCAAAAGTTGCAAAAGATCCCAATTCAAACAATATTGCCAGAAGTTGAAGAGGAAGGAAAAATCATATTGGAACCTAGAGCAGTCACAAAAACAAGAACCCGACAGCTACGAAATCGATCAATTTTAGAGTATCTCATCAAGTGGAAGAATTTACCTGCTGAAGATTCCACATGGGAGGACAAGAATTTTATATAGAAGCATCAAGAACTACTCAAGCGTTGAGGACAACGCTTTTTGAACGCGAGAGGCATGTTAGGCCCCTATACTACTAGTGTAACCCCTTATTGTTATTAGTACAACCCACTTATTATATTGATGTACCCATGTAGTGCCCATATTGTTACTAGTGTGCCCCATAGAAGCCCACTATTGTTATTATTGTTATGTCGGCTCTGATTATGTTATGACCCCTTAGACTCCTATATATAGTAAGGAGGTCTTTTCATTTGTATCATCCAAGAATTGTTCATTTATGTAATGTAAAGGAGGTTGCCCCCTCGAAGAGGCTAAATTCTAAGGCGTTGATCTCTCTTTTCTATCTTTTTGTGAGCTGGTTTCATAACACCACCAATATCCACCTGGATCACCTCGTGTGGCCAATGGCACTAATTTCATCAAAGAAGCTAATCTAGAATTTTGGCGTTAACAGGAAAGTGTCAAGAGCTTTCTTTTGAAATTTCTCCATACATAGGTTGGCTACTATGGGGGATAGAGGAGACGCCATACCTACTCCAGATGTTTGTGTGAAGAATTCACCTTGGAAGGTGAAGAAAGTGTAGCTAATACATATTTGCCAAAAAACGTTGTTTAAGGCCTCAAAACGGCTCCGGAAATTTAGGACCCGAAAAATTGTTAAAAATAGTAAACTGTGCTATAATTAAGGAAACTAAAAAACTAAAAGAAGCAATGGTGGGGGTCCAAGTGGAATTGGCGGGTGGCCACCAATATCCAGTTCGATCACCTCGTGCAGCCAAATGGCACTAATTTCATCAAAGAAGCTATTCTAGAATTTTTGGTGTTAACAGGAAAGTGTTAGGAGCTTTCTTTTCAAATTTCTCCTTAAATAGGTTGGCTACTATAGGGGATAGAGGAGACCCCATATCTACTCTAGATGTTTGCTCGAATAATTCACCCTGGAAGGTGAAGAAAGTGGTGCGAATACATATTTGCCAAAAAACGTCGTTTAGGGCCTCAAAACAGCTCTGGAAGTTTAGGACTCGAAAAATTGCTAAAAACATTAAACTGTGCTATAATTAAGGAAACTAAAAAATTGAAAGAAGCAATGGTGGGGGTCCAAGTGGAATTAGCGGGTGGCCACCAATATCCACCTCGATCACCTCGTGTGGCCAATTGGCTCTAATTTCATCAAAGAAGCTAATCTATAATTTTGGCGTTAACAGGAAAGTGTCAAGAGCTTTCTTTTCAAATTTCTCCATAAATAGGTTGGCTACTATAGGGGATAGAGAAATTCCATACCTACTCCAGATTTTTGCTCAAAGAAATCACCCTGGAAGGTGAAGAATGTGGCGCGAATACATATTTTCCAGAAAACGTCGTTTAGGGCCTCAAAACAATTTTCGGAAGTTTAGGACCCGAAAAACTGCTAAAAATAGTAAACTGTGCTATAATTAAGGAAACTGAAAAACTGAAAGAAGCAATGGTGGGGGTACAAGTGGAATTGGCAGGTGGCCACCAATATCCACCTGGACCACGTCGTGCAGCCAATTGACAATAATTTCATCAAAGAAGCTAATTTAGAATTTTGGCGTTAACAGGAAAGTGTCAAGAGCTTTCTTTTCAAAATTCTCCATAAATGGGTTGGCTACTATAGAAGATAGAGGAGACCCCATACCTACTCCAGATGTTTGCTCGAAGATTTCACCTTGGAAGGTGAAGAAAGTGGAGCAAGTACATATTTGCCAAAAAACGTCATTTAGGGCGTCAAAACGGCTCGGGAAGTTTAGGACATGAAAAACTGCTAAAAATAGTAAATTGTGCTATAATTAACGAAACTAAAAAATTGAAACAAGCAATGGTGGGCTCGAAGTGGAATTGGAGGCTGGCCACTAATATCCACCTAGATCACCTCGTGTGGCCAATTGACACTAATTTCATCAAAGAAGCTAATTTAGGATTTTGGTGTTAACAAGAAAGTGTCAAGAGCTTTATTTTCAAATTTCTCCATAAATAGGTTGGCTATTATACAAGATAGAGGAGACCCATACCTACTCCAGATGTTTGCTTGAAGAATTCACCTTGGAAGGTGAAGAAAGTGGAGTGAATACATATTTCCCAAAAAACGTCGTTTAGGGCCTCAAAATGACTCCGAAAGTTTAGGACCCAAAAAAATGCTAAAAATAGTAAACTGTGCTATAATTAAGGAAACTGAAAAACTGAAAGAAGCAATGTTGGGGGTCCAAGTGGAATTGGCAGGTGGCCACCAATATCCACCTGGATCACCTCGTGTAACCAATTGGCACTAATTTCATCAAAGAAGCTAATTTAGAATTTTGGCTTTAACAGGAAAGTGTCAAGAGCTTTCTTTTTCAAATTTCTCCATAAACAGGTTGGCTACTATAGGGGATAGAGGAGACCCCGCACCTACTCTAGATATTTGCTCGAAGAATTCACCTTGGAAGGCGAAGAAAGTGGAGCAAATACATGTTTCCAAAAAAAAATCGTTTAGGGCCTCAAAACAGCTCCGGAATTTTAGGACCCGAAAAACTGCTAAAAATAGTAAATTGTGCTATAATTAAGGAAACTGAAAAACTGAAAGAAGAAATGGTGGTGGTCCAAGTGGAATTGGTGGGTGGCCACCAATATCCACCTGGATCATTCCTCCCCCCTTGGGAAGCGATGGTCCCCATTGCGTTGAGTTCCTCGATGAGATGAGGGAACTTCTGCTGAACTTGGTCTGTGGTGAGCCACTTGCCGTGGTGAAGGAGTTGGCCTGCTTTAACAACTCGATACAGTTAGATATTCTGTTGGAGAGTGTGCCTGATCTGCGTGTCCATGATCCGATTAGTTGCAGCTTGTTCCATGCAATCTGGATTTAGCTCTATGGGTGTGAGTTGTTCTGCAATGTCGGATGTGTCTAATATGGTGGAAAGTATGGCCGAAGGCGGTCCACATTGAACACTGGGTGCAGGCCAAGGAATGGGGGAATGCTGAGCTCAAATGCATTGTCTCCCACAACCTTGGTAATGGTGTAAGAACCATATTGGAGTGGTATGAGCTTTCGATAGGCTCCAGTAAGGCGTTCCTTTTGCAACTGCAACCAGACTTTGTCGCCCACCTGAAACTTGTGTGGCACCCTTTGTTGATCATGTCGCTACTTGTACTTGGCATTTGATTTCTCTAGAATGTCATGGACCTGCTGGCGAATATGTTGGATGTGCTCAATGAAGCTGTTTTCCTTATCTGTTTCTGATTGGACATGAGCCTAATCTGCGTGAGTAGCTACAAATGGCATGGCCACATCAATGGGACATAGTGGCTGGAATCCCAAGCCCACCTGAAAAGGGCTGTGGCCAGTCGAGCTATGGAGAGCTCAATTGTAGCTGTGCTGAACACAGGGGAGGCTCTTGTCCCATGTGCGTGGATGCTTTTAGTTGTACATGCGCAGAATGTGTACGATCATCCTGTTGACAACCTCTATCTAACCATCAGTTTGAGGATGGAACGTTGTGGACTTAATGAGTTTGGTGTCCAGCATTGACTAGAGACTAGACCAAAATGTACTGAGGAACCTGCTGTCTCGATCTGAGATGATAGACTGTGGGATCCCAATGTGTACCCACACTTATTCAAAGAAGAGTTTGGCAGTGGCTTCTGCTATGATATTCTTCTTGCAGGCTGCCATAATGGCCATCTTCGAGAACCTGTCGACAACCACAAAAACACAGTCATTTCCATGCTTAGTGGAAGGAAGGCCTGAAATGTAATCCATGGAGATGGATTCCCAAGGTCAAATAGGGTAGGCAACGGAGTATAGAGGCCTTGCTTCTTGATGGTCAGTTTTTCAATGGTGTAGGCAGTGCATGATTTGATGTACTTCCTGACATCCTGTCGAAGATTCGGCCAATAGAAATACTTCTGTAGTACTGCCACCCTTTTTTCGACCTCGAAATGCCCAGCAACCTGACTGTAGTGTGCTTCCCAAATCACCTTGGCACCCTCTCTTGAAGGAACACAAAGGTGACCTAGGTGGCATAATAGGGCATCCTGGAGGTGAAAATTTTGAACATGTTGACCCTCCAAGAGTGTTTGGTATGTGTGGCTGAATTCCGAGTTTCTTTTGTAGAGAAGTGGCCAATCAGAGGTCTAGTGCCCATAAGAGTTGAGCACGGTGGTTATCGCCATGATTGGTGGTCGACTGAGGCAATCTGCAACATTATTGGTGCTGCCCTTCTTATACTTGATATTCAAATGGATTCACATGGAAAATTTTAGGGGCTAATGTTCGCCCAGTGGGCTAATTTTCCATGATTTTTCCACAAAAAAGATTCGCCAATTTCCAATTTTATAAAAGACAATTCGCCCAAATTTTAGAATATAAAATTATTTTACCTTAAAAATCGCCAACATTATATAGAGACTATATATAAAATAATTATAAATTTGATTAATTTTACAAATATATCAATAAACATTTATAATTTGCATATTAGGGATTAGTGAGATTCGCCAATGTTTTAAACTTCAAAAAAAATTTCCATCCTTAAAATTTTCCTTGAAATGGAACTGTTGCAGGTATGTGGACCACTTCTGATGGCTATCATTCTGCAATTTCCCTTGGGTCTGTATGAACTGCAGGGGTCAGTGGTCTATGTGGATGACCGTTTCCTTCCCCAAAATGTAATGCTTCCATTGTCGGCAGGCCTGCACAATGGAATACATCTCTTTGTCATAAGTGGGATACTTCTGGATTGTGTTTGAAAGTGTCTCACTGTGATATGCCATTGGATGCTCGTGTTGAGTAAGGACTGCCCAAATAGCATAGTCAGAGGCATATGTCTCAACCTCAAATGGTTGTTGCAATTCTGGTAATACAAGAACTGGTGCCAAGTAGAGGTGATATTTCAACTCTGTGAATGCCTTCTGTTGAGATTTGGACCAAAAGAATTTTCCTTTCGCTCCTCCCTTGGTGACTTGACTCAAGGGCCAAGTCATATGAGAAAATCCCAACACGAACCTGCGGTAGAAATTCGCAAGGCCTAGAAAGCTACGAAGCTCTGTCATAGTGGTTGGAGATGGCTAATCCCGAATGACTTGGATCTTGGCTGGATCCACATGCACCCCCTGTGAATGGCCGCAAGATGTCATCCATTAGCCTCATGAAGTTTGTGGGAGCATTCGTCAATCCAAAAGGCATAACCAACCATTCGAAAAAGGCCCTCCTTGGCTTTGAAGGCAGTCTTCCACACATCGAAGGGTTCGATTGGTACCTGGTGATATCTTGACTTCGAATCGATCTTGCTGAAATATTTTTCTCCCTTCAGTTGGTCCAGGAGGTCATCAATCCAAGGGATTGGGTACCTATTATGGATAGTGATCTTGTTCAGCGCCCGATAGTCAATACAAAGTCTCCAAGTCCCACCCTTCTTCTGTACCAACACGATTGGGCTCCCACAGGGCGATGAACTTGGACGGATGTGACCTTTTTGCAGCAACTCCTGAATTTGCCTCTTAATTTGATCGTTCTCCAGAACGGAGCACCGATATATTGGTCCATTGAGAAGCGACACACCTAGGGTTAGATCAATGGAGTGCTTGACCTGAAAGTGCAGAGGAACCCCTACGAGGGATGTGAAGATGTCCTTGTACTCCTCCACGACCTTGTCCATCTATAGTTGTCGTGCGGAGGGACCCTGTCCGGAGGTTGTGGCCACTGTCGTTTTCTTTCCTTGAGGGCGTATCATCAGGAAAACAAATTTCCTGGTTTTGGAAATGAGCTTACTGCATTGTTTTGCAGTAACCAAAGAGATGGCAGTAGGCGGTGCTACCTCTAGTATCATGTACAACTTATTTCCCAAAATAATAATAACATCACGGGGCCTTGCTTCATACACAACATGTCACTTCCACAAGTATGGTTGTCCTAATAATACATCACAAACTTCAAGGGGAGAAATGTCACACAATACCTCATCCGTGAAGGGCTTGATGTTGTACAGAAGGCGACACTATTGGCTCACGTGAAGATCCCATCCTTGGTGAAGCCACCCAATGGTGTACGGTTGTGGATGTGT
Source organism: Pinus tabuliformis (assembly GCA_031772625.1). Lineage (NCBI taxonomy): Eukaryota > Viridiplantae > Streptophyta > Pinopsida > Pinales > Pinaceae > Pinus > Pinus tabuliformis. Next base: position 391,527,470 of record CM062813.1, read on the forward strand.
TGTGGTTGGTAAGCCCAGCCGCTTCACGAACTCTGCCGAAATGAGGTTCTTTTGGCTCCCACTGTCGACAATGAACTGTAGCAGGGAGCCCTTTACCCACATCTGGGAGTGGAAGAGACGCTCCTCCTCCCCTGGATCTTTAGGTTCCTCCTTCTGGATCTTTGTGGTGGCAACGGTGGCGTTGGGCTCTGCATCGATAATCTGCTTCCCTTTGTCGTTCCCCTTATTAGGTTCTAACTCAGAGTCAGAACATTCATCTGATTCTGAAACCTTTAGCTTGACCACCAGTGATTGCTTGGCCCGACAGTCACTTGTGTTGTGAGTGGAGCTCTTATGGAACTCACACCACTTTCCCATGTCCTTTTTTGGCTTTGTAATGCTGTTCTTTGCTTGCAGCTTTTGCAGGTTGTCTTGAGCTGCTTCGCCTTGGCTTTGTCCTTTGTTCTGTGGTTTGGGGGCACCTTTCCCTTGTTTTGGATTTGCAGATCCAAAGTCTCGCTTCTTCTGTTTAAACTTTTGCTTGACCTTGACAACATACTAGTATGCCGTGTCGAGCGAGGAGATTTTCAGGAATTCTATTTTTTCTTGGATGTACATGTGTAGACAGCCACGATATTTGAGTACCAAATGCTGCTCTGTATCCTTGATTCCAAACTTTGTACAAAGGGTATGGAAAAAATTGGTAAAATCTGGCACGTCTTGGTCCCTTCCCTGCCGCAACGTGGTCCACTTTATGTATTGATCCTCATAGCTTCGGACAGGGTAGTACTGCTCCTTGATGGCATCCTGGAATGAATTCCAAGTGGGTACAGATGAAAATAGTGAGCCTGTACTTTCATCCTTATGCTCGTAGTAGGTTCCCCACCAACCCTTGACGTGGGGGGATGCTTTGAGAAGAGCGAAAATAATCTTTTCCCGACTAGAAAAATCATGAACAAAAAAATAACCCTCTAGCAAATTTAACGATTTATCGACAACATCTACATCTATTTGACCCTCGAATATGGGGATTTCAAAATTAACTTGTACCTTAAACGGTGTGGCATTTCCAGAGTTGCTATTGGAAGCCAATGCATCGCCCCTAGATAGCCGCTAAAGGATCTAGGCAAAGTTGTCCATCATCACGTTCCTTTGTCGCTCGAGGGCTTCTTCGAGCAAGATTTTGATAGGATCTCCTACCCCCTCATATTTCTTTCCATCCACCATGGGAGGTGTTCGGGATTTGTGAGGCTGGTCTTGCAAAGGTTCGACCAGTTCAAGCCCTAACTCCTTATATCCTGACCTCGTTGGGGACATGCAAAGAAAAAATAGAGAAGAAAAGCAGATCGCTCTGATACCACTAATCCAGATTTAAATAGGAATGCAACAAATTATAGAGATAACCGTAAACACATAGATTCAGTGGAAATAATACTTCATTTCATTAATGTAAAATACTGAAATATGCTTACAAACAGGAATGGAAATAAACCAGCTAGGGCGATGGTAGCTTATCTCTTAGAAGAGATGTGGAAGCTACATGCCTCTGAACTGTCTTACAATGAGGCTCAAGGGCATTTTTAATATTGAACAATAAGAGCAAACCCTAAACAAACAAATCCCTAACCCGAGGAGATGTAACACCAAGAGTTTATGGGCCCCGTTGGGGTGAGTTGGACAACCAACTTCCCAGGGTCGCGATTTGGTCATATTATCTCTGTTTGACATGCATGATAGCCTGTTGGAAAGATCTCTCCGACGACTATGACAAAAAGACAATTTTGGATTGAAAATCACTGGCTGTAGATTTCCCAAAAAACATCGTTTAGGGCCTCAAAACGGCTCCGGAAGTTTAGGACCCAAAAAACTGCGAAAAATAGTAAACTGTGCTATAATTAAAGAAACAAAAAAACTGAAAGAAGAAATGGTGGGGGTCCAAGTGGAATTGGCAGGTAGCCACCAATATCCACCTGGATCACCTCGTGCAACCAATTGGCACTAATTTCATCAAAGAAGCTAATCTAGAATTTTAGCGTTAACAGGAAAGTGTCAAGAGCTTTCTTTTCAGATTTCTCCATAAATAGGTTGGCCACTATAGGGGATAGAAGAGACCCCATACCTACTCCAGATGCTTGCTAGAAGAATTCACCTTGGAAGGTGAAGAAAGTGGGGTGAATACATATTTCCCAAAAAACGTCGTTTAGGGCCTCAAAACGACTTCGAAAGTTTAGGACCCGAAAAACTGCTAAAAATAGTAAACATTGCTATAATTAAGGAAACTGAAAAGCTGAAAGAAGCAATGGTGGGTGTCCAGGTGGAATTGGTGGGTGGCCACCAATATCCAGCTGGATAACCTCGTGCAGCTGATTGGCACTAATTTCATCAAAGAAGCTAATCCAGAATTTTGGGGTTAACAAGAAAGTGTGAAGAGCTTCCTTTTGAAATTTCTCCATAAATAGGTTGGCCACTATATGGAATAGAGAAGACCCCATGCCTACTCCAGATGTTTGCTCGATTAATTCACCTTGGAAGGTGAAAAAAGTGGAGCGAATACATATTTCCCAAAAAACATTGCTTAGGGCCTCAAAACGGCTCTTAAAGTTTACGACCCGAAAAACTACTAAAAATAGTAAACTGTGATATAATTAAGGAAATTGAAAACCTGAAAGAGGCAACGGTGGGGGTCGAAGTGGAATTGGCTGGTGGCCACTAATATCCACTTGGATCACTTCTTGCGGCCAATTGGCACTAATTTCATCAATGAAGCTAATCTAGAATTTTGGCGTTAAAAGGAAAGTGTCAATAGCTTTCTTTTCAAATTTCCCCTTAAAAAGGTTGGCTACCATAGGGTATAGAGGAGACCCCATACCTACTCTATATGTTTGCTCAAAGAATTCACCTTGGAAAGTGAACAAATTGGGGCGAATACATTTTTCTCAAAAAACGTCGTTTAGGGTCTCGAAACGACTCCAGAAGTTTAGGACCCGAAAAACTGCTACAAATAGTAAACTGTGCTACAATTAAGGAAAATGAAAAGCTGAAAGAAGAAATGGTGGATGTCCAGGTGGAATTGGTGGTTGGCCACCAATATCCAGCTGGATAACCTCGTGCGGCTGATTGGCACTAATTTCATCAAAGAAGCTAATCCAGAATTTTGGGGTTAACAAGAAAGTGTGAAGAGCTTTCTTTTGAAATTTCTCCATAAATAGGTTGGCCACTATATGGAATAGAGAAGACCCCATACCTACTCCAGATGTTTTCTCAATGAATTCACCTTGGAAGGTGAAAAAAGTGGAGCGAATACATATTTACCAAAAAACATTGTTTAGGGCCTCAAACAACTCCGAAAGTTTAGGACCCGAAAAAATGCTAAAAATAGTAAACTGTGCTATAATTAGGGAAACTGAAAAACTGAAAGAAGCAATGGTCGGGGTCAAAGTGGAATTGGCCGGTGGCCACCAATATCCACCTGGATCACATCATGTGGCCAATTGGCATTAATTTCATCAAAGAAGCTAATCTAGAATTTTGGCGTTAAAAGGAAAGTGTCAAGAGCTTTCTTTTCAAATTTCGCCTTAAAAAAGTTGGCTACTATAGGGTATAGAGGAGACCCCATACCTACTCTATATGTTTTCTCAAAGAATTCACCTTGGAAAGTGAAGAAAGTGGGGCGAATACATATTTCTCAAAAAACGTCGTTTAGGGTCTCGAAACGACTCCAGAAGTTTAGGACCCAAAAAACTACTAAAAATAGTAAACTGTGCTATAATTAAGGAAACTGAAAAGCTGAAAGAAGCAATGGTGGGTGGCCACCAATATCCAGCTAGATAACCTCGTGCGGCTGATTGGCTCTAATTTCATCAAAGAAGCTAATCCAGAATTTTGGGGTTAACAAGAAAGTGTGAAGAGCTTTCTTTTGAAATTTCTCCATAAATATGTTGGCCACTATATGGAATAGAGAAGACCCCATACCTACTCCAGATGTTTGCTCCATGAATTCAACTTGGAAGGTGAAAAAGTGGAGCGAATACATATTTCCCAAAAAACATTGTTTAGGGCCTCAAAACGGCTCTTAAAGTTTACGACCCGAAAAACTGCTAAAAATAGTAAACTGTGATATAATTAAGGAAATTGAAAACCTGAAAGAGGCAATGGTGGGGGTCGAAGTGGAATTGGCTGGTGGCCACCAATATCCACCTGGATCACTTCTTGCGGCCAATTGGCATTAATTTCATCAAAGAAGCTAATCTAGAATTTGCCGTTAACAAGAAAGTGTCAAGAGCTTTCCTTTCAAATTTCTCCATAAATAGGTTGGCTACTACAGGGGATAAAGGAGACCCAATACCTACTCCATATGTTTGCTCAAAGAATTCACCTTGGAAGGAGAAGAGAGCAGAATGAATACATATTTCCCAAAAAACGTCGTTTAGGGCCTCAAAAAGGTTTCAGAAGTTTAGGACCCGAAAAACTGCTAAAAATAGTAAACTGTGCTATAATTAATGAAACTAAAAAACTGAAAGGAGAAATGGTGGGGTTCCCAAGAGGAATTTGTGGGTGGCCACCAATATCAACTTGGATCACCTCGTGCGGCCAATTGGCACTAATTTCATCAAAGAAGCTAATATAGAATTTTGTTGTTAACAGGAAAGTGTGAAGAGCTTTCTTTTCAAATTTCTCCATAAATAAGTTGGCTACTCTAGGGGATAGAGAAGAACCCATAACTACTCCAGATGTTTTCTCAAAGAATTCACCTTGGAAGATGAAGAAAGTGGAGCACATACATCTTTTCCAAAAAATGTAGTTTAGGGCCTCAAAACGGCTTCGGAAGTTTAGGACCCAAAAAACTGCTAAAAATAGTAAACTGTGCTATAATCAAGGAAACTGAAAAACTGAAAAAAGCAATGGTGGGGTTCCAAGTGGAATTGGTGGGTGGCCACCAATATCCACCTGGATCACCTCGTGCGGCCAATTGGAACTAATTTAATTAAAGAAGCTAATCTAGAATTTTGTCGTTAACAAGAAAGTGTCAAGGGCTTTTGTTTCAATTTTTTCCATAAATAGGTTTGCTACTATAGGGGACAGAGGAGACACCATAGCTGCTCCAGATGTTTGGTCGAATAATTCACCTTGGAAGGTGAAGAAAGGGAAGCGAATACATATTTGCTGAGAAACATCATTTAGGGCTTCAAAACGGATCTGGAAGTTTAGGACCCGAAAAACTACTAAAAATAGTAAACTATGCTATAATTAGGGAAACTGAAAAACTGAAAGAAATAATGGTGGGGCTCCAATTGGAATTGGTGGGTGTCCACCAATATCCTCCTGGATCACCTCATGCAGCCAATTGGCATTAAAAGAAAGTGTTAAGAGCTTTCTTTTCAAATTTATCCATAAATAGGTTGGCTACTATAGGGCATAGAGGAGACCCCATACCTACTCCCGATGTTTTCTCGAAGAATTCAACTCGAAAGGTGAAAAAGTGGAGCTAATACATATTTCCCAAAAAACGTTGTTTAGGGCCTCAAGACAACTCCTGAGGTTTAGGACCTGAAAAACTACTAAAAATAGTAAACTGTGCTATAATTAAAGAAACTAAAAATTGAAAGAAGCAATGGCCGGGGTCCAAGTTGAATTGGCAGGTGGCCACCAATATCCATCTGGACCACCTCGTGCGACCAATTGGCACTAATTTCATCAAAGAAGCTAATCCAAAATTTTTGCGTTAACAGGAAAGTGTCAAGAGCTTTCTTTTCAAATTTCTCCATCAACAGGTTGGCTATTATAGGGGATAGAGGATACCCCATACCTACTTCAGATGTTTGCTCGAAGAATTCACCTTGGAAGGTGAATAAAGTGGGGTGAATAATATTTCCAAAAAAATGTCGTTTAGTGCCTCAAAATGGCTCCGGAAGTTTAGGACCGGAAAAACTGCTAAAAATAGTAAACTGTGCTATAATAGAGGAAACTGAAAAACTGAAAGAAGCAATGGTGGGGGTCCAAGTGGAATTGGTGGGTGACCACCAATATCCTCCTGGATCACCACGTGCTGCCAATTGGCACTAATTTCATAAAAGAAGCTAATCTAGAATTTTTGCATTAACAGGAAAGTGTCAAGAGTTTTCTTTTCAAATTTCTCCTTAAATAGGTTAGCTATTATAGGGGATAGCGTAGAGAACATACCTAATCCAGATGTTTTCTTGAAGAATTCACCTCGAAAGGTGAAGAAAGTGGAGCGAATACATCATTTAGGGCCTCAAAATGGCTCCTAAAGTTTAGGACCTGAAAAACTGCTAAAAATAGTAAACTATGCTATAATTAAGGAAACTGAAAAACTGAAAGAAGAAATGTTGGGGGTCCAAGTGGAATTTGTGAGAGGTCTCAATATCCACCTGGATCACCTCGTGTGGATTATTGGCACTAATTTCATCAAAGAAGCTAATCTAGAATTTTGGCGTTAACAGGAAAGTGTTAAGAGCTTTCTTTTCAAATTTCTCCATAAATAGGTTGGCTACTATAGGGGATAGAGGAGACCCCATACCTACTCTAGATGTTTTCTTGAAGAATTCAACTTGGAAGGTGAAGAAAATGGAGCTAATACATATTTTCCAAAAAACGTCGTTTAGGGCCTCAAAACGACTCTGGACGTTTAGGACCTGAAAAACTACTAAAAATAGTCCACTGTGTTATAGTTAAGGAAACTAAAAGACTGAAAGATGAAATGGTGGGGGTCTAGGTGGAATTGGTGGCTGGCCACCAATATCCACTTGGATCACCTCTTGCGGCCAATTGGCACTAATTTCATCAAAAAAGCTAATCTAGAATTTTGGCATTAAAAGGAAAGTGTTAAGAGCTTTCTTTTGAAATATCTCCATTAATTGGTTGGCAACTACAAGGGATAGAGGATACCCCATACCTACTCCAGATGTTTGCTCAAAGAATTCACCTTAGAAGGTGAAGAAAGTGGAGTGAATACATATTTCCCAAAAAAAATCGTTTAGGGCCTCAAAATGGCTCCAGAAGTTTAGGAACCAAAAAACTACTAAAAATAGTAAACTATACTATAATTAAGGAAACTTAAAAACTGAAAGAAGAAATGGTGGGGGTATGAGTGCAATTGGTGGGTGGCACCAATATCTATCTGGATCACCTTGTGTAGCCAATTGGCACTAATTTCATCAAAGAAACTAATCTAAAATTTTGGCATTAAAAGTAAAGTGTCAAGAGGTTTCTTTCCAAGTTTCTACATAGATAGCTTGGCTATTATACGGGATAGAGGAGACCCCATACCTACTCCGGATGTTGTCTCTAAGAATTCACCTTGGAAGTTGAAGAAAGTGGGGAGAATACATATTTCCCAAAAAACGTCGTTTAGAGCCTTAAAACGGCTCTAGAAATTTAGGACCCTAAAAACTGCTAAAAATAGTAAACTTTGCTATAATTAAGGAAACTGAAAAACTGAAAGAAGCAATAGTGGGGGTCCAAGTGGAATTGACGGGTGGCCACCAATATCCACCTGGATCGCCTCGTGCTGCCAATTGGAACTATTTTCATCAAAGAAGCTAATCTAGAATTTTGGCGTTAACAAGAAAGTGTGAATAGCTTTCTTTTCAAATTTCTCCATAAATAAGTTGGCTACAATATGGGATAGAGGACACCCAAAACTTACTCCAGATGTTTGCTCGAATAATTCACCTTAGAAGGTGAAGAAAGTGGAGAGAATACATATTTCCCAAAAAACATCGTTTAGGGCCTCAAAATGGCTCCGGAAGTTTAGGACTCGAAAAACTGCTAAAAATAGTAAGCTGTGCTATAACTAAGTAAACTGAAAAACTGAAAGAAGCACTGGTGGCGGTCTAGGCGGAATTGGTGGGTGGGCACCAATATCCACTTGGATCACCTCGTGCGGCCAATTGGCACTAATTTCATCAAAGATGCTAATCTAGAATTTTGGCATTAACATGAATGTGGCAAGAGCTTTCTTTTCAAATTTCTCCATAAATAGTTTGGCTACTATAGGGCATAGAGGAGACCCCATACGTACTCCAGATTTTTTCTTGAAGAATTCACCTTGGAAGGTGAACAAAGTTAAGCGAATACATATTTCCCAAAAAGCGTCGTTTAGGGCCTCAAAATGTCTCCGAAGGTTTAGGACCCGAAAAACTGCTAAAAATAGTAAACTGTGTTATAATTAAGGAAACAGAAAAACTGAAAGAATAAATGGTGGGGGTCCAAGTGGAATTGGTGGGTGGCCACCAATATCCACCTGGATCACCTCGTGCGGCAAATTGGCACTAATTTCATAAAGAAGCTAATATAGAATTTTGGCGCTAACAGGAAAGTGTGAAGAGCTTTCTTTTCAAATTTCTCCATAAATAGGTTGGCGATTATAGGGGATAGAGGAGACCCCATGCCTACTCCAAATGTTTGTTAAAAGAACTCACCATGGAAGGTGAAGAAAGTGGGGCGAGTACATATTTCTTGACAAACGTCGTTTAGGGCCTTAAAACGGCTCCAGAAGTTTAGGACCCGAAAAACAGCGAAAAATAGTAAACTGTGCTATAATTAAGGAAACTGAAAAACTTGAAGAAACAATGGTGGAGGTCAAAGTGGAATTGGCAGGTAGCCACAATATCCACTTGGATCACCTCGTGCGGCCAATTGGCACTAATTTCATCAAAGAAGCTAATCTAGAATTTTGGCGTTAACAGGAAAGTGTCAAAGAGCTTTCTTTTCAAATTTCTACATAAATAGTTTGGCTACTATAGGGGATAGAGGAGACCCCATACCTAATCTAGATGTTTTCTCGAAGAATTCACCTTAGAAGGTGAAGAAAGTGGGGCGAATACATATTTCCCATAAAACATCGTTTAGGGCTGTTGACACCTAATCCTCTACGATTGGGTAAATTTGGAATGTGAACAGTCATCAAGAAGATGAACTGATCAGTCACATTCATGTATATAACAATAGCTACCTAATGAAATAAAGGAATCATTTTTTCTGCCAAGTCTGGAGTTACTCCTGGCCTGACATGGTATCAGAGCCAGCTCCTTGTTTTAGCTATTATGCTGCTTGTAACTCCTCTGTCCTGACCTCTGCCATATTCACTTTCAGCGCTGCCTCATAACGCATCTGTCCATGAAGCGTTGTACGTTAATTTTTTTTTTTTGTAAATAGCGCTGCCATACTGCCATACTGACATTTTTATTCATAATACTCTGCGCTGCTCACCTTCTGAAATATCCCAACATCTGGTAATACCTTCTGGACGTTGCCAGAGGCGTTGGAGGATTTGTCAGTAGGCGTTGGAGGCAGAAAGAAGCTTCCTTCAGAAATCGATGGAACGATTTTCCTAATCTCTGTTTGTTGTTGAGAATGTGCATTCTTTTTCGATTGAACGCAGATAGAATCTATCCGATTGCTGGCGATTTCAATACTGGAAGCTGAGCCGCACTGCAAGGCTTATTCCTGCAACTGATGAAGAGACGTTGATGGTATCAAAGCCCTTCATGAGCACGTAGCTTTGGCTGCTATTCCTGTATGAGTATCGGAATGACCATAACTTTCTGGTGCTGTCTTCAAAGCTGAGCAGCAGTCCTCGTTTTGGGAACGACAGGGCTGCCGATTGCGTTGTTAGCTGGTCAGGAAAGCCGTGTCCACTGCGGGCCCTTACGAGAAGTGACAAGCTATTGGAAATGGAAGCCTGCAATTTTATTAGTGGCATCAGGTGCGAATTGGAAAGGGCTTCTCAATAGACATTTATAAAACAAATATTTATTGTGTGATTGTATTTACGCTGCCATCAAAATCCTTTGCCTTCTGCTCATGCATCGAAATCCTTTTGAACCCTGTTCATATAGTTAGAGCATGCAATAGCGGTGGATACCTGTGGAGACTACGCTGCTTACTTTGATAGACAAACAGAACTCTATCTGTTATCTATAAACTAGAGTTTTATATATGTCTGCGGAATAAGGATGATTTGTTTGTTGTATTTAGAAGCTGACTGTTATATGGTATTAAGGCAAAGCGATGAAAGGTGGATGTTCAATTAAAGGTGGATGTTCAAATTAATGGTGGATGTTCAATTAATGGTGTCCACGGTGCCCGGTGTATTTTCATATCTGTCTCTATTTAAAGTCTGGTCAATATATTAAATGACAGAGATGTGAAATTGTTGTATGGTGAATGGTGTCAAATACATTTTCAAATGCTGTTGTTTCATGTAAAAACATTGGTGAGGTGAGAGAGGCATGAATTTTTTTTTTTTTTTTGGCAATATGTTATATGCTTGAGAAGTGGAAGGTATAACATATATATTGTTTTCTCTCAGCATAAGTAATTTCTTTTCAGAATGCATTCAATCATCTCCATGATAGGAATAGTTCTCACTGGCAAGGAGAACTATCCTGAATGGTCCCGAATGATAAAACACACCCTCATCTTCAATGAGTTGTGGAAAGGAGTGTGTGTCGGAGAAGGAGACAATGACCCAGTGCAGCCTACATCAGACAAAGAGCTCGTCATTTGGGAAAACAAGAACAACAAAGCCTATGCATTAATCGCAGCATCTGTAAATGAAGAAGTAAGTCGCCATATTTCATCATATTCAACTGCCTTTGAAGCTTTACAAAAGCTCAAAGAACTCTATGACTCACATTCTGCACTTGAAGTTGTTTAGCTCATGATTAAACTCTTCACTCTTGAACTGAAAAATAATGATCCTCTTGCTCTTGCATCTGAAGTAAAATCCATAATGCATGATATCAAATCCACTAAGGTTGAGCTGGATATCCCTCTTATTGCTTTTCTCAAGGCACTCTATCCTACTTACTCCAATTATCTTGAGTCTTTACAAGCAAATGGAAATCTTAAAGATATAACCTTTGACTCTCTTGTGAAAAAGTTTGCTGAAAGAGAGAAAGCCTTTGGAAAGAAGACAATCCCTGAATCTTCTGAAGGGACTGTTTGCCTTGCTCATAAAGAAAAACATCCTGCTCAAGATTCTACAAGAGGAAGAGGTGGACGAAGAGGAAGAGGAAGATACTTCAGAGGCAGGGGGGGCAGACATTGTCAAGGAGAAAAGGCATATCTGCATTGCATTCGCTGCAAACGAAATGGATCACATGATGCTTCTACATGCAAGCTACCATGGGAAAAAATTGAGCAGAAAAGAAACCAGCAGAAAGGTAAAACTGATGATACAGACAAAGGTAAAGCACCTGAATCCGCTCACTATATTGAGACACAATGTAACATTGGAGTAAATGAAGATTTGTTTAATTCTTCACTTGCTTCTTCGAAAAATGATTAGTTGCTTGATTTAGGAGCAACCTGTCATATGACTCATAAGAAAGATTTTTTTGAAGATTTCACTGACAATGTTGATGGAGCAGTATACTTTGCAAATCAGTCAAAAATCAAACCATCAGGGCTTGGCACAATCAGGCTTAAACTGCCCGGTCTTCTAGACTTTCTTCTGGATCATGTTCTATATCTCCCACAGCTCAAGAGAAACTTGCTGTCCTTGGTCCACATCCGCCAGCAAGGTCACTCCATTCATATGTTTGATGGCAAGCTTGAGGTAAGAAAAGCATCTGACCACTCACTTGTCATGAGGGGAATAGAAGAAGAAAGGCTTCTCAAACTGCAAGGAACCTCTGCTCATGCACAACATTTCTCATATATTTCTCATCATGAAGAAGGTACACTTCCATCAAGTTTATTATGGCATGCTAGATTTGGACATTTAAACTATGACAGTCTCCGCTTATTGAAGAAAAATGGTGTTGCTGGTTTGCCTACAATTCCTAGGAAACATAAGCAATGTGATGCTTGCATTCTAGGAAAGCATAGCAAACAGTCTTTTCATGATTCACATTCAAGAGCACATAGGGAGCTTGAACTCATTCATTCAGATTTATGTGGTCCAATGCCTGTTCCTTCTGCAAATGGAAATAAATATATCATGACATTTATTGATGATTACACCAGAATGTGTTGGGTTTATTTATTGAAGAACAAATCTGATGCTTTTCAAACATTCAAGAATTTTCATAAATGGATTGAAAATTATGCACAATCTTATATTGGGTCTATTCGCACTGATAATGGAAAAGAATATACATCAAATGAATTTGAAAACTATCTTCGTCAACATGGGATCAAACATCAAACAACTGTACCTTATAATCCCCAACTGAATGGTGTAGCAGAAAGAATGAATAGAACAATTTTGAATATGGTACGATCCATGCTTTTCTTCAAAAATGTAAAGATAATGTTTTGGGCTGATGCTGTTTTATGTGCTGCATATATAAAGAATAGATGTCCATCTAATGCTATAAGAAACAAGACTCCTTATGAATTGTGGTATGGACATGTTCCTTCAGTAAGACATCTCAGGATCTTTGGTTCCACCTGTTATGCTTTGATACCAAAGGTACATAGAAACAAACTTGGTGCTAGAAGTCGTAAGTGTATCTTCCTGGGGTATTCAAACACCTCCAAAGCATACCGTCTCTATGATGAAGTAAATAAAAAGTTTGTTGTATCTAGAGATGTCATTTTTCTTGAATCATCCAAATCTGACAATGTTGTTGAGCGGCAACTTGATCGCTTGGATAGATTCACAAAAACGAAATCATTTCAAGAGTTTGATAATCAGATTCCACATCTTGAAGGGGGATTCCTATACTAGATCAACATGTGGAATCTTCTTCTGAAGAACAATCTCCCCTGCATGAAACTCCAACAACGGATGATGCTTTAAGTGATGTAATTGATAGAATTGGGAGACTCAATCTTGATTCAGTCCCAACTCAATCAATAGAGCAGCCTGGACCATCTCAGAAAGGTCCCCCAAAGTGGCTGACAAAGACACTTGAAAGTGTTCATCCTGATGAAATTGAAAAAACAGGAACCAGAAATTCAAACCGACAAAATGGAGGTGATGTAGATGACTCTAATTCACCTGTTGATATGGATGTTAATATGATTTTGAATTGAACTTGTCTATAGATTTTGAACCAACTTCCTTCAAAGAAGCTACTTCTCATGATGAATGGAAAGAACCGATGAAAAAGGAGTATGATGCCCTCATAAAGAATGGCACTTGGAAGCTGGTTGATCCTCCATTTGGAACCAAACCAATTGGCTGCAAGTGGGTCTACAAGAACAAGTACAAAGCTGATGGCTCACTTGACAAGCACAAAGCTAGGCTTGTGGCAAAAGGTTTTGCACAAAAGGAAGGGGTCGATTATGAGGAAAATTTTGCCCCCACAACAAAATGGGCCACCATCCGGACGCTCTTTGCACTAGCTGCTCAGAATGGTTGGAAAGTCCATCAAATGGATGTAAAAACTGCATTCTTGAATGGAGATTTAAAAGAGAATGTTTTTATGTCCCAGCCTAAAGGATTTGCTGTGAAAGGACATGAACATAAAGTATGCAAACTTGTGAAGTCCTTGTATGGCCTCAAACAAGCACCGCGAGCCTGGTATGAAAAACTAACTGAGCATCTTCTGAAACTCAACTTCAATCATTTTGATCTTGATGATGCAACTTTATTTGTCAAGAAAATTGGCAAAACAGTTGTGTATCTTGTGGTATATGTAGATGATCTTTTAATGACAGGGAACAATGAAAGCTACATTGCATCCATAAAGAAGGAATTAGGGAAAAGTTTTGAAATGAATGATTTGGGCTATGTTCATTACTATCTTGGCATTGAAGTAACCCAACATCCAAAATCCATATTTCTTTCTCAAAAGAAATACATTGGAGATTTGTTAAACAGATTTGGCATGACAGAGTGCAATCCTCTTTCTACTCCAATGGAACAAAACTTAAAGCTCACATCTATTGAAGGAAAGGAATTTGAGGATGCAACAAAGTATAGACAACTTGTAGGAAGTCTCATCTACCTCACTACTACCAGACCAGACATTTCATTTACTGTTGGAATCCTCTCCAGGTTCATGCAAAAGCCTTGTGAGGGACATTGGTCTGCTGCAAAAAGAGTTCTAAGGTACTTGAAGGGAACTCAAGACCTTGGAATCAAGTATACACAGGTGGACGACTTCAGCTTGATTGGATACTCTGATTCAGACTTCGATGGAGAAAAAGAAACTGGGGTATCTACTTCAGGATATGCTATGAGTCTTGGATCAGGAGCTATCTCCTGGAGATCACGCAAACAATCAGTTCTAGTAGATTCCACAACTGAAGCAGATACGTGGCAGCAGCTGAAGCAACGAAAGAAATTGTGTGGCTCAGGAAAATTCTTGAAGATTTGCAGGTAAAACAAGTACAATCAACTCCACTCATGATTGATAACACCTCTGCAATAAAGTTGGCCAAGAACCCAAAGTTCCATGATCGTACAAAGCACATTAATACTAAATATCATCTGATCCGACATCATGTTGAGGCGAAAACAATCCATCTCCGTCATTGTTCCACAAATGAGAAAATTGAAAACATCTTCACCAAAGCACTTGGAAGAGAAAAGCTTGAAAGATTCAGAACGATGCTTGGACTCACCAACATCCCTTCAGATTAGGGGGGGAATGTTGACACCTATTCCTCTGCAATTGGGTAAATTTGGAATGTGAACAGTCATCAAGAAGATGAACTGATTAGTCACATTCATGTATATAACAATAGCTACCTAATGAAATAAAGGAATCAATTTTTCTGGCAAGTCTGGAGTTACTCCTGGCCTGACAAGGGCCTCAAAACGGCTCTGGAAGTTTAGGACCAGAAAAACTGCTAAAAATAGTAAATTGTGCTATAATTAAGGAAACTGAAAAACTGAAGGAAGAACTGGTGGCAATCCAAGTGGAATTGGCGGGTGGCCACCAATATCCACTTGGATCACCTCGTGTGGCCAATTAGCACTAATTTCATCAAAGAAGCTAATCTAGAATTTTGGCGTAAACAGGAAAGTGTCAAGAACTTTCTTTTGAAATTTCTCCATAAACAGGTTGGCTACTATAGGGGACAGAGGAGACCCCATACCTACTCTAGATGTTTGCTTGAGGAATTTAGCTTGGAAGGTAAAGAAATTGGGGCAAATACATATTTCCCAAAAACTGTCGTTTAGGGCCTCAAAACAGCTCCGGAAGTTTAGGACCCAAAAAAATGCTAAAAATAGTAAACTATGCTATAATTAAGGGAACCGAAAGACTGAAAGAAGCAATGGTGGGGGTCCAAGTGGAATTGATAGGTGGCCACCAATATCCACATGGATCACCTCGTGCAGCCAATTGGCACTAATTTCATAAAAGAAGCTAATCTAGAATTTTGGCATTTACAAGAAAGTGTCAAGACCTTTCTTTTCAAATTTCTCCATAAATAGGTTGGCTACTATAGGAGATAGAGGAGACCACATACCTACTCCAGATGTTTGTGCGAAGAATTCATCTTCGAAGATGAAGAAAGTGGGGCCAATACATATTTCCTTAAAAATGTCGTTTAGGGCCTCAAACGGCTCAGGAAGTTTAGGACCCGAAAAACTGCTAAAAATAGTAAACTATGCTATAATTAATCAAACTGAAAAACAAAAAGAAGCAATGGTGGTGCTCCAAGTCGAATTGTTGGGTGGCCACCAATATCCACCTGTATCACCTCGTGCGGCCAATTGGCACTAATTTCATCAAAGAAGCTAATCTAGAA
This sequence comes from Pinus tabuliformis, assembly GCA_031772625.1. Classification (NCBI taxonomy): domain Eukaryota; kingdom Viridiplantae; phylum Streptophyta; class Pinopsida; order Pinales; family Pinaceae; genus Pinus; species Pinus tabuliformis. The sequence goes on from CM062813.1 coordinate 391,543,127, forward strand.
TTTTGGCGTTAACAGGAAAGTGTTAAGAGATTTCTTTTCAAATTTCTCCATAAATAGGTTGTCCACTATAGGGGATAGAGAAGACCCCATACCTACTCTAGATGTTTGCTCAAATAATTCACCTAAGAAGGTGAAGTAAGACGAGCGAATACATATTTCCCAAAAAACGTCGTCTAGGGCCTCAAAGCGGCTCCGGAAGTTTAGGACCCGAAAAACTGCTAAAAATAGTAAATTGTGCTATAATTAAGGAAACTGAAAAATTGAAAGAAGCAATGGTGGGGCTCCAAGTTGAATTAGTGGGTGGCCACCAATATCCACCTGTATAACCTCGTGCGGTCAATTGGCACTAATTTCATCAAAAAAGCTAATCTATAATTTTGCCGTTAAAAGGAAAGTGTCAAGAGTTTTCTTTTCAAATTTCTCCATAAATAGGTTGTCTACTATAGGGTTTAGAGGAGACCCCATAGATACTCTAGATGTTTGCTCGAAGAATTCAACTTGGAAGGTGAAAAAAGTGGGTCCAATACATATTTCCTAAAAAACGTCGTTGAGGGCCTCAAAGGACTCCGGAAGTTTAGGACCTGAAAAATTGCTAAAAATAGTAAACTGTGTTATAATTAAAGAAACTGAAAAACTGAAAGAAGCAATGGTGAGGGTCCAAGTGGAATTGGCGAGGGGCCACCAATATTGACCTAAATCACCTCGTGTGGTCAATTGGCACTAATTTCATCAAAGAAGCTAATCTAGAATTTTGGCGTTAACAGGAAAGTGTCAAGAGCTTTCTTTTCAAATTTCTCCACAAATAGGTTGGCTACTATAGGGGATAGAGGAGACCACATACCTAATCTAGATGTTTGCTCGAAGAATTCACCTTGGAAGGTAAAGAAAGTGGAGTGAATACATATTTCCCAAAAAGCGTTGTTTAGGGCCTCAAAATGGCTACGAAAGGTTAGGACCCAAAAGACTAATAAAAATAGTAAACTGTGTTATAATTAAGAAAACTAAAAAGCTGAAAGAAGCAATGGTGGGGGTCCAAGTGAAATTGGTGGGTGGCCACCAATATCCTCCTGGATCACCTCGTGCGGCCAATTGGCACTAATTTCATAAAGAAGCTAATCTAGAATTTTGATGTTAACAGGAAAGTGTCAAGAGATTTCTTTTCAAATTTCTCCATAAATAGGTTGGCTACTATAGGGGATAGAGGAGAACCCATACCTACTCCAGATGTTTGCTCAAAGAACTCACCTTGGAATGTGAAGAAATTGGGGCAAGTACATATTTCCCAAAAAACGTCGTTTAGGGCCTTAAAATGGCTCTAGAAGTTTAGGACCCAAAAAACTGCTAAAAATAGTAAATTGTGCTATAATTAAGGAAACTGAAAAACTGAAAGAAGCAATGGGGGGGGTCCAAGTGGAATCGGCGGGTGGCCACCAACACACACCTAGATCACCTTGTGCTGCCAATTGGCACTAATTTCATCAAAGAAGCTAATCTAGAATTTTGGCGTTAACAGGAAAGTGTCAAGAGCTTTCTTTTCAAATTTCTCCATAAATAGTTTGGCTACTATAGGGGATAGAGGGGACCTCATACCCACTCCAGATGTTTGCTCGAAGAATTAAACTTGGAAGGTGAAGAAAGTGGGGCGAATACTTCACCTTTGAAGGTGAAGAAAGTGGAGAGAATACATATTTCCCAAAAAATGTCATTTAGGGCCTTAAAACGGCTCCAGAAGTTTAGGATCTGAAAAACTGCTAAAAATAGTAAACTATGCTATAATTAAGGAAACTAAAAAACTGAAAGAAGCAATGGTGGGGGTCCAAGAGGAATTAGCAGGTGGCCACCATTATCCACCTAGATCAACTCGTGTGGCCAATTGGCAGTAATTTCATCAAAGAAGCTAATCTATAATTTTGGCATTAACAGGAAGGTGTCAAGAGCTTTATTTTCAAATTTCTCCATAAACAGGTAGGCCACTATAGGGGATAGAGGGGACCCCATACCTACTCTAGATGTTTGCTTGAATAATTCACCTTGGAAGGCCAAGAAAGTGCAGTGAATAATTCACCTCTGAAGGTGAAGAAAGTGGAGCGAATAAATATTTCCCAAAAAGAGTCGTTTAGGGCCTCAAAATGGCTCCGAAAGTTTAGGAACCGAAAAACTGCTAAAAATAGTAAACTGCGTTATAATTAAGGAAACTGAAAAAATAAAAGAAGCAATGGTGGGGGTCTAAGTGGAATTGGTGGGTGGCCACCAATATCCACCTGGATCACCTTGTACTGCCAATTGGCACTAATTTCATAAAGAAGCTAATTTAGAATTTTTGCATTAACACGAAAGTGTCAAGAGCTTTTTTCTCAAATTTCTCCATAAAGAGGTTGGCTACTATAGGGGATAAAGGAGACCGCATACCCACTCCAGATGTTTGCTCCAAGAACTCACCTTGGAAGGTGAAGAAAGGGGGGCGAGTACATATTTCCCAAAAAACTTCGTTTAGGGCCTCAAAACAACTTCAGAAGTTTAGGACCCGAAAAACTGCTAAAAGTAGTACACTGTGCTATAATTAAGGAAACTGAAAAACTAAAAGAAACAATGGTGGAGGTCCAAGTGGAATTGGTGGGTGGCCACCAATATCTGCCTGGATCACCTCGTGCAGCCAATTGGCACTAATTTCATCAAAGAAGCTAATCCAGAATTTTGGCGTTAATAGGAAAGTGTCAAGAGCTTTCTTCTCAAATTTCTCCATAAATAGGTTGGCTAATATAGGGGACAGAGGAGAGACCGTACCTACTCGAGATGCTTGCTCAAAGAATTCACCTTGGAAGGTGAAGAAAGTGGGGCTAATACATATTTCCCGTAAAACGTCGTTTAGGGCCTCAAAATTGCTCCAGAAGTTTAGGACCAGAAATTTGCTAAAAATAGTAAACTGTGCTATAATTAAGGAAACTGAAAAAATAAAAGAAGCACTGGTGGCAGTCCAAGGGGAATTGGAGGGTGGCCAACAATATCCACCTGGATCACCTCGTGCGGCCAATTTGTACTAATTTCATCAAAAAAGCTAATCTAGAATTTTGGCGTTAACAGGAAAGTGTCAAGAGCTTTCTTTTGAAATTTCGCCAAAAATAGGTTGGCTACTTTAGGGGATAGAGGAGACCCCATACCTACTCCAGATGTTTGCTCGAAGAATTTAGCTTGGAAGGTGAAGAAAGTGTGGTGAATACATATTTCCCAAAAAACTTCGTTTAGGGCCTCAAAACGGCTTTGGAAGTTTAGGACCTGAAAACTGCTAAAAATCGTAAACTGTGCAATAATTAAGGAAACTGAAAAACTAAAAGAAGAAATGGTGGGGCTCCAAGTGGAATTGACAGGTGGCCACTAATATCCACCTGGATCACCTCGTGTGGCCAATTGGCGCTAATTTCATCAAAGAAGCGAATCTAGAATTTTGGCATTGACAGGAAAGTGTCAACAGCTTTATTTTCAAATTTCTCCATAAATAGGTAGGCTACTATAGGGGATAGAGGATACCGCATACCTACTCCAGATGTTTGCTTGAAGAATTCACCTTCGAAGGTGAAGAAAGTGGGGCCAATACATATTTCCTAAAAAATGTCATTTAGTGCCTCAAACGGCTCCAGAAGTTTAGGACCTGAAAAATTGCTAAAAATAGTAAACTGTGCTATAATTAATGAAACTGAAAAACTAAAAGAAGCAATGGTGGTGCTCCAAGTCGAATTGGTGGCTGGCAACCAATATCCACCTAGATCACCTTGTGCGGCCAATTGGCGCTAATTTCATCAAAGAAGCTAATCTAGAATTTTGGCATTGACAGGAAAGTGTCAACAGCTTTATTTTCACATTTCTCCATAAATAGGTAGGCTACTATAGGGGATAGAGGATACCTACTCCTGATGTTTGCTTGAATAATTCACCTTCGAAGGTGAAGAAAGTGGGGCCAATACATATTTCCTAAAAAACGTCGTTTAGGGCCTCAAACGGCTCCAGAAGTTTAGGACCTGAAAAATTGCTAAAAATAGTAAACTGTGCTATAATTAATGAAACTAAAAAACTAAAAGAAGCAATGGTGGTGCTCCATGTCGAATTGGCGGGTGGCCACTAATATCCACCTAGATCACCTCATGCGGCAAATTGGCACTAATTTCATCAAAGAAGCTAATCTAGAATTTGTCTACTATAGGGTGTTAGTTCTAGTCTTCTCAGCCTGTGACCAGGGATCAACGTGAGGTCTTACTATGTCTGGTTTTGTTAGATGTTTTGCACATGATGTTCAGCACAAAACATGTCACAAGTGTGTCCATCAGAAGAATCTCAGAAAAATATTTCCAATGGTATATCAAACTCCTGTAACCGGTCCCTGGATTAGAAGAAATGAATGAGTGATTCTTGGTTATGCATGTTTTGAGGTCAGTTGCTGCACACAATGAAAAGTTTAGTACAAAATCCGTTTTTGAAATAATGGTAAGGAATTTTTCAAAAGTGATAGAGGTTTTTGTTCATCACATACTAAATAAAAAAGACCTCATTCAATTTATGCACGGGTGCTACTATGTGGGAGATATACAGTGACATTTGGAGCCTACATTAAAACAAAGAAAATTTTTCATATTTTTTACTGTTTTAGTCATTTTAGTGCGGGGCCATTTTACAACAGATGGAAAGTAATTTTGCAAAACCCAAAGAGGATTTTGTTAAGCACAAGCCATTTAACAAAAAAATATTTCAGTTTATGCACAGGTGTCATGGATTGGGATATGTGACTAGATCGTTACAACTCATTTTCATAGATTTAAAATTTTAATGATTTTTTGTTTTAGAGATGATTTTGTGGAACAGATTGCAAGCTACTGGAAATGAATTTCCCAAATTTGAGAGAGGTTTTTCTTAAAAATGACCTTATCTACAAAAACCTCTTTCAATTTTGTAATATGTGCTTTGGTTTAGGAGATACGAGTTCATATTCAACACCTATTTTCAGAAATTCGGCCCAAGTTTAATGTAACTAATTCTATTTTGAAGAAAATGGTTGAGCTCAATCCCTTAGTACAAGGATGAGAAAATGTATATATTTTATGAATTTAATAGTGTAGGGGTTGGATTTTGGTAGAAGTTTGGACTCTTGAGAAAGCATTGAGCTTCATTGTACACTGATATTTTCATTTTGGCTAAGGAATTGAGACCAGGATTTGCAGCACTCTTTGGGATTCATGTGGCAATTTGAATTGGTACAGTGCTTCTCTTTGTAATTGTGAAGTTTTTTTATGTATGCCATCATCTATATTATTTCTTCTGAACTAAACAAACAAGAGTGTAAGTAGAATTCATTGAAAGTGCAATGCTCTACTTGAAGTATTCTCTAGTTGTTTGATGTTTTCAGCTGTTTGGGGAGGATTCTTGATTGCTCTTGCCCTCTTCAACACCTCACCTGTCTTTTCCCTCGATCTCACTAAAATTTAAGTGCCAAAACAATTGCCTACCTTGCCCCATCGATATTTCTGCAGAACTGAGCCTCAATCCACGCACCCCAAAATTTTCCTTTCCCCTTGATTCCAACAAAACCCCCAAAAAATCAAATCAAATCCTTGCACTTCATACCTAACCTAAAATTAGTTTTTATTTCAGTCATCTCAAGCCCCATCGATTATCTTTTGCTGAGATTGACCCGGAGAGAGCCCTCTCCTGTCCTCGTAGGGCTAGCTATGAGGCTGAGCGTGGTTTGATGTTGGCCCTGGATCCTACCTTTTTAGCCTAAGGTAAATCTAGGTGCTAACATAGGGGATAGAGGAGATCCCCATACCTACTCTAGATGTGTGTTCGATGAATTCACTTTAGAAGGTGAAGAAAGTGGAGCGAATACATATTTCCCAAAAAAACGTAGTCTAGGGGCTCAAAACGGCTCCACAAATTTAGAACTAGAAAAACTGCTAAAAATAGTAAACTGTGCTATACTTAAGGAAACTGAAAAACTGAAAGATGCAATGGGGGGGGGTCTAGGTGGAATAGGCGGGTGGCCACCAGCATACACCTAGATCACCTAGTATGGCCAATTGGCACTAATTTCATCAAAGCAGTTAATCCAGAATTTTGGCGTTTACAGGACAGTGTCAAGAGCTTTTTTTTCAAATTTACCATAAATAGGTTGGCTACTATAGGGAATAGAGGAGACCCCATACCTACGCCAGATGTTTGCTCGAAGAATTAACCTTGGAAGGTGAAGAAAGTGGGGCGAATACATATTTCCCAGAAAACATAGTTTAGGGCCTCTAAACGATTTTGGAAGTTTAGGACCCAAAAAACTGCCAAAAATAGTAAACTCTGTTATAATTAAGGAAACTGAAAAACGGAAAGAAGCACTGGTGCAGGTCCAAGTGGAATTAGCAGGTGGCCACCAATATCCACCTGGATCACCTCGTGCGGCCAATTGGCACTAATCTCATCCAAGAAGCTAATCTAGAATTTTTGCGATAACACACGAAAGTGTCAAGAGCTTTCTTTTCAAATTTCTCCATAAATAGGTTGGACACTTAGGGGATAGAGGAGACTAAATACCTACTCCAGACGTGTACACGAATAATTCACCTTGGAAGGTCAAGAAAGTGGAGCGCATACTTCAACTTTGAAGGTGAAGAAAGTGGAGCGAATACATATTTCCCAAAAAATGTCGTTTATGGCCTCAAAACGGCTCCGAAAGTTTAGGATCCGGAAAACTGCTAAAAATAGTAAACTGTGCTATAATTAGGGAAATTGAAAAACTGAAAGAAGCAATAGTGGGGGTCCAAGAGGAATTGGCGGGTGGCCACCAATATCCACCTGGATCACCTCGTGTGGCCAATTGGTGCTAATTTCAACAAAGAAGCTAATCTACAATTTTGGCATTAACAGGAAAGTGTCAAGAGCTTTCTTTTCAAATTTCTCCATAAATAGGTTGGCTACTATAGGGGATAGAGGAGACCCCATACCTACTCTAGATGTTTCCTCAAAGAATTCACCTTGAAAGGTGAAGAAAATAGAGCGAATACATATTTCCCAAAAAACGTCGTTTAGGGCCTCAAAACGGCTCCGGAAGTTTAGGACTCGAAAAACTATTAAAAATAGTAAACTGTGCTATAATTAAGGAAACTGAATAACTGAAGGAAGCAATGGTGGGGCTCCAGGTCGAATTGGTGGGTGGCCACCAATATCCACCTGGATCACCTCTTGTGGTCAATTGGCACTAATTTCATCAAAGAAGCTAATCTAGAATTTTGGCGTTAACAGGAAAGTGTCAAGAGCTTTCTTTTAAAATTTCTACATAAATTGGTTGTCTACTGTAGGGGATAGAGGAGACCCCATACCTACTCCAGATGTTTGCTCTAAGAATTAACCTTGGAGGGTGAAGAAAGTGGGGCGAATACATATTTCTCCAAAAATGTCGTTTAGGGCCTTGAAATGGTTTTGGAAGTTTAGGACCGAAAAAGATGCTAAAAATAATAAACTATGCTAAAATTAAGGAAATTGGAAAACTAAAAGAAGCAATGGTGGGAGTCCAAGTGGGATTAGCTGGTGGCCACGAATATCCACTTAGATCACCTCGTGTGGACAATTGGCACTAATTTCAACAAAGAAGCTAATCTAGAATTTTATCTTTAAGTATGGGGGATTTTCGCAGTGCATTATACCCCTGTGAGCATCACCCGATGCAATGAGTGCTAAGTGAACTATTCAAAAATCATGAGAAATTAGTCACTTTACGACTACCTCTCATGGAAATAGTCATACTTTGAATGACTTACTTAACGCAGTTGAATCCCAAAAATGATATCTAATAGAATTTTGTCGTTAACAAGAAAGTGTCAAGAGCTTTCTTTTCAAATTTCTCCATAAGTAGATTGGGCACTATAGGGGATAGAGGAGACCCCATACCTACTCCAAATGTTTGCCCGAATAATTCACCTTGGAAGGTCAAGAAAGTGGAGAGAATAATTCACCTTTGAAGGTGAAGAAAGTGGAGCAAATACATATTTCCCGAAAAACGTCGTTTAGGGCCTCCAAACGGCACAAGAAATTTAGGACCCGAAAAACTGCTAAAAATAGTAAAATGTGTTATAATTAAGGAAACTGAAAAACTAAAAGAAGCAATGGTGGGGTTGCAAGAGGAATTGGTGACTGGCCACCAATATCTACATGAATCACCTCGTGCGGCCAATTACCACTAATTTCATCAAAGAAGCTAATCTAGAATTTTGTCGTTAACGGGAAAGTGTCAAGAGCTTTCTTTTCAAATTTTCCATAAATAGGTTGGCTACTATAGGGGATAGAGGAGACCCCATACCTACTCCAGATGTTTGCTCTAAGAATTCAACTCGGTAGGTAAAGAAAGAGGAGCGAATACACATTTCCAAAAAAACGTCGTTTAGGGCCTCAAAACGGCTTCGACAGTTTAGGACCCGAAAATCTGCTAAAAATAGTAAACTCTGCTTTAGTTAAGGAAACTAAAAAACTGAAAGAAGCAATGGTGGGGGTCCAAGTACAATTGGCGGGTGGCCACCAGCATCCACTTGGATCACCTCGTGCCCCAATTGGCACTAATTTCATGAAAGAAGCTAATCTAGAATTTTGGCGTTAACAGGAAAGTGTCAAGAGCTTTCTTTTAAAATTTATCCATAAATAGGTTGGCTACTATAGGGGATAGAGGAGACCCCATACCTACTCCAGATGTTTTCTCAAATAATTCACCTTGGAAGGTGAAGAAGGTGGGGCAAATAGATTTTTCCCAAAAAACATCGTTTGGTGCATCAAAACGGCTCCGAAAGTTTAGGACCCAAAAAATTGCTAAAAATAGAAAACTGTGCCATAATTAAGGAAACTGGAAAACTGAAAGAAGCAATGGTGGAGGGCCAAGTGGAATTGGTGGGTGGCCACCAATATCCACCTGAATCCCCTCGTGCGACCAATTGGTACTAATTTCATCAAAGAAGCTAATGTAGAATTTTGGTGTTAACACGAAAGTGTCAAGAGCTTTCTTTTCAAATTTCTCTATGAATAGGTTGGCTACTGTAGGGGATATAGGAGACCCCATACCTACTTCAGATGTTTACTCGAAGAATTCACCTTGGTAGGTCGAGAAGGATGAGCGAATAGATATTTCCCAAAAAGCGTCGTTTAGGGCCTCGAAACGGCTCCGGAAGTTTAAGACCCGAAAAACTGCTAAAAATAGTAAACTGTGCTATAATTAAGGAAACTAAAAAGCCGAAAGAAGTAATGGTGGGGGTCCAAGTGGAATTGGCCAGTGGCCACCAATATCCACCTAGATCACATCGTGTTGCCAATTGGCACTAATTTCATCAAAGAAGCTAATCTAGAATTTTGGCTTTAACAAGAAAGTGTCAAGAGATTTCTTTTCAAATTTCTCCATAAATAGGTTTGTACTATAGGGGATAGTGGAGATCCCATACCTACTCCAGATTTGATCGAAGAATTCACCTTGGAAGGTGAAGAAAATGGAGCATATACATATTTTCCAAAAAATGTCGTTTAAGGACTCAAGACAGCTACGGAAGTTTAGGACCCGAAAAATTACTAAAAATAGTAAACTGTGCTATAATTAAAGAAATTGAAAAACTGAAATAAGCATGGTAGGGGTCCAAGTGGAATTGTTGGGTGGCCTCCAATATCCAAACGGATCACCTAGTGCGGCCAATTGGCACTAATTTCATTAAGGAAGCTAATCTAGAATTTTGGCATTAACAGGAAAGTGTCAAGAGCTTTCTTTTCAAATTTCTCCATAAATAGGTTGGATACTATAGGGGATAGAGGAGACCCCATACCTACTCTAGCTGTTTGCTCGAAGAATTCACCTTGGAAGGTGAAGAATGTGGGGCGAATACATGTTTCCCAAAAAACAATGTTCAGAGTCTCAAAACGGCTCCAGAAGTTTAGAACCTGAAAAACTGCTAAAAATAGTAAATTGTTCTATAACTAAGGAAACTAAAAAACTGAAACAAGCAATGGTAGGGGTCCAAGTGGAATTGCCGGGTGGCCTCCAATATCCACCTGGATCACGTAGTGCGGCCAATTGGCACTAATTTCATTAAAGACGCTAATCTAGAATTTCGTTGTTAACAAGTAAGTGACAAGAGCTTTCTTTTTAAAATTTTCCATAAATAGGTTGGCTACTATAGGTGATAGAGGAGACCCCATACCTACTCCAGATGTTTGCTCGAAGAATTCACCTTGGAAGGTGAAGAAAGTGGGGCAAATACATATTTCCCAAAAAACGTCGTTTAGGGCCTCAAAACGGCTCTGGAAGTTTAGGACCTGAAAAACTGCTAAAAATAGTAAACTGTGCTATAATTAAGGAAACTGAAAAGCTAAAAGAAACAATTGTGGGGCTCCAATTGGATTGGCGGGTAGCCACCAATATCCTCCAGGATCACCTCGTGCGTCCAATTGGCATTAATTTCATCAAAGAAGCTAATCTAGAATTTTTGCGTTAACAGGAAAGTGTCAAGAGCTTTCTTTTCAAATTTCTCCATAAATAGGTTGGCTACTATAGGGGATAGAGGAGACCCCATACCCACTCCAGATGTTTGCTCGAAGAATTCAACTCGGAAGGTGAAAAAAGTGGAGCTAATAGATATTTCCCAAAAAACGTCGTTTAGGGCCTCAAGACAGCTCACGAGATTTAGGACCCGAAAAACTACTAAAAATAGTAAACTGTGCTATAATTAAAGAAACTGAAAAACTGAAAAAAGCAATGGCGGGGGTCCAATTTTTTTTGGCAGGTGGCCACCAATATCCACTAGATCAACTCGTGTGGCCAATTGGCACTAATTTCATAAAAGAAGCTAATCCAGAATTTTGTCTTTAACAGGAAAGTGTCAAGAGCTTTCTTTTCAAATTTCCCCATAAACAGGTTGGCTTCTAGAGGGGATAGAGGATACCCCATACATACTTCAGATCTTTTCTCAAAGAATTCACCTTGGAAGGTGAAGAAAGTGGGGCGAATACATATTTTCAACAAAATGTCGTTTAGTGCGTCAAAACAGGGCCGGAAGTTTAGGACCCGAAAAACTGCTAAAAATAGTAAACTGTGCTATAATAGAGGAAACTGAAAAACTGAAAGAAGCAATGGTGGGGGTACAAGTGGAATCTGCAGGTGACCACCAATATCCACCTGGATCACCTCGTGCGGCCAATTGGCACAAATTTCATCAAAGAAGCTAATCTAGAATTTCAGCGTTAACATGAAAGTGTCAAGAGCTTTCTTTACAAATTTCTCCATAAATAGGTTGGCTACTATATTGGATAGAGGAGACTCCATACCTAATCCAATTTTTTGCTCAAAGAATTCAATTTGGAAGTTGAAGAAAGTGGGGCGAATACATATTTCCCAAAAATCATCATTCAGGGTCTCAAAACGGCTCCTGAAGTTTAGGACCCGAAAAACTGCTAAAAATAGTAAATTGTGCTATAATTAAGGAAACTGAAAAGCTGAAAGAAGAAATGTTGGGTGTATAAGTGGAATTGGCGGGAGGCCACCAATATCCACTTGGATCACCTCGTGCGGCCGATTGGCACTAATTTCATAAAAGAAGCTAATCTAGAATTTTGGCATTAAGACGTAAGTGTCAAGAGTTTTCTTTTCAAATTTCTCCTTAAATAGGTTGGCTACTATAGGCGATATCAGAGACCCCATACCTACTCCAGATGTTTGCTTGAAGAGTTCACCTTGAAAGGTTAAGAAAGTGGAGCGAATACATCGTTTAGGGCCTCAAAATGGATCCTTTCAAGAGCTCGTTTAGGGCCTCAAAGTGTCAAGAGCTTTCTTTTCAAATTTATCCATAAATAGGTTGGCTACTACAAGGGATAGAGGAGACCCCATACCTACGTCAGATATTTGGTCGAAGAATTCACCTTAGAAGGTGAAGAAAGTGGAGCGAATACATATTTCCCAAAAAAGAAAATTTAGGGCCTTAAAACGGCTCCAGAAGTTTAGGACCCGAAAAACTGCTAAAAATAGTAAACTGTGCTATAATTAAGGACACTGAAAAACTGAAAGAAGAAATGGTGTGGGTATGAGTGCAATTGGTGTGTAGCACCAATATCCACCTGGATCACCTCTTGCGGCTAATTGGCTCTAATTTCATCAAAGAAGCTAATTTAAAATTTTGGCGTTAAAAGTAAAGTGTCAGGAGGTTTCTTTTCAAATTTCTACATAGATAGCTTGGCTACTATAGGGGATACCTACTCCAGATATTTTCTCTAAGAATTCACCTTGGAAGGTGAAGAAAGTGGGGAAAATACATATTTCCCAAAAAACGTGTTTTAGGGCCTTAAAATGGCTCTAGAAATTTAGGACTCTAAAAACTGCTAAAAATAGTAAACTGTGCTATAATTAAGGAAACTAAAAAACTGAAAGAAGCAATGGTGGGGGTCCATGTGGAATTGACGGGTGGCCACCAATATCCACTTGGATCACCTCGTGTGGCCAATTGGCACTATTTTCATCAAAGAAGCTAATCTAGAATTGTGGTGTTGACAAGAAAGTGTGAAGAGCTTTCTTTTCAAATTTCTCCATAAATAGGTTGGCTACAATATGGAATAGAGGACACTGTAGAGCTATAACAAGGGTCTCTTTCACCTCTAGTTATGCCACATTAATAAGTCAATCCGGGAACGCTTTGTTATTGCAAAGAGTAACTCAATCCGAGGCTATTCGTCAGAGTAATTTTTAGTAGTACAGTGTCTAGAAAATACAAGAGTAAACGACTGCTAAAGTTATGACTAAATTGCTCTAAAAAGAATAAAATCACACAACGCAGCTTATCAGTCAAGGGTACGGAAGCGATAACCCATCCCTCTAGAAACTGATGGAAAGGAAATTAGAGCATGGACCATAGGTCTGGGTGCTAGGCAGCGACTTGCTGAGGCTCACTACAGCCTTAGACCTTCTCTCACACCAAGATAGTAAATGCAAGTAAATGGAACGGCAGAAAGTAAAATGGAATAGCAAATAGAAAATGGAACAGCAAATCTGAAATGGAACAACAATAAATGGAACAACAATCCAATAAACTAAATCTCGCGAGTCAGACTAAGCTTGCTCTATTGAATTAAACTCACATTCTGCAATCAAATAGCAATCTTCTCTCTAAAGCAACTTCAATGAATTATACTTTATGGAACAGTATTCAATAATGAACTATGGAACAACAATCATCAAACATATATACACAACACACTTACTATAGCAATTTGATGATTAAAGAGAATATGACTATGTTTCCAGATAGAGTAATATTACTTCCGGATTCCAATAACTGAGATTTCAAATGAATCCAATACAGCAATATTCAATATGAAGACTATGTGTGGAACTAGAAACTTGATTATGAAAGTGTCCTCTTCAGATGTCGATCCTGCTTTGAGACAGGGCACCTAGCCAAAAATTGCCCAAAAGCCTCTTAGAAAAACTTTGCTAGAAAAAATCACCACAGGTCTACATGGTGGGAAGGAGCACAAAAGGAGCACTACATTGTCACCAAAGAAGAATACTCTCGAGAAGACTTTGAATCACAAGAAATCGGGCAAGAAAGAAACAATTCTCAAGACAAGCAGGAGGAAAGCCCCGCCCAACAACAAAAGAGTGAACTCGAAAACCCCTCCAGCATCAACAACGATAAGGGTCCAAATATCGCACAAAATAAATCTTCATTTAACAGCGAAGCAGATCTCCTATACCAAAATTCTTCTCCGACTATCTTCAAAAGGATGAACACAATAGATCGTGTAGCTAAGACACCAATGTCCCAAGAATCAGAAGAGATGAAAGAGACACAAGATAAAGAAAGTTGGAAGACCGTAGAGAAAAAAAAGAAAGCTACAACACCAATCTCGCCAAGAAATACGAGAAGCCAGACAATTAGAAACTAAGAAAGAAAATTATAGGTCTCATAGACCAATTTGGTCTCAGTGGACGTTAACCACCATCATCATCATCATCATCAACAGAAACAGTTGGCTTAAGTTGCTAACATGCAATCAACTCTGAAAAGATTCACTCATACAATACAGAGTCACTACATAAATCTCTCGAAAGAAACCATTAATGAATTAATTGTAACAGAGCATGGAATAGCATATGAAAAACATGTCAGATTACCAAACTGTAAAGATAAACAAACCACACAAAAACCAAATTATAATGATACAAAAGCAAGTGTCCTTCGGAGCCGGGCCCTTAGCTTCCAATGGCACACTGCCTTAGATTACTCCAGATGCAGAGATGAAATAAACACCAGGTCTTTTGTATTAATACATCAAAAAATGCACAGCAAAACAAGTCTTAGTGAGAGTCGATGATCAAAGTTGAATCTGGAATTCACAGTTACATATATGAACAAAAAGTCCCTCTACCTAACACTGCTGTCCCCTTTTTATAAGAGTAACGGCGGAGGTATCTAGGTAGAAAAAATAAGCAAAACAGCGATCCCTCAGGATCAAAGATCCTGAGGGATTCGCCAAGCCGTTAATCCTTTACTTTTCTTCCCCTGTTCCGCCGAATTGATAATCCTTCTTTCTTTCTAGGGTCGTCTTGCTTCGATCTGTTCGATCTTGTTCGCATCCGATTCCCTCCTAAAGGGGCAGCAGTTATTGCTTCTTTGTCTTTTCCTTTCGAAAGGCAGCCCTTTGTTTCCACCCTTTCCTGCATGGAAAAATAACAATTTTCAGTGATTAAGCTTTCCATACTAATTCTCACACATTCTATTAAAATTCTTTATTTCTTTAAGCTCATTATGTAGAAAGGGTTACAATTGTTACTGAAAAGTCACTAAATTGTTCGTCAAAAACATACCTTTCCAGTGCTCCACACACCCCCTGCTTACCCTGTTTCATGCCCTCATGAAAACATTATAGTTGACATGCAAGGCGGTAAGAGAATAGGCTGGAGAGGGAACCTCGTGTGGAGGCCTACAGCCGTGATGAGCAACTAGATCATCAAAGAACTGATTTGTTTGACCTATAGGCATTTCATACAAGGCCTGATATCCGGGTGCAGGGTGCCAAATAATTGGACTGCGAAATCGATACCCTAACCAGGATGGCCCTGCTTGCAAAATACGTTCGCCATAAAGGTTCAATCGGCTGGCAGAGCTCAAAATTTTCATATCTGAATGGTTCCCTGAGCTGGATGTTTGGGTTCGAAGTCTGGTATCGAAATTTTGCAGCATCGATGGCAAGGTCTTTAATAGTCAGAAAATATTCCAGATTTTGTTGGATTAGGTCCTCGTGCATGGGTCCTAATGTCTCCATAACACCCGGGGTTCTCATAAGGTTCCTATGTGCTCTCCATAACAGTAATGGGTCTCTAAGCTCGGCTCTTACCCACAAGTCTAGGCTATTTTCCTGTCTTTGAAAAGTGTTATAAGCCCTGAGCCATTTTAGCTGATTAACCCCGAAGGAAACGAAGGCTTGCAATTGGATGTCCCCAACAAAAGAGCCAGGATTTAAATCAGTTTCCTGGTCTAGCACGAGGTTATGCAAGTAAAATTCACATAACAACCTTTGAACCTTAACTCCATAATGCTTGCAACAAGCTATGAAATCATTAACAGTATTGATTTGTATAGGGGCACCTGCCCTGACAACTTTTATCTTTAATCGTAAATATCGTTCAAGCAAAAATAAAGCATAGTTTTTAGCAGGGGCCCTACAGGCCAGAACGTCATTATACAAAGAACACACAGTGTCCATCTACCTAACAACAATATCTAATCGAAGAGTTACCTTTGCAACCTTTTCTTGCTCCTTTTGCCAGCCTTCGAAGGCCTGGCTCTCGGACTGAATAATATCCCGAAGTTGCTGTTGCAACTCTTCATATTTCTCCCGGGGGACTGTTTGTTCCTTCAACTGTTCAGCTTCTTGCTGAGCTTGCTTCATCATCTTGTGCAAGGTTCTTGTTTTTGGATCCTTTTTCCATAGGGCCGTAGAGGCCGGGAGTTTTACCTGAACCTTTTTGTTATGCTGTTTGGAGTTCAGAACCCGGATCACCCCTGAGGGCGGTGCCTCTGTTTGGATCTCCTTATTCTCCTTTTCTTTCTTAACACGAATGAAAGGTTGTTGTGGTTCCTCTGTTAATGGAACATCATCCTGTCCCTCTGCCCCAAATGGAACGGCAGTCTGTTCTTCATTATCAATTGGAACAACAGTCTGTTCCTCATTGTCAATTGGAACAGCAGTCTGTCCCTCAGTGACAATTGGAACAACAGTTTGTTCCTCAGCGTCATTTGGAACATCAGTTTGTTCTTCTGTGACAATTGGAACAACAGTTTGTTCCTCAGTGTCATTTGGAACAGCAGCAGGTCTTCCAATCGGGTTTCGACCAACAGTGCGACTGTAAGTCCTTCGTCTTCTTGTTCGATGGGATTTTGTTGTAGTGGTCCTCTTTCTTTTCCTTGTGGTTCTTTGTATCCTCAGACTGGCTTTCAAAATCCGAATTTGCTGTCGGAGCCGGGCTATAGTGTTCAACAACCTCTGTTGTTTAGTCCTTAATTTCTTGATTTCCCTTGCCTCAGCAGAGGGTTTATGACTGGCCCTTAAATCTGCTCCTACTCTCTCTAGAGTTTCTTCTGGTGCCATGGGAACAGATTGTTCCCGGTTGGTGTCCCTTATTTCTTCCTCATGAACGGGCGGGTTTTCTTCTCCTTCCTTTTCTGCATGTGAACCCTCAGGTATGTCTTCCTCTGGAGGTTCATCGGGAGGACCTAGAGGGTTGGCCATATTCCCCCAAACTGGCCAGGATTGCGGCCAATTCTTCTTCGCCCACAGGGTCTCGCAGTGGGCTGCTTTCTGGCTGTGTTACTTCCTCCTCCCAATTGTCCTGTTCAGTGACTGCCTTGGAGTGTTCAGCTTCTGTTTCTGTTTCGGAGTGCACTTCTCTCTCCTCACCTCCTCCTCCGGCTTGCTCAGCTTCGCCCCCAGATTGTCCAACATTTTCTTCGGAAGGTATTCCTTTTGGTTCTGGAGGTTCGTCTATGATCTCAATTGGTTGGCTGGTGCTTTCCCGGATCTTTTCCAGCCTCCCTCGTATTCGAGCTAGCCGAAATGATTTTCTTGGTTTCTCTGGTTGTTCAGGTGTACAAGCAATAGGTTTTTCTGCTATCACTTCTCTGTGTTTTTCTGGTCGCTCCGGTGTACTTGAAGAATGCTTTCGTTTTGGAGCAACACGTTTTCCTGCTGCCACTTCTCTGCATTTCTCTGATTGTTCCGGTGTGCTAGAGGAATTTTTAGGTTTTGGGGATGGTACAACCAATTTCCCCTCAATTAATGCAACGAGCTCCTCCCAGCTGCTCTGTTGTTGAGTGAGACTATGGCTCATTATCAATCGAATCAGTCCATGGTGGCTAACAACTACTTCTACGTGCTGTGCCGTTTTCAGGCTTCGGGCCGCATCATGCAATAGTGAATTTAAAAGTGCAGGCATATTTACAGAACATTTCTCTTTCAAAACAGCTAAGAGTTTAAGATGGCGTGGTCTTACCACGTCCTTCCTTCCTTCGCACGTAATGTAGCTCTTTACTATCCTTGCTAGTTCGGTCCAAGGTTCTCCTAACGTTGCTCGCAGAACTCCCTTCCCCTTTACTGTCAAGCTTTGGCCTTCGTCCTAAAAAATCTCCATAATCTTTTGCAGTCTTTCTTTCTTCAGCGTCCATACAGGTCCGGTGGCTGGTAGGCCTGAGACTTCTGCAATTACATCGTCAGTGACCGCTATCCGCCTTTCTCTTACTATGGAGTAGTCCTCCTGCAAGTTTTGCAGAAATTCCAATGCCACTGTCTCATTTGATTCTTGTAGGCGACTGAAATAATTCAGCCATCCAGCCTTTTCCAGGATCTCCCGGGCAGCAGCAGAGACTGTCAATTCCTGAGGTTCGCTTCGAACTACCTTTCCTCCCGTGGTTCTCCTAAGGATTTTCAATGGAACAACAACTTCCTGTGCTGTTTTGGGATGCAGAGAAGGTGATCGTCGCGGAAAAAAACAGAGTATGCAGCAAAAATGGATTGTGGATGGCAACTTTGCGTAAAATAGAATTATCATACCGTTAAACCATGCCATACTTTCGTACACTATCTACCCCGAATGGTGTGCTGACACGTAACTCGTGGAGTAATGAGATTACCTTCCCCCCCGCGATGTGATAGGCTGCCCCAGCTGTCAAATAGAGGAGCAGCAGCCATCGTGTAACCAGTCATAAAGGAACAACATATAGAATTACGCCATGTTTTAGATGGACAACGAAATACCGAAATCGAGGCAAAAAGGTGGATCGCGTTTTACATAAGAGCCTGCGTAATATGATGCGAGGCCGGGGGATGGGACGTCTATCAATCGTACGAAATCCCCAGAGGTCATTGTTAGTTCCCTTGCCATGATTGGTAGTAATGAGTGTTCGTGCGATATGTTCATCGGGGAATAAAATATGAATTATTCATAGGATAGAAGAGACAAAGGGGTGTTAATATCATCCCTGTTGGTGTAACCATTATGATTTCGATACCATTAACAGAGCTCTGCTTCCGACAGGTGTTCATAACCTTGGCAGAGTTGTTTATTTCACCCTCGGAACCATGATCCTGTATGTGTATAAAAAGTATTTTGTCAAAACGCAGGCCATTATGCTGGCTTGGTAACCAGTTAGCCATAATGTCGTTCACAAGGAAGGTGCGAAACGTGGGTAGGCTAGCTCGTGATGAGACCCCCTATTCCAAGGTCTGTTTATTTAGTGTACCTTTTGGACCATATCCCTGGTGTGGTGGCCATGCTGGGAATGCCACTTCGCTTCCAACCTGATGATCATGGTAGGCTGACTCTTGATGAGACCCCCTATCCTGCATTTGACAATTAATAATCCATATTCATCATCATTTTTTCTTTGCAAAGCACTTTTTCTTATTTATTTACACATAAGGGTGGTTCAACACTCCTTAAGAGTGGGAATGGTGGAAGAAGTCTTATCATCCCAACAGGAAGATATAAATCCTCTATTCTTATTCCTGTGTAATAATCAGAGAAATTTTTTTAAGGAAATCGCCATGATAAAGATAACCAACCAGGACAATGGGAATAAGTCAATGACAATGAAGATGAGAAGTATGTATGGCCCTCCTCTTGTCCTCTTATCAATACTAGGCTCTATAAAGATAGTGATTTTATGATCTGCTGACTTCGGCATGTTGTAATTGATGTTCATTGCATAAGTGTATAGTTGTATCTTAAAGACTAGAGAGATCATGGGTGAAAAGCATCCTCAATATGAATCATCACTGAGAGCAAATATATGGCTATGGTGTTCCTTTTGAAAGAGAAGAGTCCATGCAAACAAATAGTTGGGATGTCGTTCTTTGAGAAGAAACAGCCTAAGATCATGAGTGTTGTCTGCAAAAAACCTCAACTGCTGTTCCTTTTGAAAAGGAACAACAAAAACTCGCAAATGTTGTTCCTTTTGAAAAGGAACAGCAAAAACTCACAACTGTTGTTCCTTTTGAAAAGGAACAACAAAGACTCAGAAATGCTGTTCCTTTTGAAAAGGAACAGCAAAAACCCAGAAATGCTGTTCCTTTTGAAAAAGGAACAACAAAAACACGAAATGTTGTTCCTTTTGAAAAAGGAACAACAAAAACACGAAATGTTGTTCCTTTTGAAAAAGGAATAGTAAAAACATGAAAACAAGCAACTGTTGTTCCTTTTGGAAAAGGAACAACAATAACTCTCAACTGCTGTTCCTTTTGAAAAGGAACAACAAAACCCCAAAAATGTTGTTCCTTTTGAAAAGGAACAACAAAAACTCACACCTGCTGTTCCTTTTTAAAAAGGAACAGGAAAAACACGAAAACAAGCAACTGCTATTCCTTTTGGAAAAGGAACAAGAAAAAACCCAAAAATGCTGTTCCTTTTGAAAAGGAACAACAAAAACTCACACCTGCTGTTCCTTTTGAAAAAGGAATAGCAAAAACACGAAAACAAGCAACTGCTGTTCCTTTTGGAAAAGGAACAGCAAAAACCCAAAAATGTTGTTCCTTTTGAAAAGGAACAACAAAAACACAGAAATGTTGTTCATTTTGAAAAAGAAACAGCAAAAACACAGAAATGTTGTTCCTTTGGAGAAAGGAACAGCAAAAACACGCTGACTGTAAAAAGCAATCTTAAGAAAGAAAGATCAAAGAAATATTAAGAAAACGTATATACAAGAACTTATGTACAGATCAAAAAGATGCGTTCCTTACTGAATTATAGGAGAGGAAAATTTTACTTCCTCTCCTAAAATTTCCATGTCAGTGTCTTGACGTAGCTGCTCACAGAAGGATTCCCGAGTGAGTGGCCTGCGATAGAGACGAACTCGGTGGCCATTTACCTTGAATGCATATCCAGAACCATCGATTGTGATGAGATTAAGGGTCCCATTATCATGTACTTTCTGGATTTCGTATGGCCCCAACCAACGAGTCTGCAGTTTCCATGGGAAATCCTGAAACCGAGAGTCATATAACAGAGCCCAGTCTCCTTCATGAAAGACTTTGTTCTTGATAAGTGCATCATGCCATTTAGCTCGCTGCTGCTGAATAAGTGCTGTGTTTTGTAATGCAGAGAGCCTTATTTCGTCCAATTCATTAATCTACTGTAGTCGATTGATTTGTGCCTCACTTAAATCTAGGCCAACTTCCTGTGCAGTTCGTAGTGTTTGGATTTCAAATTCTATGGGGAAAATAGGTTGTTTCCCAAACACTAATTGATAGGGTGAATAACCAGTGGTACTTCTCCAGGTGGTTCTATAAGCCCAGAGTGTTTCAGGTAGTCGAGCGGCCCAATCACGCCTATGTGAAGCAATGGTTTTTGTTAAAAATTGATTCTATTACCTTATTGCTGCTTTCTACTTGCCCGTTTGCCTGCGGGTGATATGGGGTAGTAATTTTGTGCTGGATGTGATAATTGTTAAGTGTTGCAGCTAATTTGTTTCCGACAAATTGTGGTCCTCCATCTGTGATTATTTCTCTCGGAAGGCCATATCGTACAAACAAATGGAACAGGAACTGTATTACCGAATCTTCTGTAGCTCTAGGCAACGCTTTGGCCTCAACCCATTTGGTAACATATTCTGTGGCTACCAAAATATATGTTCTCTGATTTGATGATGGGTTGATGGGTCCAACGAAGTCAAGAGCCCATCGTTTAAATGGTTCAATGACTAATTGTGGCCTCAGAGGCATTTCGTCGGCTTGACCAGGTCGTCCTGCTCGCTGGCAGCTGTCACAGGTTGAACAAATTTCTTCGAATCCTTAAAGATTGTAGGCCAGTAGTATCCCGTCTGCAATAATTTATGTGCTGTTCATTTCTCGGCAAAGTGTCCCCCACATTGTCCGTTATGACAAGCTTTTAAGATGTCGAAAATTTCATCTTCTCGAATACACCTTCTAATTTGCATGTCTGCCCCTGTGTGGAACAAATAACCCCCGATCCACGAAAACCGAGTACTCTTCTGAACAATCTGCTTACGTTCATTAGGGGTTAAGTGTTTTGGTAGCTTACCTACTGCAAGGTAGTTGGAAACATCAGCATACCAAGGTGTTTGAACAGCAACAGCAAACAGGTGCCCATCCGGAAATTGGTCTTCCACTGCTGCTGCCTCAATTGATTTTGGTATTCGTGAGAGGAAATCAGCTACAGGGTTTTCCTTGCCGGGTCTATCTTTGATTGTGATATCGAACTCCTGCAATAAGAACAACCATCTCGTTATTCTAGCATTTGTAACAGGCTTATTCGCTAAATATTTGATAGCAGAATGATCTGTATATAAAACAACAGGATAGCCTGTAATATAATGTCTAAACTTATTGACATCATGTATTACAGCGAGGAATTCCTTTTCGGTGACAGTGTAATTTAATTCAGCAGGGGATAAATTTTTGCTGATATAATAAATAGCATATGGTTTTTTATCCTCCTCCTGCCCCAGGACTGCACCGATTGCTGTGTCTGAGGCATCAGATGAGATTTGGAATGGTAAATTCCAGTTTGGCCCTCGAAGGACTAGAGCTGTTGATACAAGCTTCTTTAAATCCTGGAAAGCGCGGTCGCATTTTTCTGTCCACATGAAATCAACATTACCAGTTAATGCATATAAAGGTGCAGCAATGTGTGAATAATGTTCTATAAATCGTCTGTAATACCCAGAAAATCCAAGAAAGCTGCGTACCTCTGTCTGAGTAGTGGGGGTGGGGATAAGCAATAGAATTTGAATTTTGACCGGATCTACCTGAATTCCAGCTGCTGAGATGAAATGTCCAAGAATGAACCCTTCAGTCATCATAATATAACATTTTTCGTGGCTTAAACAAACCCTGGTATCAATGCAACGCTGTAGGACTTTTTCTAAAGTGTCCAGAGCTGGATCAAAATCATCTCCGTATGGTGTAAAGTCATCCATGTATACTTCAAGCCCATCATTTATTAAAGCTGCAAAGATGCTAAGAATGGCCCTTTGGAATGTGGCAGGAGCATTACATAGGCCAAAGGGTAGAACTCTATAGGGGAACGTTCCCCAAGGACAAGTAAAGGTAGTTTTATCCTGGTCTTCAGGGGCAATTTGAATCTGATTGTATCCACTGAAGCCATCCAGGAAAGAAAAGAATTTCTTTCCTGCTAACGTGTCCAATACTTGGTCTATGAATGGGAGGGGAAAATGGTCTTTTTGTGTGGCTTTGTTTAACTCTCTATAATCCACGCAAATCCTCCATTTCCCATTCTTCTTGGGTACAACCACAAGTGGAGAGACCAACTTACTATCAGAAATAGGATAGATAAAATTAACATCTAAAAGCTTCTGAAGTTCTGCTTTTACAACATCTTTTAGGTGAGGGTTGAGTCTTCTTTACGGTTGACGGACAGGTCTTGCATCTTTTTCTATATAAATATGGTGGGTGCACAATTGGGGGTCAATCCCTTTCATATCGGGGTAATCCCACGCAAATGCTTCTTGATGCTTCCGTAACAGGTGGATGAGTTTTATCTCTTGGTCCGGTGTAAGGT
Organism: Pinus tabuliformis; assembly: GCA_031772625.1. Classification (NCBI taxonomy): domain Eukaryota; kingdom Viridiplantae; phylum Streptophyta; class Pinopsida; order Pinales; family Pinaceae; genus Pinus; species Pinus tabuliformis. The sequence continues at coordinate 391,566,204 of CM062813.1, forward strand.
TGGCATTGATGTTTAGTGCTTTTCCCGGTTCAATTTCCACTTCTTTACTATTGGCAACAGAAGTCACAGGTATCGTTTGGTCATGTGTATCTTTCAAGGGATCTTCTTCTAGTTCATTCTCGAATGCAACTTCTATCATAAAACACTATGCATGAGGTCTAGATTCAGTTTGACTAACAAAGTTATTGATGGCATCATCTTCTGTTTGGTCTTTAAATTCTAGGGCCTTCTGTATAGTCAATGGTGATCTGATATTGTCAGTAAGGTATGATACAGGGTGCTGGTTAGTTTTTATCATTGTAAGACTTGGCTGTGCTGGAGGGTATAGTACTAGGTTTTTAATATCTGGTCCTCTGGTTATGGTCATATTCCCCTGCCGGCAACCAATGTAAGCATCGGCGGTAGCAAGCCAAGGTCTACCTAAAATTAGCGGGTGTCCATCCAGTCGGGTTTTTGGATTAATTACCAGGAAATCAGTTGGGTATTCCCAAGAATCTATAGAGACCATGACATCGTATAGAGTTCCTTTTGGTCGAACTACAGATCGGTCAGCCAATTCTAACAAAGTAGAGGTGGGTTCTACCGATGTAATACCGAGCTTTTGGCAAGTAGAAGTTGTCAAAATATTAATTGCAGCTCCTAAATCAACTAAAGCATTAGTCAGAGTCTGTCCATAGATTTGAACAGTTACGATTGGATTTCCTGGATCTTCATATTTAATGGGTGCTCCTGATAACAGGTCAGATAAAGTACCGACTACTTGGACTCTTGGGTTAGTGGTTACATTCCTCCTTGGTTTTTTTATGCACAATTCTTTTATAGTTTTTGCATATATAGGGATGTCTTGAATGGCTTGGAGGAAAGGAATTCGTATGTACAGGTTTTGTAGTTCTCCCAGAATGTCAAAGTCTGGATGTTGTACAGGTCGTGGTATGACTAATCGTTCTGGGAAGGGAGGAGAGGGTGTACTGGCTTGATGATGAGTCTGCTCCTCATTTGCACCCTCTTGTTGTAACGGTTGTTCTATTGGTAACTGATCTTCAATGTGAACTGTTTTATCTCCCTCTGTTTCTATTATACGTCCAGATCTTAACTGAAGATCATTGCACTCCCTCAGTTCAGGTCCGATTTCTGCTGATTCTATAATTTGGAGGGATTGGACCAGCCTATTATTAGGATTAGGATTGGGTTGGGCTCGGAGTTGCGGTCTCAGATTAGACTGGGGATTTTGTTGCAAAGCTGGCAGAGTCGGTTGAGGGAGCAGAATGGTTCCTGTTGGCTGATATGTCGATCTTGGCCAATTTGTCTGCCAGGGTGAACTTTGTGAAGTAGGGGGGGTCCATTGTGGAGGGTATGAGCTATTCTGCCAATATGGTGGGGCGTAAGGAAAATTCGGCCAACCAAATTGGCTTGGCTGATTCATCCATGGATTTGGAGAAGGAAATGGTTGTGATGTCCAGTTCGGGAATGGGGGTTGAGATTGGTTTTTCCACATACTATATTGCTGAGCGTTATATTGTGGAGGCTGAAAAGAAGTTGGGTCTGAAAACATACCTGATTTCCTTGGTTGCCATTGGCAACGCTGGTTAACGAAGTATGCTGATTCTGGCTCTTCTTTTGCTTCCTTATATACTGCTTTCAATCCAGGAAGTGAGGGGCAACTTTCAGTAAGGTGATATTTTGTACAGATAGCACATGTTTGAACTGCATCCAGCGGACATTCCTTGTGGCTATGTTTTCTTCTACATCGGGGGCAGAAGATTGCCAAATTATGTTCTGCCTCTATCTGCTTATGTTTAGCCTGCACAATATCAAGTTGTGTAGTCAATGTCCCCAGGATATCAGTTTTAAAATTTTCTAATAAATTCTCAAGTTCTACACGTGTTACTCCTTCTGTTGATATTTTGTTATCTCTGACAAACCGATCATATTCTGCTGGCTTTATCCTCGTGCTACCTCTCGAGCTCCTGATACATAAATCAATGATGTCAGCAAAATTTTCTTGATAAATATCCCCTTTTCCCATGATATTTAATGTTTCAATCCATTGTTCCCTCATGCCTCTAATCAATGCTGTTTTTAACACATTATCAGGCAGAGGTAGTGATGCATATGGAGATCTCTGCAAATTATACTGAAAACGTTCTACATATTCTTCTAGTGTTTCATTTGGTCTAGCTGTCATCTGAAATATTTCATCTTTCAGTTCTCTAGACCTACAATAATCTTGATATTTCTTTAGGAAATATTATTTCATCTGCTCCCAGTTATTTATAACCCCACCACCTAAACCCATAAACCATCTTAAAGCTGCTCCTTTCAAAGTGGAGGGGAACAACTTTAATTTCTGGGGGTCAGTGGTGTAATCATATCCCCTGCATAATACATCAAATTCAAATAAGAATGCATCAGGGTCCTCTGATGTAAGTCCATGAAATGTAGGAATGTGTTGAAGGGGAATTGCTTTAATAGGAGCATTTGTTGCGGAATCCACTATAGGATATTGTAATGTAGAAGTTTGAGTGTTTGGCCGATTCTGTGCCATGGGATCGAATATGTGCCAGTAACCTTCCGGGATTTCTAAGAGGGTATTCCTAGGCGGAGAAGGAACGGCCTTAACAGGGATTGTTTTAATAGTACTTCCTTTGTCTGGAATAACGAGAGTCCCTGTTGCTTGAGGAGATTGAATCCCTTCAACAATGATTTTTACAGCGCTTCCTTTATCTAGGCTTTTTAATGGATGAATTATCCTAGGAGGAGATCTTGTCTCCTCAACTTCTCCTGTTTCCCCTTCTCCTTCACAAAGATTGCTTAGATTCCCTTCCTGCAGTCGTTCTGGAATAGAATTTTCAATTTCTTGAAAGTCCTGTTCATCAGTCTGACTATGCACCTCAGCGAAGGCTACAGATGGTGATCTGCGGCCTGAAGGGAGCTAGTAGGTTGTTTAGAATTGGTTTTCCTGAACCCTACTGATGGCTGAGATTCGGTTTTCTTATAGATTTCGTCTATGAAGGTTGTTCGGCCAAGGGTCACCGGCCCTTTGGCTTTTTCGGGTTTGAACGGAGGTTTGATAATCTTTTCTGGCTTTTTCTGTTTAGTCATGCACTCTATAAACTACCAAATTCTATTCAACCCACAATTCTGCCAGGAAAGCGGACAGTGGAGCAGGGCTTTTACATGCTCCATACGCAGGTTCTTACCTTCCGTTTTTAAAATCCAACTCTCCCCTAGCAGACTCGTACACTACTCTGTAGAAGACAAATGGCTGTACTCTTTCCCCGGCAACGGCGCCAAAATGTAGAGCTGTAATAAGGGTCTCTTTCACCTCTAGTTATGCCACATTAATAAGTCAATCCGGGAACGCTTTGTTATTGCAAAGAGTAACTCAATCCGAGGCTATTCGTCAGAGTAATGCTTAGTAGTACAGTGTCTAGAAAATACAAGAGTAAACAGCTGCTAAAGTTATGACTAAATTGCTCTAAAAAGAATACAATCACACAACGCAGCTTATCAGTCAAGGGTACGGAAGCGATAACCCATCCCTCTAGAAACTGATGGAAAGGAAATTAGAGCATGGACCATAGGTCTGGGAGCTAGGCAGCAACTTGCTGAGGCTCACTACAGCCTTAGACCATCTCTCACACCAAGACAGTAAATGCAAGTAAATGGAACGACAGAAAGTAAAATGGAACAACAAACAGAAAATGGAACAGCAAATCTGAAATGGAACGGCAATAAATGGAACATCAATAAATGGAACAGCAATCCAATAAACTAAATCTCATGAGTTAGACTAAGCTTGCTCTATTGAATTAAACTCACATTCTGCAATCAAATAGCAATCTTCTCTCTAAAGCAACTTCAATGAATTATACTTTATGGAACAGTATTCAATAATGAACTATGGAACAGAAATCATCAAACATATATACACAACACACTTACTATAGCAATCTGATGATTAAAGAGAATATGACTATGTTTCCAGATATAGTAATATTACTTCCGGATTCCAATAACTGAGATTTCAAATGAATCCAATACAACAATATTCAATATGAAGGCTCTGTAACAGAAACAGTTGGCTTAAGTTGCTAACATGCAATCAACTCTGAAAAGATTCACTCATACAATACAGAGTCACTACATAAATCTCTCGAAAGAAACCATTAATGAATTAATTGTAACAGAGCATGGAATAGCATATGAAAAACATGTCATATTACCAAACTGTAAAGATAAACAAACCACACAAAAACCAAATTATAATGATACAAAAGCAAGTGTCTTTCGGAGCCGGGCCCTTAGCTTCCAACGACACACTGCCTTAAATTACTCCAGACGCAGAGATGAAATAAACACCAAGTCTTTTATATTAATACATCAACAAATGCACAACAAAACAAGTCTTAGTGAGAGTCGATGATCAAAGTTGAATTTGGAATTCACAGTTACATATATGAACAAAAAGTCCCTCTGCCTAACACTGCTGTCCCCTTTTTATAAGAGTAACGGCGGAGGTATCTAGGTAGCAAAAATAAGCAAAACAACGATCCCTCACGATCAAAGATCCTGAGGGATTCGCCAAGCCGTTAATCCTTTACTTTTCTTCCCCTGTTCTGCCGAATTGATAATCCTTCTTTCTTTCTAGGGTCGTCTTGCTTCGATCTGTTCGATCTTGTTCGCATCCGGTTCCCTCCTAAAGGGGCAGCAGTTATTGCTTCTTTGTCTTTTCCTTTCAAATGGCAGCCCTTCGTTTCCACCATTTCCTGCATGGAAAAATAACAATTATCAGCGATTAAGCTTTCCATACTAATTCTCACACATTCTATTAAAATTCTTTATTTCTTTAAGCTCATTATGCAGAAAGGGTTACAATTGTTACTGAAAAGTCACTAAATTGTTCATCAAAAACATACCTTTCCAGTGCTCCACAGACACCCCATACTTACTCCAGATGTTTTCTCGAAGAATTCACCTTGGAAGGTGAAGAAAGTCTGGAGAATACATATTTCCAAAAAAGCGTCGTTTAGGGCCTCAAAACGGCTTCGGAAGTTTAGGACCCGAAAAACTGCTAAAAATAGTAAGCTATGCTATAATTAAGGAAAATTAAAAACTGAAAGAAGCATTGGTGGTGGTCCAGGTGGAATTGGTGGGCGGGCACCGATATCCACCTGGATCAGCTCGTGCGGCCAATTGGCACTAATTTCATCAAAGATGCTAATCTAGAATTTTGGCATTAACAGGAATGTGTCAAGACCTTTCTTTTCAAATTTCTCCATAAATATTTTGGCTACTATAGTGGATAGAGGAGACCCCATACCTACTCCAAATGTTTGCTTGAAGAATTCACCTTGGAAGGTGAAGAAAGTGGGGCAAATACATATTTCCCCAAAAACATCGTTTAGGACCTCTAAACGGTTTTGGAAGTTTATGACCCAAAAAACTACTAAAAATAGTAAACTGTGTTATAATTAAGGAAACTGAAAGAAGCAATGGTGGGGGTCCAAGTGAAACTAGTGGATGGGCACCAATATCCACCTGAATCACCTCTTACGGCCAACTGGCACTAATTTCATAAAGAAGCTAATACAGAATTTTGGCGTAAACAGGAAAGTGTGAAGAGCTTTCTTTTCAAATTTCTCCATAAATAGGTTGGCTATTATAGGGGATAGAGGTGACCCCATACCTATTCCAGATGTTTGCTCAAATAACACACCTTGGAAGGTGAAGAAAGTGGGGCGAGTACATATTTCTCAACAAACGTCGTTTAGGGCCTCAAAACGTCTCTGGAAGTTTAGGACCAGAAAAACTGCAAAAATATTAAATTGTGCTATAATTAAGGAAACTGAAAAACTAAAAGAAGCACTAGTGGTGGTCCAAGTGGAATTAGCGGGTGGCCACCAATATCCACCTGGATCACCTCGTGTGGCCAATTAGTACAAATTTCATTAAAAAAGCTAATCTAGAATTTTGGCATTAACAGGAAAGTGTCAAGAACTTTCTTTTGAAATTTCTCCATAAATAGGTTGGCGACTATAGGGTATAGAGGAGACCCCATACCTAAACCAGATGTTTGTTTGAGCAATTCAGCTTGGAAGATGAAGAAAGTGGGGCGAATACATATTTCCCAAAAAATGTCGTTTAGGGCCTCAAAACGGCTCCGGAAATTCAGGACCCGAAAAATGCTAAAAATAGTAAATTGTGCTATAATTAAGGAAACCAAAAAACTGAAAGAAGCAATGGTGGGGGTCCAAGTGGAATTGACAGGCGGCCACCAATATCCACCTGGATCAACTCGTGCACCCAAATGGTTCTAATTTCATCAAAGAAGCTAATCTAGAATTTTGGCATTGACAAGAAAGTGTCAAGAGCTTTCTTTTCAAATTTCTCCATAAATAGGTTGGCTACTATAGGGGATAGAGGAGACTGCATACCTACTCCAGATGTTTGCTCGAATAATTCACGTTCAAAGGTGAAGAAAGTGGGTCCAATACATATTTCCTAGAAAACGTTGTTTAGGGCCTCAAACGGCTCCGGAAGTTTAGGACCCGAAAAACTGCTAAAAATAGTAAATTGTGCTATAATTAATGAAACTGAAAAACTGAAAGAAGCAATGGTGGTGCTCCAAGTGGAATTGGCGGGCGACCACCAATATCCATCTGGATCACCTCGTGTGGCCAATTGGCACTAATTTCATCAAAGAAGCTAATCTAGAATTTTGGCGTTAACAGGAATGTGTCAAGAGCTTTCTTTTCAAATTTCTCCATAAATAGGTTGTCCACTATAGGAGATAGAGGAGACCCCATACCTACTCTATATGTTTGCTGAAATAATTCACCGTAGAAGGTGAAGAAAGTGGAGTGAATACATATTTCCCAAAAAACGTCGTCTAGGGCCTCAAAACGGCTCCGAAAGTTTAGGACCCGAAAAACTGCTAAAAATAGTAAACTGTGCTATAATTAAGGAAACTGAAAAATTGAAGGAAGCAATGGTGGGGCTCCAAGTCGAATTGGCTGGTGGCCACCAATATCCACATGGATAACCTCATGCAGTCAATTGGCACTAATTTCATCAAAGAAGCTAATCTAGAATTTTGGCATTAAAAGGAAAGTGTCAAGAGCTTTCTTTTCAAATTTATCTATAAATAGGTTGTCCTCTATAGCGGATAGAGGAGACACCATATCTACTCTAGATGTTTGCTCGAAGAATTCACCTTCAAAGGTGAAGAAAGTGGGTCCAATACATATTTCCTAAAAAACGTTGTTTAGGGCCTCTAAGCAATTTTGGAAGTTTAGGACCCAAAAAACTGCTAAAAATAATAAACTCTATTATAAGTAAGGAAATTGAAACACTGAAAGAAGCAATGGTGGGTGTCCAAGTGGAATTAGTGGGTGGCCAGCAATATCCACCTGGATCACCTTGTGCGGCAATTTGGCACTAATTTCATCAAAGAAGCTAATCTAGAATTTTGGTGATAACAGGAAAGTGTCAAGAGCTTCCTTTTAAAATTTCTCCATAAATAGGTTGGCCACTATATGGGATAGAGGAGACCCCAAACCTACTCCAGATGTTTACGCGAATAATTCACCTTGGAATGTCAAGAAAGTGGAGCGAATACTTCACTGAAGGTGAAGAAAGTGGAGCGAATACATATTTAAAAAAAAAACATCGTTTAGGGCCTCAAAACAACTCTAGAAGTTTAGGACCTGAAAAACTGCTAAAAAATGTAAACTGTGCTATAGTTAAGGAAACTGAAAAACTGAAAGAAGCAATGGTTGGGATCCAAGAGGAATTGGCGGGTGGCCACCAATATCCACATGGATCACCTCGTGCGGCCAATTGGCGCTAATTTGATCAAAGAAGCTAATCTACAATTTTGGTGTTAATAGCAAAGTGTCAAGAGCTTTTTTTTCAAATTTCTCCATAAATAGGTTGGCTGCTATAGGGGATAGAGGAGACCCCATACCTACTCCAGATGTTTGCTCGAAGAATTCACCTTGGAAGGTGAAGAAAATGGAGTGAATACATATTTCCCAAAATACGTCGTTTAGGGCCTCAAAATGGCTCCGGAAGTTTCGGACCCGAAAGAAATACTAAAAATAGTAAATTGTGCTATAATTAAGGAAACTGAATAACTGAAAGAAGAAATGGTGGGGCTCAAAGTCGAATTTGTGGGTGGCCACCAATATCCACCTGGATCACCTCTTGCGGTCAATTGGCACTAATTTGATCAAAGAAGCTAATCTAGAATTTTGGCGTTAACAGGAAAGTGTCAAGAGCTTTATTTTCAAATTTCTACATAAATTGGTTGTCTGTTATAGGGGATAGAGGAGATCACATACCTACTCCAGATGTTTGCTCTAAGAATTAACCTTGGAAGGTGAAGAATGTGGGGCGAATACATATTTCCCCAAAAATGTCGTTTAGGGCCTTAAAACGGTTTTGGAAGTTTAGGACCGAAAAAAATGCTAAAAATAGTAAACTATGCTATAATTAAGGAAAATGAAAAACTGAAAGAATCAATGGTGGGGGTCCAAGTGGAATTAGCTGGTGGCCACCAATATCCACCTAGATCACCTCGTGCAGCCAATTGGCACTAGTTTATCAAAGAAGCTAATCGAGAATTTTGGCGTTAACAGGAAAGTGTTAAGAGCTTTCTTTTCAAATTTCTCCATAAGTAGGTTGACCACTATGGGGGATAGAGGAGACCCCATACCTAATCCAAATGTTTGCCCAAATAATTCACCTTGGAAGGTCAAGAAAGTGGAGCAAATAATTCACCTTTGAAGGTGAAGAAAGTGGAGAAAATACATATTTCCCAAAAAATATCGTTTAGGGCCTATAAATGGCACCAGAAGTTTAGGACCCGAAAAACTGTTAAAAATAGTAAACTGTGCTATAGTTAAGGAAACTAAAAAAATAAAAGAAGAAATGGTGGGGGCCCAAGAGGAATTGGCGAGTGGCCACCAATATCCACATGAATCACCTCGTGCGGCCAATTACCACTAATTTCATTAAAGAAGCTAATCTAGAATTTTTGCGTTTACAGGAATGTGTCAAGAGCTTTCTTTTCAAATTTCTCCATAAATAGGTTGGCTACTATAGGAGATAGAGGAGACCCCATACCTACTCCAGATGTTTTCTCGAAGAATTCACCTTGGAAGGTGAAAATGGAGCGAATACATATTTCCCAAAAAACGTTGTTTAGGGTCTCCAAATGGCTCCGGAAGTTTAGGACCAGAAAAACTGCTAAAAATAGTAAACTGTGTTTTAAATAAGGAAACTGAAAAACTGAAAGAAGCAAAGGTGAGGGTTCAAGTGGAATTGGCGGGTTGCCACCAATATCCACCTGGATCACTTCTTGTGGCCAATTGGCACTAATTTCATCAAATAAGCTAATCTAGAATTTTGGCATTAACAGGAAAGTGTCAAGAGCTTTCTTTTCAAATTTCTCCATAAATAGGTTGGCTACTATAAGGGATAGAGGAGACCCCATACCTACTCTAGATGTTTTCTCGAATAATTCACCTTAGAAACTGAATAAAATGGAGCGAATACATATTTCCCAAAAAACGTCGTTTAGGGCCTCAAAACGACTATGAAAGAAGCTAGTCTAGAATTTTTGCGCTAGTCCCGAAAAACTACTAAAAATAGTAAACTGTGCTGTAATTAAGGAAACTGAAAAACTGAGAGAAGAAATGGTGGGGGTCCAAGTGGAATTGGTAGGTGGCCACAAGTATCCACCTGGATCACGTCGTGCAGCCAACTAGCACTAATTTGATCAAAGAAGCTAATCTAGAATTTTGGCGTTAACAGGAAACTGTCAAGAGCTTTCTTTTCAAATTTCTCCCTAAATAGGTTGGCTACTATTGTGGATAGAGGAGACCCCATACCTACTCTAGATGTTTGCTCGAAGAATTCACCTTGGAAGGTGAAGAAAGTGGGGTGAATGCATATTTCCCAAAAAACGTCGTTTAGGGTCTCGAAACGGCTCCAGAAGTTTAAGACCCAAAAAACTGCTAAAAATAGTAAACTATGCTATAATTAAGGAAACTGAAAAACTGAAAGAAGCAATGGTGGGTGTCCAATTGGAATTGGTGGGTGGCCACCAATATCCAACTGGATAACCTCGTGTGGCCGATTGGCACTAATTTCATCAAAGAAGCTAATCCAGAATTTTGGGGTTAACAGGAAAGTGTGAAGAGCTTTCTTTTCAAATTTCTCCATAAATAGGTTGGCTACTATATGGAATAGAGGAGACCCCATACCTACTCTAGATGTTTGCTCGAATAATTCACCTTGGAAGGTGAAAAAAGTGGAACGAATAATTCACCTTGGAAGGTCAAAAAAGTGGAACGAAGACATATTTCCCAAAAAACATTGTTTAGGGCCTCAAAACGGCTCCAGAAGTTTATGACCTGAAAAAACTGCTAAAAATAGTAAACTGTGCTATAACTAAGGAAATTAAAAACCTGAAAGTGGCAATGGTGGGGATCCAAGTGGAATTGGCTGGTGGCCACCAATATCCACCTGGATCACTTCTTGCGGCCAATTGGCACTAATTTCATCAAAGAAGCTAATCTAGAATTTTGGCGTTAACAAGAAAGTGTCAAGAGCTTTCTTTTCAAATTTCTCCATAAATAGGTTGGCTACTATAGGGGATGGAGGAGACCCAATAGCTACTCCAGATATTTGCTTGAAGAATTCACCTTGGAAGGTGAAGAAAGCAGAATGAATACATATTTCCAAAAAAACGTTGTTTAGGGCCTCAAAACGGCTCCGGAAGTTTATGACCCAAAAACTGCTAAAAATAGTAAACTGTGCTATAATTAATCAAGCTAAAAAACTGAAAGAAGCAATGGTGGGCTTCCAAGAGGAATTTGTGGGTGGCCACCAATAACTTGGATCACCTCGTGCAGCCAATTGGCACTAATTTCATAAAAGAAGCTAATATAGAATTTTGCTGTTAACAGGGAAGTGTCAAGAGCTTTTTTTTCAAATTTCTCCCTAAATAAGTTGGCTACTATAGGGGATAGAGGAGACCCCATACCTACTCCAGATGTTTTCTCGAAGAATTCACCTTGAAAGGTGAAGAAAATGGAGCGAATACATATTTTCCAAAAAACGTAGTTTAGGGCCTCAAAACGGCTTCGGAAGTTTAGGACCCAAAAAACTGCTAAAAATAGTGAATTGTGCTATAATCAACGAAACTGAAAAACCTAAAAAAGGAATGGTGGGGTTCCAAGTGGAATTGACAGGTGGCCACCAATATCCACCTGGCTCACCTCGTGCGCCCAATTGGAACTAATTTAATTAAAGAAGCTAATCTAGAATTTTGTCGTTAACAAGAAAGTGTCAAGAGATTTTTTTCAAATTTTTCCATAAATATGTTTGCTATTATAGGGGAGAGAGGAGACACCAAAGCTACTCTAGATTTTTGATCGAAGAATTTACCTTGGAAGGTGAAGAAAGGGGAGTGAATACATATTTCCCAAAAAACATCGTTTAGGGCTTCAAAACGGATCCGGAAGTTTAGGACCCGAAAAACTGCTAAAAATAGTAAACTGTGCTATAATTAAGGAAACTGAAAAACTGAGAGAAAAAATGGTGGGGGTCCAAGTGGAATTGGCAGGTGGCCACAAATATCCACCTGGATCACGTCGTGCGGCCAATGGGCACTAATTTGATCAAAGAAGCTAATCTAGAATTTTGGCATTAACAGGAAAGTGTCAACAGCTTTCTTTTCAAATTTCTCCATAAATAGGTTGGCTACTATAGGGCATAGAGGAGACCCCATACCTACTCCAGATGTTTGCTCGAAGAACTCAACTCGGAAGGTGAAAAAAGTGGAGCTAATACATATTTCACAAAAAACGTCGTTTAGGGCCTCAAGACAGCTCTTGAGGTTTAGGACCCGAAAAACTACTAAAAATAGTAAACTATGCTATAATTAAAGAAATTGAAAAATTGAAAGAAGCAATGGCGGGGTTCCAACTTGAATTGGTGGGTGGCCACCAATATTCACCTCAACCACCTCGTGCGGCCAATTGGCAATAATTTCATTAAAGAAGCTAATCCAGAATTTTGGCATTAACAGGAAAGTGTCAAGAGCTTTCTTTTCAAATTTCTCCATAAACAGGTTGGCTATTATAGGGGATAGAGGATACCCCATACCTACTTCAGATGTTTGCTCGAAGAATTCACCTTGGAAGGTGAAGAAAGTGGGGCGAATAATATTTCCAAAAAAAACGTTGTTGAGTGCCTCAAAATGGCTTCGGAAGTTTAGGACCTGTTGTGGTCACCAACAACCCCCCTCTTTGTTTGATATTAGTAATAACATCAAGCAAAGGGGGACCCTTAACCAAAAAATCCAAAAAATATTTTTGTTTGAAAAACCTTTTGTATTAACTCCCTAAGAGCTATATCGCGTCGCAAAGGAAAAAGGAGCGCTTTCCCAAAGCGCATGAGCACACTGAGGAGGAGCAACGCGAGAACTCATCACATCGCGTGCATTAAAGGCGCTCAAAAGGGGAAAACCTAAGGAGCCGCCGACGGCCGATATGCGACGTCGCATGTCGCATAAGCAACACAAAGTGACAAAGCGAAAAACCTTGCGACCTTGCGATATTGCGATATGCGATCTGCGACCATGCAAAGCTGCGACCTGCGATCTATGGTGTGCGACAAATGAGACTATCAATCGCTGCGATGCCACCTATTTACCTCGCAATCTTCGATGCTGCGATGCAAATCGCAGAAGCCATTCGTCGCAGGCATTCCTCGGCATGATCTATGAGCCTAAAATTAGGCGCGCACCTTACGGGAAATTAATGATTGTACGCCTGTGTATCCAAAGATGATTATGTTGCGTTTTTCGAAGAGTCAAGTCATAATGGGTGACATGATTATGCATTCATTAGAACTTAATTGCTTTCATGTCAATCTTTTCTTCTGTCTCTTTTCATTTACGTGAACTATAAGTCAGCAACTGATATAAATCTATATGCAGGAAACATCTAAGGAAAAGCGCCAGAACTAGAAGAAAAGAGAGGAGATGACTTCGCAGATGGATACCGCATACAGCAGGACCGCGGATCCGAGAGTATCACTCAACAAATGCTGATGGAAATAGGCTATCTAGGACTCAGAGTCAAAGGCGCACAAAAGCAAAGCGTTTATGAAAGATCCTGAGTCCCAAATTGGGTAAAGCAAAAAGAAAAACGCTTAAGGGGAAAGATGTCTCAGAAAAGCCTGGAACAAAGAATGGAAACAAGTTTCAATTGAGAAAATCATTCAGGCAACAAAATCCCCAGGAAACCGAAATAGCAACAGCACAATCAGTTTGAAAGAAATCTGAGTTGTACTAAGTATACACGCCGCGAAGACACTCCTCCAGAAGAACACTTTCAAAAATATCTTCTAGTTTGTCAGAAAGAGGTGCCAGCTCTTGTTATTTCTAATTTTCAAGCTTGAACAAAAGGAAAGGACAAGCAGTTGACTCTTTCATGGCGAACAGCGCATCGCTTACAGCACTAAGGAGCATATACAGAAATGGTTAGAAATTAGTTTCAGTTTTTAGAAATAAATTTGTTTTAGTAAAAGGGCGGTCATTTGAAGCCGTTCCCTAAATTTGTGTAATTAAAATTAGCCGGTTAGTAGTATTTAACCCTTCTCGTTGCATTGGAGAAGGGTCCGGAAATTTGTCAAAAAACTTGTCCTCAGAACATGCACTTTTGCGCCCTCAGAGGGGGTTTTGGATGAATGGATGGATCAAGATTTATTTATGTTTGCATTTTAATACCTGCTACTGATGTTTCACTTCTGTACTATTAGTAGGCATTAGAAGTAAGTAGAAATAGATCATTATTGCTTCAGGTCTGTGAGTATAAAGTCAGTCATAAATGGTACTTTTATCTCTTGACAAGTTTCTGCTTGCATTCTTAGAGTAATATACAGCTGATGTTGTTTATATGTTAACGTATGAATGAGTGGACTACCATTTGGCACTTTTGTACGGTGGAGTCATTGATTTATGCTTAATACATGAATAACTGATTATGCGATATGCTGTTCACAACCATTTTGCTTAACTTTTTATGCAGGATGGCTCATCTTAATTGATTTATATTCTCATAATCGCTGAATAATCTTCATTACCAGTTATTGTGTGAAATCTTTCTAGATCGCATAATGGAAAAAGTACTATCCCGGGTTAGCGTAGATTAGATGTGTTGTTCTTGATAGATTAAAGTAGTATAAAATTCAGTCTCAGAGTTTAGAACTAGATTAGCTTAGAAATAATTCCATATTTTCATTATCATATTCTACACACACACACATCACCAAACTCTACACACACACACATCCCCTTAGAACGGGAAGCTGGTCCCGTTATCCCCAGTCGGACCCGCTACACCAAACGGGCACGGAGCCGCCAACCAGGTTCCCGACCGGGTGGGTATCCCCCTTGTTGTTGACCCGATTTCAGGGCCCTCAACATATTTGGCGCTAGATGGAGGGCACGAACTATGAATGGCACCTAAAGAAACATCTAAATACCATTCTGAGAGTAATACACCCTCATCAACTCCCTCAACTTCTCCAACACGGTTAAACCTGGAATTTGAAGTCGCTCGAGTACCTACCACTGCTACATATTCGAATATATCAGACCAATCTATCATTGAACCCCCTGAAATTCGAACTTTGATTCGTAAACTCCAGGGATTCTCTATTTTTAACCAGAAGTCTGATAAATCTAAAAGCAGCGTGACTTTGCAGTACAACCCTGCTCATCCCCTTACCAGATCAAAGAGTGAAAAATTTGGTATACAACCAAGTGAACTCCCTCTCCCTACTAGGAAAAGAGCAAGGAAAACACCACGAGAGTCTGACAGTCAGACTCCTTCATCCACTTCGTCCATATCAAATCCCTCACCGCGAAGTCAACCACCCACTCTTTCATTCCAACTCACTCACCCATCTTCTACAAACCTTCCTCTTCAAACATCAAAGATCTTAATATCTTCATCTTCTCAGCATCAGGGATCGTCTTCTGCACTTCCATTAACTAGCAGCTCAACGATGGCCCAGTCTCCATGGAACAATCCTGGGGCGGTTTTAATGCCTCCACCCCTGAGCCCTATACCGGCCCATCCTGAGAAATGGCTGCCTAAATTCAATCCGGAAGCAGGAATGCTAGCCGAGGAACATATCAATAATTTCATGCTTTCTGTTAATCTCAACGGAGTCACTAACGAAGACGCTGTTGTCCGGCTTTTCCCTTATACAATGCAGGGAACAGCCGGGTCATGGTACTTTTCGTTACCTTCCGGATCCATCACAAGCTGGGACATTTTTCAAAGTCAGTTCCTCACCAAGTTTGGTGATGACAGATCCACGGCGACATTGATCAATGACCTATCTAATCTTAAGGCTGAGGCTAGAGAACCCATTAAAGATTTTAACTTACGGTTCAATAAGATCCTCAACAAAATCCACGCCGCCTCACAACCCAGCGAGGAAGTAAGATGTGAATGGTACATCACGGCTTTAACTCCAAACTTGGCTATCTTCGTAGATAGGGCAAACAAGACCACCTTAGTCGACAACTTGACAGAAGCGTTAGCAGTGGAAAAATGCGTGGTAGCCCTAGAAAAGAGATCCGCTATAGAAGAAAGCAAATATAAGAAGATCTCTTTCAAAGAAGACACCAAGAAGAAGCAAACGAAAGATACTTTCGATTTGGAAGGATTAAAAAAAGTTTTGAAAGCCATGTCAAACGAGATGATTGATATTAAGAAACAGGTAGCAGAGACTTCTTCGAAAATGCCCTTTAGGACTTTTAAAATAAATCCTCCCATGGAGGTAAGACCACCTAGTGTTGTCTCAAACGTTGAATCTGAAGAAGACGAAGAAGAAGAGAATACCACTTAAGGGCAGACCGACAAGGAAGAGGTCGTAGAACTACAAGGAATGTGGGACTTCATCCTCCCACAAGAAGAGGATCAAGAAGCATTTCCTGTTAGCACGAGAAGCAAAAATCAACTTGATCCTCCCCTAACTACCCCAAAACAAAAGGGCGCAAGCCCTGCAACAAAAGAAAAGGTCGCAACAAAAAAGACAACTGCTAAAGCGACCCAGATTAGCCCAGTCCAATCTGATCAAACGCCTCCATCAAGAACACTAATAGTGTCGGATGAAATGGAATATAACATCATTGATGATATGAAGAAGACTAGGGCTAATATCACTCTGTACGAATTGAGTAAATTGAAACACCAGCAGAAAATAATGATGAAAGAATTACATGTTGTGCCTACTACATCTTTACCTACAGCTGTAGCTTCCCACAATCTGGGAAGGCCTCCAACCAACACGATCAATAAAATTGATCCAAATGACATCGCCTTGATTGGAGGAAGATCAAGATCTCATACTCCTCCTTTTCTTCTCACATATGAAATCTTCAACAAAAACATGCACAATTGCTTGGTCGATTCTGGTGCTTCAACGAATATTTTACCCAAATCAATATGTGCCAAATTGAATGTGCAACCTCAAAAATCCGCGGTACGTATAGTTCAAATTGATTGATCCCAAGTCGAAGTGATTGGTGAACTTAATCAGGTGACCATAAGATTGTCGTCTAACCCAAAAGTGTGTCAGGTTATCGACATTCTAGTAGCTGATATCCCTGAGTTCTATGGTTTGATTCTTAGCAGGGATTGGTCGGAAAAACTCCACGGATATTTTTCAACCGATTGGTCACACATGTGGTTACCATACAATGGTAAACCAAATTAGATAAAGGTTGAACGAGAGTTGCACCAAAAATACATAGTGATAGAACTGGAAGGAGAAAATGAGGCCATAACGTACAATAGCAGCATTGTAGGCAATTACGCAATAGATTCTTTCCTAGGTAATTTCAATGCTCATATTTCACCATACTTAGAGAATTCAGTTTTATCCCAAGTTGAAAATTTCTCCCAAACTGATGACTCAAAATGTTTTAGTTTTTTAGATAATTCTGTAAATACATCTTTATTTTGGAAATTATATTTTGACGGATCTAAATCAAATGAGGGAGCAGGAGTAGGATGCGTTCTGATTAACCCAGACGGGAATAAGATTATGCTCACATGCAGACTTGAGTTCGATTTCACGAACAACACAGCGGAGTACGAAGCCTTGGTTCAAGGCCTATACAAAGCAATCGGATTAAATGTTAAGTATCTTCAAGTCTTTGGAGATTCGGAGATCGTCGTAAAACAGGTATGTAACACCATACATTGCATGTCAAGTCATTTAAAGCATTATCAATCATTAGTTCAAGATCTCACTGCACATTTCGTAGCATTCAACATCTCGTCAATCCCAAGAATTCAAAACGCGAGCGCAGACCTGTTAGCTAACGTAGCCTCTAGACTTATCCCTTCTGAAGATTTTAGTCCTGATAGGTTTTCAATAGAATTAATCTTTAGACCATCCATCCCTGACAATATCACCAATTGGAGAGTGTTCAACGACGATCCTGACATCGTAAATTTCCTTACTTCTGAAGGATCCTACTCAAATCAGATAATCGACGAAGACCATCATGATCATCAAATACAACAAAATGGCTCCGACAATGCTATACCGAAATCGGTGGTCAAGTTAGAATATTTATATGATTTGAAAAGTCGGTTTAAAAGGTCCACCAATGCTAAACTTTGCAGTTCTACCCTGAACTATGAATTAGTAAACCTAGGGACCGATCAGAAGCCACAAAACGTTAACCTAGGTCACGACCTAGCCCCTGAAGAGAAATCAGCATATATCCGTCTTCTGAGACAATACAAAAACGTTTTTGCCTGGAATTACGATGAACTAAAAACATACAACACTTCGATCATTCAACACGTTATCCCTATGATTGACAATGAAAAACATGTCCAGCAGAAGCTCAGAAAAATACACCCTAACCTAGCAAATCAGATAAAAACTGAGCTTAATAAGTTGTTGAGAGCCAGAATAATCTTCCCCGTCAGGCATTCTAAATGGGTATCCAATATGGTGCCCGTTAGGAAGAAAAACAGAGACATTAGAATCTGTATCGATTTCCGAAATCTCAACAAAGCCTGTCAGAAAGATAACTTTCCCCTCCCACCTATGGAGCAAATATTACAGGCAGTAGCAAGCTCAGAATTAATGTCATTCCTGGATGGATTTTCAGGATACAATCAAGTACTGGTGCATCCCGATGATCAGTTAAAGACTACGTTTCGAACCAAATGGGGCACTTATGCATATCGAAAGATGCCATTTGGGCTGATCAATGCCGGAGCTACCTTTCAGAGAGCCATGGACATCGCGTTTAAAGGGTTAGTCAATAAATCAGTGGTGATTTACTTGGATGATATAACAGTGTACTCCAAAAAATGAAACAACCATCTCAAAGATTTGAAGCAAATCTTTCAAATATGCTTGAGGTATGGGATTTCGCTCAACCCAAAGAAATCTTTCTTTGCGTTAAGCGAAGGGAAATTGCTCGGATTCATAGTGTCGAAATCTGGTATTCATATAGAACCCGACAGAATCAAGGAAATTTTCGAAATATCCATACCTCATAACAAGAAAGCCATGCAATCCTTCCTTGGACAGATCAATTTTGTCAAAAGATTTGTCCCGGATTTTTCACGTATTATTTCTCCCTTACAAAATATGATAAAAAAGAATTCAAATTTCAAATGGGGTCTAGATGAGCACGAAGCGTTCAACTTAATCAAACAAGCTATCATCAATTCTCCATCTTTGGCCACCCCAAAATTTTCAGAATCTTTTACCTTATACACTTTTGCCTCAGAGAAATCTTATGCCGCGATTTTGACCCAAGCAAATCAAGAGAAAGCAGAGGCTCCAATCGCATTCTTTAGCTCAAACTTACAAGGTGCTGAAATTAATTACTCAGACGTAGAGAAACAAGCATATGCTGTTTTCAAAGCGATCAAATATTTCAGACCTTTCTTGCTTAAAGCCCACACTAAAGTCGTAGTACCGTTTCCGGCGGTAAGAAACCTTTTAGTGCAGAAAGACGTGGGCGAAAAGAGAGCTAATTGGATTACCGCTTTACAAGAATATGATCCTGAGATCAAACCAGCAAACATCGTAAGAGGTCAAGGCTTCTGCAAGATGTTAGCCGGAGCATCGCAAATCCCGGAGAACTCGTCTGAAGAGGTACAAGCGTACGAGGTAAGCCTAAACGATGCAGAATCATCATATGCTGACACCATTTATTTTCTTAAGAACGGGTATGTTCCATCACGTCTGGATCATACCAAGAAAAGAGCTCTGAGATTAAAAGCTAAACAATACCAGCTCGTAAATGATGTCTTGTTTAAAAGGAATTACGATTCTGTGCTTCTTAGGTGTCTTGAGAAAACTGAAGCCGAAAAGGTTTTGCAGGAACTCCACGATGGACCAGCGGGCGGACACTATGCCGGAGATGCGACTGCACATAAAATCTTGTGTGCAGGATATTATTGGCCCACGCTGTTCAAAGACTCATACAATCACGTAAGGAAACGCCAAGTCTGCCAAACTGCTGTAGGAAAACAAAGGAAACCGTCCATGCCGCTACAACCAGTCATCATCGACCAACCATTCAGTCAATGGGGCTTGGACATAATAGGTGAGATCGTTCCTCACTCTTCTAAGCAGCATAAGTATATCCTTACGGCAACTGATTATTTTACCAAATGGGTAGAAGCAGTTCCTCTCAAGACAGTTCATTCTGAAAATATTATTGAACTCATAGATCAATTTATCATCACTAGGTTTGGATTGCCAATAGCATTAATGTTTGATAACGCTTCATATTTTTCTGGAAATGCTATGACTGAGTTTGCGCTTAAAAGAGGGTTCAAACTAAAATATTCTGCCAACTACTATCCGCAAGGTAATGGATTGGCTGAATCAACAAACAAGAACCTAATCAGAATTATCAAAAGAACAGTCGACCAAAACCAAAGGAATTGGCACAAAGCGCTGGTAAATGCTCTATGGGCTGATAGAATCACAAAGAAAGCTTCAATCGGAACTTCTCCCTTTAATTTAGTTTATGGGAGAGAAGTGGTTCTTCCGACTCACCTAGTCATTCCCTCTTTGTCTTTAGTGCAATATATCGATGAAGTACCTACTTCCTCTTTACAATTAAGACAAATGGAAATAATCAAACTAGAAGAACAAAGAGAACAAGCTAGGAAAACCCATGCTCATCACCAAGCGCTAATAAAATCTTCTTTTGACTCAAGCATCATAACCAGAAAAAACTTTCAGATGGGTGATTTAGTTTTGAAATGGGATAAGGCTCATGAAGAAAAGGGCAAACATACGAAATTTCAGAAGTTGTGGCTTGGCTCTTTTCAGATTGTAGAAGTCGTAGGCCCGTCTACATTCGTGTTGCAGGATCTGGCAGGAAGGAGAGATTCTTTACCTGTCAATGGACTGATTCTTAAATTATACTTTCCATAGAAGAGAAATCTTCTATTTTTGTAAGATAGATTTAGTTTTTAGTTTTTATTTTATTTTGTTTTCCTCTTTTTATGAATAAAACCCGTTGTAAATGATCATTTAAAAAGGATTCATGAAAGAGCACGCCAATTCTCTATCAAATTTTGATTTCGCTTGTACAAATAGCAAAATTTTTGAAAATCTGAATTTTATTATTGACAAATAGAGTTAACTTCACTTTGATTACGAAACTCGTTTCGACCTCTAAGAAACTTTGACAAAAGAAACCTCTGGTAAAAGAATTGTTTTGTATCAGCACCATAAAAGGTATCATCAATAATAAGATAAGCATTCTCTGCAAAGCTGTTGTTTTCAAAAACTCTATTATTGTCGTCCAAAGCTTTCTTAAGGAAAAACAGTGACTTCCTCCCTGCTAAAAGGAAATTACAGCATCCAGAGAAACAATCCAAACAAAACACTATATCTCAAAGAATAAGAGGTCTCATCACGAGCCGGCTTATCATGATCACAGATATTATAACTTGCTGACTTTGCCAATACTGTCTATCAAAACAGGGCAACGACTTAAGATTGTTGCAATCAAAAGACAAGAGGTCTCATCACGAGCCGGCTTGTTCAGCAAAAGTGTAAATCAGGTGAATGAATGTGTCATAATTTGGCCACCAAACCAAGACATTGTTCTTTAGATAATTAAAAAAGGAAAAGTGTGTCAAAAAGGATTTTTCTCTGGAATGTTGCGAGTAACCTCAAGCAGGAAAAAGGATCATTGCTGGATAACATGGTAACCCTGTCGAGGCTATGGATGCTTGCGGGTAGTAGAGGCTCTACCTACGACAAATGAGCATACTTTTAAGCCAGTACGCAGAGAAGACCTTATTTTATCTTTTATCAAGACCAAGTAATGTCTGATGCGAATGCAAGAAAAAACCCGAGGAAGCAAGAAATTGGGATATAAAAAGGGTTGAGACAAAATATCATCGACAAGGTGAGAGGCAATCTACTCTATCTGTCCATAATAAAATTTAGACATATAAAATTTTTTGTTGTTTCGGAAGTGAACGGTCAACAGAAATGCAGAGATAACTGGTTCTTCACAGTGAATCACCATTGTTGTGGTCACCAACAACCCCCCTCTTTGTTTGATATTAGTAATAACATCAAGCAAAGGGGGACCCTTAACTCCCAAAGCGCATGAACACACTGAGGAGGAGCGACGCGAGAACTCATCGCATCGCGTGCATTAAAGGCGCTCAAAAGGGGAAAACCTAGGGAGCCGCCGACGGCCGATATGCGACGTCGCACGTCGCAATGTCGCATAAGCAACACAAAGTGACAAAGCGAAAAACCTTGCGACCTTGCGATATTGTGATATGCGATCTGCGACCATGCAAAGCTGCGACCTGCGATCTATGATGTGCGGCAAATGAGACTATCAATCGCTGCGATGCCACCTATTTACCTCGCAATCTTCGATGCTGCGATGCAAATCACAGAAGCCATTCGTCGCAGGCATTCCTCGGCATGATCTATGAGCCTAAAATTAGGCGCGCACCTTACGGGAAATTAATGATTGTACGCCTGTGTATCCAAAGATG
This sequence comes from Pinus tabuliformis, assembly GCA_031772625.1. Taxonomy (NCBI): domain Eukaryota; kingdom Viridiplantae; phylum Streptophyta; class Pinopsida; order Pinales; family Pinaceae; genus Pinus; species Pinus tabuliformis. The sequence goes on from CM062813.1 coordinate 391,588,319, forward strand.
ATTATGTTGCGTTTTTCGAAGAGTCAAGTCATAATGGGTGACATGATTATGCATTCATTAGAACTTAATTGCTTTCATGTCAATCTTTTCTTCTGTCTCTTTTCATTTACGTGAACTATAAGTCAGCAACTGATATAAATCTATATGCAGGAAACATCTAAGGAAAAGTGCCAGAACTAGAAGAAAAGAGAGGAGATGACTTCGTAGATGGATACCGCATACAGCAGGACCACGGATCCCAGAGTATCACTCAACAAATGCTGATGGAAATAGGCTATCTAGGACTTAGAGTCAAAGGCGCACAAAAGCGAAGCGTTTATGAAAGATCCTGAGTCCCAAATTGGGTAAAGGAAAAAGAAAAATGCTTAAGGGGAAAGACGTCTCAGAAAAGCCTGGAACAAAGAATGGAAACAAGTTTCAAATGAGAAAATCGTTCAAGCAATAAAATCCCCAGCTCATTGAGTCATTCGCACGGCCGGAAACCGAAATAGCAACAGCACAATCAGTTTGAAAGAAATCTGAGTTGTACTAAGTATACACGCCGCGAAGACACTCCTCCAGAAGAACACTTTCAAAAATATCTTCTAGTTTGTAAGAAAGAGGTGCCAGCTCTTGTTATTTCTAATTTTCAAGCTTGAACAAAAGGAAAGGACAAGCAGCCGACTCTTTCACGGCGAACAACGCATCGCTTACAGCACTAAGGAGCAGATACAGAAATGGTTAGAAATTAGTTTCAGTTTTTAGAAATAAATTTGTTTTAGTAAAAGGGCGGTCATTTGAAGCCGTTCCCTAAATTTGTGTAATTAAAATTAGCCGGTTAGTAGTATTTAACCCTTCTCGTTGCATTGGAGAAGGGTCCGGAAATTTGTCAAAAAACTTGTCCTCAGAACATGCACTTTTGCGCCCTCGGAGGGGGTTTTTGATGAATGGACGGATCAAGATTTGTTTATGTTTGCATTTTAATACCTGCTACTGATGTTGCACTTCTGTACTCTTAGTAGGCATTAGAAGTAAGTAGAAATAGATCATTATTGCTTCAGGTCTGTGAGTATAAAGTCAGTCATAAATGGTACTTTTATCTCTTGACGAGTTTCTGCTTGCATTCTTAGAGTAATATACAGCTGATGTTGTTTATATGTTAACGTATGAATGAGTGGACTACCATTTGGCACTTTTGTACGGTGGAGTCATTGATTTATGCTTAATACATGAATAACTGATTATGCGATATGCTGTTCACAACCGTTTTGCTTAACTTTTTATGCAGGATGGTTCATCTTAATTGATTTATATTCTCATAATAGCTGAATAATCTTCATTACCAGTTATTGTGTGAAATCTTTCTAGATCGCATAATGGAAAAAGTACTATCCCGGGTTAGCGTAGATTAGATGTTTTGTTCTTGATAGATTAAAGTAGTATAAAGTTCAGTCTCAGAGTTTAGAACTAGATTAGCTTAGAAATAATTCCATATTTTCATTATCATATTCTACACACACACACATCACCAAACTCTACACACACACACATCCCCTTAGAACGGGAAGCTGGTCCCGTTATCCCCAGCCGAACCCGCTACACCAAAAGGGCACGGAGCCGCCAACCAGGTTCCCGACCGGGTGGGTATCCCCCTTGTTGTTGACCCGATTTCAGGGCCCTCAACAGGACCCGGAAAACTGCTAAAAATAGTAAAATGTGCTATAATAGAGGAAACTGAAAAACTAAAAGAAGCAATGGTGGGGGTCCAAGTGGAATTGGCAAGTGACCACCAATATACAGTTGGATCACCTCGTGCGGCCAATTGGCACTAATTTCATAAAAGAAGCTAATCTAGAATTTTGCCATTAACAAGAAAGTGTCAAGAGTTTTCTTTTCGAATTTCTCCTTAAATAAGTTGGCTACTATAGGGGATAACGAAGACCCCATTCCTACTCCAAATGATTGTTTGAAGAATTCACCTCGAAACGTGAAGAAAGTGGAGTGAATACATCGTTTAGGGCCTCAAAATGGCTCCTAAAGTTTAGGACCCGAAAAAATGCTAAAAATAGTAAACTATGTTATAATTAAGGAAACTTAAAAACTGAAAGAAGCAATGTTGGGGGTCCAAGTGGAATTGACGGGAGGTCATCAGTATCCACCTGGATCACCTCGTGTGGCTTATTGGCACTAATTTCATCAAAGAAGCCAATCTAGAATTTTGGCGTTAACAGGAAAGTGTTAAGAGCTTTCTTTTCAAATTTGTCCATAAATAGGTTGGCTACTGTTGACGAGGTAAATCCCCTCTGCGGACAGAGGCGATCCCTACTAGCCCAGATCAGGTCTAGCAACAATCAAACAATGCTATCACGCAAGTTCCTAATTTCAAATTAAAGGTGGATGATGAGAGCCTACTTGGATTCCAACGCTAATATTCGTAGAAGAGTCGCTGCTCTCGTTCCTTTGCTCCGGCCGGTCACGATCCCCACGATTTCCGTGAATGGACACCTGCACATGCAAAGAACAACATAAATACAAGCATAAAATCCAATAGATGCAATTATATATCGGTCAGAAAAGATATAACTCAAACATTATTACAATGAACAACAAGAGTGGAACCATAATGATAGTCATCTATTATTGATAAACAACAAAGAAGAATACAACCATAGTTCTGACATCAAATCCTCTTTTGGCTGGGTGATCAGCTACATATGCCTTGCAAAGCTTGTCGGGATTGGGAACAAGCCTCTCTCTCTTTGATTATGAATGCAATGAAAACTCTTACAGCAATCTCTTAGACTTCTGAAAGTATAATTCTCCCTATGCTCAAACTAGCTTGTCAAAGGCAACAGAACAAGCTTTTATAGATGGAGGAAAGGGAGATACAATGAATCACACCATCTATGGGAATGGGTTTATCCTCAAAAAGCTATTATGGATAGAGGAAAGGGAGATACAATGAATCACGACATCCATGGGATTGGCATTATCCTTAAAAAGCCTCATGAGTCGAAAGGAAAAAACTTTCGCGCGTGCGTTTGTTAAAAAGCTTTCCCAAACTTGGTTGGTGCGGGTATAGATATGAGACAGAGCGCCAAATGGTGTGCCCTCTTTGGAGGATTTCCCCCATTGGCGTGAGTACTACACTGTGGACCCGCGCTAATGGAAAAAGGGAACTTTTTAAGGATATTCTGCAGGAGATGTCTTCAGGGCATATGAAGTCCATACTTAGGGGAACATAATGCAAGTGTTTTCAAGTTATGTCACTTCTCATAGGTCCCGGAATGAGTCCTTCAAAGTGCGGGAGAGGGGTAACAAGGACAGTGACAAATGGTGACAAATTACTGTGTAACAGATACCCCCTAAAGCATGAGGCCCAAGAGAGAGAGGGTTGAAATTCTTTACAAGAACACATGCAACTGAAAATGCTGCCTCCGGAGAATCTGCATAGAGAGGTACAACTGATATCTCAAGTACATGATATATGTGGTATGGGCGCAGCCATCCATAACAGAGTACATAATAATCTAGATCCAAGGTATGGGCGCAGCCATCCGGTGAGGATCGATGAATAGACTCAGGCATGGTCACAACCATCCAGTGAATGAGTGATGTAATAATCACAATAATCCACAAAATCGCAGCCTGGATTCCAACAGACAAAATCCAAGGTCTTGCGCTCCATCTTGACCCGAACAAAAGTACAAGTTCAAGCATGCGAATACATGAGTTGAAGTCGAACATGCATGAACATCGTCTGATTACCAGTCAATAATGAAAACTGTTAACAGATGTGAGAGGTACCACCAATAATGACAATGGCCCTCGAGGTACTATAGGTACAATCTACGGCGTGCGAATCAGTGAGCTGGCGTCGAACACCCATAGAATCATTCGATTGGAGGCCAATGATGAAAACCTCACGTCGAACATGAAGAACATGCCATTGAGGCATGCAGTCTCCAAGGCACCAGAAGGGAGTCTCTAGATCAGCTTCTTGGATAATGATCTGAAGTCGACAGGAGGTGACCTTGATCGAAGGTGGGCCATAGTGTTTCCCACATCATCAACACGAGACAGAGGAAGAATGTTGTGGTGAATCATAATTATGTGAGCTATCAGAGGGAGGTTGTTATTCTGCAGAGGTCAACTTCTCTTGAACATATTGGTGGAACGAAAGTGGACTTGGCAGTATTTGACAGCAATGGATCAAAGGTCATAGTGACGAGGTAATGAGCAGACGAGAGGTCAAACAGGATCACCCAAACCCACGAAGGCAAGTGAAAAACGAGATGAGATGTCCCCACCCAGATACGAATGCAAATAAAGTGCCATGTTCAAGAGCGACATACTGCCGACATGACAATAATTATGGTTCCATTTTCCCCCACCATTTCTAGCGAGTACCCCAGTTATTTTTATTAACAAGCTTGATGGGGATAGCATATGCTTGTGAGGCGTCATTTCGACGGAATCCAATGTCATCAGGTTTTAACGAGTCTGACAGAGGAAGTACTCGGCGTCTTTTCATGTTTAGAGAGTTTGAAAAGACAACAGAAAAGAAAACTCCAAGGGTGTCCTTTTTCATAAAGTTGTGTCTCTCGAGCCCGAAAAAATATAAAACAATGCTCGAAAGAACCGCCTGACCATTACGATCGAGGAGTACTTTTCATGAATAGTGATTTCGACCTGAAAAAGTAAAAAAACAACTATCGATATCATGTTGTTTCGTAACCATTAACGAGCCTGAAACAACAAGGGCCCGACGATCTTTTCATATTTACATGGTCAGAAAGAGTTTAAAGACAACCGCCTCTTATTTACATTTAACGAGTCAAGAGGGGTAGCTCGGCGATCTTTTCGTCTTTAAACAGTCGGAAAAGAGCTGAAAGTAGACCTCCATTTTTATTCTCTTTAACGAGTCAAAAAGGGAAAAGTACTCGGCAATCTTTTCATCTTTTACGAGTCTGAAAAGAGCTTAAAGGAGACTCGTTCTAGAGGAACGAGTGGTATAAAGGGTAGCAACTGGTTTCGGAAATGGTGGAACTACTCAAAACATGTAATGGTCAAGAGGCTGGCTAATAAAACCACTCATCGCTGCGGTTCCTCAGGAAAGGATAAACAACCAAGTGAAAGCATATGATCGGCCAAAGAGATGGTGGCGATGGAATGAAACAACCAAGGCTCATCTAACATAATTTAGCAGATAAAAGGCAATCACGAGATGTAAATCAGGTATGGGTTCATTTTTACACAAGCTTGAACCATGGAGAACTCTGCTTAGATTCGGTTTCATGTTTACACAAGCTTGAAACGAAAAACTATGCTTGTTATGAGTTCGCATGCCCCCAGCATAATGACGCAAAATGAGGTACATGCCCCCCAAGCTTCATTGCATTCAACAAAGTGGATGGAATGAAGGTTCACTCTCGAGATCTATGAAAGACTCGACTTGTATTTTACGAGATCTTAATCAAAGACTCGATTTGGAAAGGAGGAGATGTTTCATTTTTTAATGAGGTTGACCTAGGAAAAGAACTATCCTCATAACCCTTATTTCATTTTTTAATGAGCTTGACACAAGATCAGGAACTATGCTCGGCCAGACCTAGTTTCATTTTTTAAGGAGCTTGACATAGGAAAACGAACTATGTTTCGCCACCTAATTTCATTTTTTAAGGAGCTTGACACAGGAAAATGAACTATGCTCTGCCAGACCTAGTTTCATTTTTTAAGGAGCTTGACATAGGAAAACGAACTATGCTCCGACCAAGCCTAATTTCATTTTTTAAGGAGCTTGACATAGGAAAACGAACTATCCTCCATCCGAGCCTAGTTTCATTTTTTAAGGAGCTTGACATAGGAAAACTAACTATGCTCCGTCCAAGCCTAGTTTTATTTTTTAAGGAGCTTGACATAGGAAAACGAACTATGCTCTGTCCGAACTTCATCATAATGAACAGGAAGTCGGGGCTTCCAAGAGTGCCACTCCCGATGGAAGTCCAACATCTTGGAAGTCAGGGCCCAATGCCCCCAGGACACTATGCACGACGGCGACATCACTGGATATAGGCATGGGATAAGTGGCCACATAGCTGATCTGTGGTGGGGCAGATGCAACTGGTGGATGAAAACCAGGAGGGGATGACGGCTATGCAGGAGGCACCTGGGGTTGAACGAATGATAATTGATCTATAGTCACTATCCTTCCATCGTGTGGAAAGCAAACCACATGGAAAAGTGAAGAGACCAGGGCCCCCATGGCATAAACATAGTCACGGCCAAGGAGAAGACTGAAATCTAAAGCACCTTGGGTAACCGATACGTCTATACAGATGGTTTTTCCTCCCAAAGTAATAGGTAACTTTGGAAGGATCCCTAATGGTTGACTAGTTCCTCCGTCAAAAGCCGTCAGATTCGGCGTGACAGGCACAAGCTGTGGGGAACCCAAAGCTTGCCAAGTAGTCGCAGGCATAAGACTGACAGATGCACCTTCATACAAAATAGTGCCAGGTATCGCCTTATTATAGGCATGTACCGTGACCCTGAAAGGCACATGGGATGGAAGGCAGGAGGTGGTCAAACGACTCCAGTTGAAGGAAACGACTGAACTACTTGGTGGGGGAATCATATGATTGCCCCCCTGGTCTAAAGGGGCCGAAGCAGGACTCTCGGGAGCAGCTAGGATAGGAGAGTCATTTCCAGACTCAGGAGAATCTGAGGAGACGAGAAGAACATGGGAATTATGCTCTACCGAAATAGAGTGATCGACTGGAGGTGAGCTCAAGTCGACACTCTTTCCGACCAATGGTTGGTCTGGAACGGGTGTGGCACAGCCAGGTTCGGGAAGAGGATCCTGGACAAAAGAAGAATCTAAGTCAATCTCTTTGTCAACAGGGGGACGATCTGCAGTTGCAGAGAGACGTTGATAACCATCTGGGAATTGGGGTGAGGGAGCTGTAAGACTTTCCAAGACAACAACGACTTTATCCATGAGCGAACAAAGGTGAAGGGGATGATTGCCTTCACAAAGTCTACAAGGGATTCGAATCTTACCTTTTCCCTTACCATTTCCAGCTAATAGAGTAGCATCACCGTGAGCTTCAGACGATGATGAGGGGCAGGCCAGATCGTGAGACCATACTTCTAAGACCCTGGGAATGCCAGGACAATCGCGCAGAAGATGGTCATCCTTACATAATCTACAAGGAAATTTGACTTTCCGCGGAGGAGCAGAAGGTGGCCCGATGGGAGGTGTACTCGAGGGACTAGCTGCAGTTTTAGCCTCTCCCTTAGGAGACTTCTTCTTCTTCGTCTTCTTCTTCTTCTTCTTAGTCACCTGGTTACTCGAATCTAGAATTTCACCAGGCGAAGTAGAAGATGAGGACATAGAAACAGGCGAAGAAGGGGAGAGGTCCACCTTAGAATCAACATGATGTTGTTCAGGTGGAGGGACTGATTGACCAGAAGTTGAGACGGCAGGGACCAAATAGGTTGGGAACAACCAAATAGGCAACCCAACAGTTAACCCTGGGAGGGACAACGTTGCCATGTAAGGAGCACCAACATTCCCAAAAGGAGCAAAATGACCAGGGTTTCCGTCAGAGGGGATCCCTGGGTTGGTGAACCCCGGAAAGGTTGCCATCGAAAAAGAAGCCTACTCAAGTTAATGCAAACAAGATCTAACCGGGTAAATGTGAATTGCGGCCAAATAAATTTTAAGACAAAGGAACTGAACTTGACCTTTTCATGTTTTAAGAGTCGAGAAAAGGACAAAAAGGTGACTCTAGTCGCCTTCGAATGTTTAGTGAGCCCGAAGTGACAAATGCTCAGGTGAGCCTTTTCTTTTAGGGAGTCCGAAAAGGATCAAAAGTGACTACTCTGGAGAAACTACGCAAAGGGTTTACCAAACAAATCTGTAAAACTGCATATATACCTTGGCAATCATATGAAAACCAAGGAATTTTCGTATGACAATCAATATTCTCGAATGCTGTGTTCAGTGCGTTACGGCTTGTAAGGCGGTAGACACAGCTTCCTGTGGATAAAGGATGATAACCTAGTGGGGTCTCCCCATATACTCGACGGTACGTGGGAGCACAAATCCGTGCTAGAACACTATTGAGTCACAAAAGGAGGAATCACCCAACCTTAATGTGAAACAATAGTGACTAGGTTTAACGACGCCGGAACACGTCTCTAGCCTAGACCTCTAGATGTATGCGTTAAGTTCCAATGCGTTTTTAGATTCATTCAGTTCATTTTACGGTTGATCTTTGATTAGGTTTCAGTTTCCAGGTCCTACCGTATGTAATCTCTCACAATTCCTTAAATGCAAGCTATATGCCAAAATGTATCATTTCATTCGATGAACACTAACTACGAGAGAGTTGAGATCTTTCAATCAAACAAAATGACCATAAAACAATCAACAATAACTCTAATGTAGCTAATGGCAATAAACGAAACTTTTCTTTAAAGTCACTAATTGCTAACAACAACGAAAAGCTCTAATTTCCATTAACTAATTCAAAGAAAAAGAGATTGTTCGTTTTCTTTTCAATGGCAAAGTGCACTAAACAAATTTTGAGAGATAATAACAAAGAGTAAAAGAGACAACTTTCACTCAATGAAAACAAAATCAAGTCCCTGAAACACCAAGGAAATCTTTCAAACCAAGAAAAATCACAAAAACCTCAATGAGCTATGTGATCTAAGCCCAAAACGAAGCCAAGCGGAATCCAAGTGAAAAAGAAGTGAATCACTTGAATAACGCAATAAAAAGCTTAAAAATCACTGAACAAGTGCAAGAGAGTAACCAAAAAGTCGACTGGACCGACAAAAGACCAAAACTCCTAAGGAAGGCTCGATGCACAAAGCCACTAGATGCCCTAGGGCTGAAAATGTGAAATCGGTGGAAAAAAAAAAGCAAACATCCAAAGGGTAAAGGCCAAAAACCAATCAAACAAGACTCTAACACATTCAAGTGATTGAAAAATAGTATCCAGACACAAAAAACAAGCTTGGAAGGCTCAAAACAAGCAAACTCTAAAAGTTTCCCTCAGCTGGCGCGACTTTCAGGCTAAAAGTAGCGCCAATTGAGGATTGGCACGGGCTGTACATTGACAAGTGGCGCCAATTGGCGCAACTGTCATGCAAAAAAGTGCACCAATCAAGTTTGCTATGCTAAAATAAAAAACAAGCAATCCAAGACTAGGCCAGCAGTATCCAGACAGACCAGGCAGCAAGAGACAGCAAAGAATCCAACCCAGAAAGCTATCTAAGCAATCAAAACAAGAGAAAACCAAAGAGACAAGACAAACTCCAAGTTGTTTAGTTCGTAAACCAAACCGGAGATTGACTGAAGTGGCGTTGATCTACTTCGCTAATGCAAAGCAATAACGTTTTGAATGATATCTGGCTGTACTTCAGGCTCCGTCTAAAGTTTATAAATCAAACAACAAGCTAACTCCCCAGTGGAGTCGCCAAATTGTTGACGAAGTAAATCCCCTCTGCGGATAGAGGCGATCCCTACTAGCCTAGATCGGGTCTAGCAACAATCAAACAATGTTATCACGCAAGTTCCTAATCGCAAATTAAAGGTGGATGATGAGAGCCTACTTGGATTCCAACGCTAATATTCATAGAAGAGTCGCCGATCTCGTTCCTTTGCTCCGACCGGTCACGATCCCACGATCTCCATGAATGGACACCTACACATGCAAAGAACAACACAAATACAAGCATAAAATCCAATAGATGCAATTATATATCGTTCAGAAAAGATATAACTCAAACATTATTACAATGAACAACAAGAGTGGAACCATAATGATAGTCATCTATTATTGATAAACAACAAAGAAGAATACAACCATAGTTCTGACGTCAAATCCTCCTTTGGCTGGGTGATCAGCTACATATGCCTTGCAAAGCTTGTCGGGATTGGGAACAAGCCTCTCTCTCTTTGATTATGAATGCAAAGAAAACTCTTACAACAATCTCTTAGACTTCTGAAAGTATAATTCTCCCTATGCTCGAACTAGCTTGTCAAAGGCAACAGAACAAGCTTTTATAGATGGAGGAAAGGGAGATACAATGAATCACACCATCTATGGGATTGGGTTTATCCTCAAAAAGCTATTATGGATAGAGGAAAGGGAGATACAATGAATCACGACATCCATGGGATTGGCATTATCCTTAAAAAGCCTCATGAGTCGAAAGGAAAAAACTTTCGCGCGTGCGTTTTTTAAAAAGCTTTCCCAAACTCGGTTGGCGCGGGTATAGATCTGAGACAGAGCGCCAACTGGCGCGCCCTCTTTGGAGGATTTCCCCCATTGGTGCGAGTAATACACTGTGGACCCGTGCTAATGGAAAAAGGGAACTTTTTAAGGATATTCTGCAGGAGATGTCTTTAGGGCATATGAAGTCCATACTTAGGGGAACATAATGCAAGTGTTTTCAAGTTATGTCACTTCTCACAGGTCCTAGAATGAGTCCTCCAAAGTGCGGGAGAGGGGTAACAGGGACGCTGACAAATGGTGACAAATTACTGTGTAACAGCTACTATAGGGGATAGAGGAGACCCCATACCTACTCCAGATGTTTTCTCGAAAAATTCAACTCGGAAGGTGAAGAAAATGGAGCTAATACATATTTCCAAAAAAACATCATTTAGGGCCTCAAAACGACTCTGGACGTTTAGGACTCGAAAAACTACTAAAAATAGTAAATTGTGTTATAACTAAGGAAACTGAAAAATTGAAAGAAGAAATGGTGGGGGTCCAAGTGGAATTGGCGGGTGGCCACCAATATCCACCTGGATCACCTCTTGAGGCCAATTTGCACTAATTTCATCAAAAAAGCTAATCTAGAATTTTGGCGTTAAAAGGAAAGTGTTAAGAGCTTTCTTTTGAAATTTCTCCATTAATTGGTTGGCAACTACAAGGGATAGAGGAGACCCCATACCTACTCCAGACGTTTGCTCAAAGAATTCACCTTAAAAGGTGAAGAAAGTGGAGCGAATACATATTTCCCCAAAAAAATCGTTTAGGGCCTCAAAATGGCCCCAGAAGTTTAGGACCCGAAAAACTGCTAAAAATAGTAAACTGTGCTATAATTAAGGAAACTCTAAAACTGAAAGAAGAAATGGTGGGGGTATGAGTGCAATTGGGGGGTGGCACCAATATCTATCTGGATCACCTCATGCGGCCAATTGGCACTAATTTAATCAAAGAAGCTAATCTAGAATTTTGGCATTAAAAGTAAAGTCTCAAGAGGTTTCTTTTCAAATTTCTACATAGATAGCTTGGCTACTATAGGGGATAGAGGAGACCACATACCTACTCCGGATGTTTTCTCTAAGAATTCACCTTGGATCGTGAAGAAAGTGGGGCGAATACATATTTCCCAAAAAACATCATTTAGGGCCTTAAAACGACTCTAGAAATTTAGGACCCTAAAAACAGCTAAAAATAGTAAACTGTGTTATAATTAAGGAAACTGAAAAATTGAAAGAAGCAATGGTGGGGGTCCAAGTGGAATTGACGGGTGGCCACCAATATCCACCTGGATCACCTCGTGCAGCCAATTGGGACTATTTTCATCAAAGAAGCTAATATAGAATTTTGGCATTAACAGGAAAGTGTGAAGAGCTTTCTTTTCAAATTTCTCCATAAATAGGTTGGCTACAATATGGGATAGAGGACACCCCAAACTTACTCCATATGTTTGCTCGAAGAATTCACCTTGGAAGGTGAAGAAAGTGGAGAAAATACATATTTCCCAAAAAACGTCGTTTAGGGCCTCAAAACGGCTCTGAAAGTTTAAGACCCGAAAAACTGCTAAAAATAGTAAGCTGTGCTATAATTAAGGAAATTGAAAAACTGAAAGAAGCACTGGTGGCGGTCCAGGTAGAATTGGTGGGTGGGCACCAATATCCACTTGGATCACCTCGTGCAGCGAATTGGCACTAATTTCATCAAAGATGCTAATCTAGAATTTTGGCGTTAACAAGAAAAGTTCAAAGAGATTTCTTTTCAAATTTCTCCATAAATAGTTTGGCTACTATAGGGGATAAAGGAGACCTCATACCTACTCCAAGTGTTTGCTTGAAGAATTCACCTTACAAGGTGAATAAAGCTAAGCGAATACATATTTCCAAAAAAGCGTCGTTTAGGGCCTCAAAATGGCTCCGAAGGTTTAGGACCCAAAAAACAGCTAAAAATAGTAAACTGTGTTATAATTAAGGAAACTAAAAAACCAACAGAATTAATGGTGGGGGTCCAAGTGGAATTGGTGGTTGGCCACCAATATCCACCTAGATCACCTCGTGCGGGCAATTGGCACTAATTTTATAAAGAAGCTAATATAGAATTTTGGCGTTAACAGGAAAGTGTGAACAACTTTCTTTTCAAATTTCTCCATAAATATGTTGGCTAGTATAGGGGATAGAGGAGACCCCATACCTACTCCAGATGTTTGCTAAAAGAACTCAAAGCGGCTCCAGAAGTTTAGGACCCGAAAAACTGCTAAAAATATTAAACTGTGCTATAATTAAGGAAACTGAAAAACTGAAAGAAACAATGGTGGAGGTCCAAGTGGAATTGGCAGGTGGCCACCAATATCCACTTAGATCACCTCGTGTGGCCAATTGGCACTAATTTCATCAAAGAAGCTAATCTAGAATTTTGGCGTTAATAGGAAAGTGTCAAAGCGCTTTCTTTTCAAATTTCTCCATAAATAGTTTGGATACTATAGGGGATAGAGGAGACCCCATACCTAATCCAGATGTTTTCTCGAAGAATTCACCTTGGAAAGTGAAGAAAGTAGGGCAAATACATATTTCCCATAAAACGTCGTTTAGGGCCTCAAAACGGCTCCGAACGTTTAGGACCTGAAAAACTGCTAAAAATAGTAATATGTGCTATAATTAAGGAAACTGAAAAACTGAAGGAAGCACTAGTGGCGATCCAAGTGAAATTGGCGGGTGGCCACCAATATCCGCTTGGATCACCTCGTGTGGCGAATTAGCACTAATTTCATCAAAGAAGCTAATCTAGAATTTTGGTGTGAACAGGAAAGTGTCAAGAACTTTCTTTTGAAATTTCTCCATAAGTAGGTTGGCTACTATAGGGGATAGAGGATACCCCATACCTATTCCCGATGTTTGCTTGAGGAATTCAGCTTGGAAGGTGAAGAAAGTGAGGCGAATACATATTTCCAAAAAAAGTCGTTTAGGGCCTCAAAACGGCTCCGAAAGTTTAGGACCCGAAAAACTGCTAAAAATAGTAAATTGTGCTATAATTAAGGGAACTGAAAAACTGAAACAAGCAATGATGGGGGACCAAGTGAAATTGACATGTGGCCACCAATATCCACTTGGATCACCTCGTGCAACCAATTGGCACTAATTTCATAAAAGAAGCTAATCTAGAATTTTAGCATTAACAAGAAAGTGTCAAGGCCTTTCTTTTCAAACTTCTCCATAAATAGGTTGGCTACTATAGGGGATAGAGGAGAAGGCATACCTACTCCAGATGTTTGCTCGAAGAATTTACATTTGAAGGTGAAGAAAGTGGGGCCAATACATATTTCCTAAAAAACGTCGTTTAGGGCCTCAAACGGCTCCAGAAGTTTAGGACCCAAAAAATTGCTAAAAATAGTAAACTATGCTATAATTAATCAAACTGAAAGAATGAAAGAAGCAATGGTGGTGCTCCAAGTCGAATTGGTGGGTGGCCACCAATATCCACCTAGATCACCTCGTGCGGCCAATTGGCACTAATTTCATCAAAGAAGCTAATCTAGAATTTTAGCGTTAACAGGAAAGTGTCAAGAGCTTTCTTTTCAAATTTCTCCATGAATAGATTGTCCACTATAGGGGATAGAGGAGAACCCATACCTACTCTAGATGTTTGCTCGAAGAATTCACCTTAGAAGGTGAAGAAAGTGGATCGAATACATATTTCCCAAAAAACGTCGTCTAGGACCTCAAAACGGCTCCAGAAGTTTAGGACCCGAAAAACTGCTAAAAATAGTAAATTGTGCTATAATTAAGGAAATTGAAAAACTAAAAGAAGCAATGGTGGGGCTCCAAGTCGAATTGGCGGGTGGCCACCAATATCCACTTGGATAACCTCGTGCGGTCAATTGGCACTAATTTCATCAAAGAAGCTAATCTAGAATTTTGGCGTTAAAAGGAAAGTGTCAAGAGCTTTCTTTTCAAATTCCTCCATAAATAGGTTGTCTACTATAGGGGATAGAGGAGAGCCCACATCTACTCTAGATGTTTTCTCGAAGAATTCACCTTCGAAGGTGAAGAAAGTGGGTCCAATAAATATTTCCTAAAAAATGTCATTGTGGGCCTCAAACAGCTCCGGAAGTTTAGGACCCGAAAAATTGCTAAAAGTAGTAAACTGTGCTATAATTAAAGAAACTGAAAAACTGAAAGAAGCAATGGTGGGGGTCCAAGTGGAATTGGCGGGGGCCACCAATATCCACCTAGATCACCTCGTGTGGTCAATTGGCACTAATTTCATCAAAGAAGCTAATCTAGAATTTTGGCATTAACAGGAAAGTGTCAAGAGCTTTCTTTTCAAATTTCTCCATAAATAGGTTGGCTACTATAGGGGATAGAGGAGACCACATACTTGCTCTAGACGTTTTCTCGAAGAATTCACCTTAGAAGGTGAAGATAGTGGAGTGAATACATATTTCCCAAAGAGCGTCGTTTAGGGCCTCAAAATGGCTACGAAAGTTTAGGTCTCGAAAAACTAATAAAAATAGTAAAGTGTGTTATAATTAAGAAAACTGAAAAACTGAAAGAAGCAATCGTGGGGGTCCAAGTGAAATTGGTGGGTGGCCACCAATATCTTCCTAGATCACCTCGTGCGGCCGATTGGCACTAATTTCACAAAGAAGCTAATCGAGAATTTTGGCGTTAACAGGAAAGTGTCAAGAGATTTCTTTTCAAATTTCTCCATAAATAGTTTGGCTACTATGGGGGATAGAGGAGACCCCATACCTACTCCACATGTTTGCTCAAAGAACCCACCTTGGAATGTGAAGAAAGTGGGGCAAGTACATATTTCCCAAAAAGCGTTGTTTAAGGCCTCAAAATGGCTCCAGAAGTTTAGGACCCGAAAAACTGCTAAAAATAGTAAACTGTGCTATAATTAAGGAAACTGAAAAACTGAAAGAAACAATGGGGGGGGTCCAAGTGGAATTGGCGGGTGGCCAACAACACACACCTAGATCACCTCGTGCGGCCAATTGGCACTAGTTTCATTAAAGAAGCTAATCTAGAATTTTGGCGTTAATAGGAAAGTGTCAAGAGATTTCTTTTCAAATTTCTCCATAAATAGTTTGGTTACTATAGGGGATAGAGGAGACCTTATACCTACTCCATATGTTTGCTCGAAGAATTAACCTTGGAAGGTGAAGAAAGTGGGGCAAATACATATTTCCCAAAAAATGTCTTTTAGGGCCACGAAACGGTTTTGGAAGTTTAGGACCGAAAAAAATGCTAAAAATAGTAAAGTATGCTATAATTAAGGAAATTGAAAAACTAAAAGAAGCAATGGGGGGGTCCAAGAGGAATTAGCGGGTGGCCACCATTATCCACCTGGATCACCTCGTGCGGCCAATTGAAACTAATTTCATCAAAGAAGCTAATCTATAATTTTGGCGTTAACAGGAAAGTGTCAAAAGCTTTCTTTTCAAATTTCTCTATAAATAGGTAGGCCTCTATAGGGGATAGAGGGGACCCCATAGCTACTCCAGATGTTTGCTCGAATAATTCACCTTAGAAGGCCAAGAAAGTGCAGTGAATAATTCACCTTTGAAGGTGAAGAAAGTGGAGTGAATACATATTTCCCAAAAAGCGTCGTTTAGGGCCTCAAAATGGCTCCGAAAGTTTAGGACCCGAAAAACTGTAAAAATAGTAAATTGTGTTATAATTAAGGAAACTGAAAAACTAAAAGAAGCAATGTTGGGGGTCCAAGTGGAAATGTTGGGTGGCCGCTAGTATCCACCTGGATCACCTCGTACTGCCAATTGGAACTAATTTCATTAAGAAGCTAATTTAGAATTTTGGCATTAACAGGAAAATGTCAAGAGCTTTTTTCTCAAATTTCTCCATAAAGAGGTTGGCTACTATAGGGGATAAAGGAGACCCCATACCTACTCCAGATGTTTGCTCAAAGAAATCACCTTGGAAGGTGAAGAAAGTGGGGCGAGTACATATTTTCCAAAAAACGTCGTTTAGGGCCTCAAAACAGCTCCAGAAGTTTAGGACCCGAAAAACTGCTAAAAGTAGTACACTGTGCTATAATTAAGGAAACTAAAAAACTAAAAGAAACAATGGTGGAGGTCCAAGTAGAATTTGCAAGTTGCCACCAATGTCCAGCTTGATCACCTTGTGCGACCAATTGGCACTAATTTCTTCAAAGAAGCTAATATAGAATTTTGGCGTTAACAGGAAAGTGTCAAGAGCTTTCTTCTCAAATTTCTCCATAAATAGGTTGGCTATTATAGGGGACAGAGGATACCCCATACCTACTCCAGATGCTTGCTCGAAGAATTCACCTTGGAAGGTGAAGAAAGTGGGGCTAATACATATTTCCCGTAAAACGTCGTTTAGGGCCTCAAAATTGCTCTAGAAGTTTAGGACCAGAAAAATGCTAAAAATAGTAAATTGTGCTATAATTAAGGAAACTGAAAAACTGAAAGAAGCACTGGTGGCGGTCCATGTGGAATTTGAGGGTGGCCAACAATATCCACCTGGATCACCTCGTGCGGCCAATTTATACTAATTTCATCAAAAAAGCTAATCTAGAAGTTTGGCGTTAACAGGAAAGTGTCAAGAGCTTTCTTTTGAAATTTCTCCGTAAATAGGTTGGCTACTTTAGGGGATAGAGGAGACCCCATACCTACTCCAGATGTTTTCTCGAAGAATTTATCTTGGAAGGTGAAGAAAGTGGGGCGAATACATATTTCCCAAAAAACGTCATTTAGGGCCTCAAAACGACTTCGGAAGTTTAGGACCTGAAAAACTGCTAAAAATAGTAAACTGTGCAATAATTAAGGAAACCAAAAAATTGAAAGAAGAAATGGTGGGGCTCCAAGTGGAATTGACAAGTGGCCACTAATATCCACCTGGATCACCTGGTGTGGCCAATTGGCGCTAATTTCATCAAAGAAGCTAATCTATAATTTTGGCATTGACAAGAAAGTGTCAACAGCTTTATTTTCAAATTTCTCCATAAATAGGTAGGCTACTATAGGGGATAGAGGAGACTGCATACCTACTCCAGATGTTTGCTCGAAGAATTCACCTTCGAAGGTGAAGAAAGTGGGGCCAATACATATTTCCTAAAAAACGTTGTTTTGGGCCTCAAATGGCTCTGGAAGTTTAGGACCCGAAAAACTGCTAGTAAACTATGCTATAATTAATGAAACTAAAAAACTAAAAGAAGCAATGGTTGTGCTCCAAGTCGAATTGGCGGGTGGCCACCAATATCCACCTAGATCACCTCGTGTGGCCAATTGGCACTAATTTCATCAAAGAAGCTAATATAGAATTTTGCCGTTAACAGGAAAGTGTCAAGAGCTTTCTTTTCAAATTTCTCCATAAATAGGTTGTCTACTATAGGGTCTTAGTTCCAGTCTTCGCAGCTTGTCACCAGGGATCAACATGAGCTCTTACTGTGTCTGGTTTTGTTAGATGTTTTGCACATGATGTTCAACACAAAACATGTCACAAGTGTTTCCATCAGAAGAATCTCGGAAAAATACTTCCAATGGTATGTCACACTCTTTTAACTAGTTCCTGGATTAGAAGAAATGAATGAGTGATTCTTGGTTATGCATGTTTTGAGGTCAGTTGCTGCACACAATGAAAAGTTTAGTACAAAAGCAGTTTCTGAAATAATGGTAAGGAATTTTTCAAAAGTGAAAGAGGATTTTGTTCATCACATACTAAATAACAAAAACCTCATTCAGTTTATGCACAGGTGCTACTATGTGGGAGATATACAGTGATATTTGGAGCCTACATTAAAACAAAGCAAATTTTTCATATTTTTTTACTCTTTTAGTCATTTTAGTGCGGGGACATTTTACAATAGATGGAAAGTAATTTTGCAAAACCCAAAGATATTTTTGTTAAGCATGAGCCATATAAAGAAAACCTCTTTCAGGTTTTTCACAGGTGTCATGGATTGGGATATGTGACTAGATCTTTACAACTCATTTTCACAGAGTTAAATTTTTAATGATTTTCTGTTTTAGAGATGATTTTGTGGAACAGATTGTGAGCTACTGAAAATGAATTTCCCAAATTCGAGAGAAAATTTCCCCCAGCATGACCTTATCTACAAAAACCTCTTTCAGTTTTGTAACAGGTGCTATGTTTTAGGAGATACGAGTTCATCTTCAACACCTATTTTCAGAAATTCAGCCCAAGTTTCATATAACTAATTCTATTTTGAAGAAAATGGTTGAGCTCAATCCCTTAGTACAAGGATGAACAAATGTATACATTTTATGAATTTCATAGTGTAGGGGTTGGATTTTGGTAGAAGGTTGGACTCTTGAGAAAGCATTGAGCTTCATTGTACACTGATATTTTCATTTTGGCTAAGGAATTGAGACCAGGATTTGCAGCACTCTTTGTGATTCATGTGGCAATTTGTATTGGTACATCGCTTCTCTTTGTAATTGTGAAGTTTGTTTATGTATGCCATCATCTATCTTATTTCTTCTGAACTAAACAAACAAGAGTGTAAGTAGAATTCATTGAAAGTGCAATGCTCTACTTGAAGTTTGCTATAGTTGTTTGATGTTTTTAGCTGTTTGGGGAGGATTCTTCATTGCTCTTGCCCTCTTCAACACCTCATCTGTCTTTTCCTTCCATCTCAATAAAATTTAAGTGCCAAAATGATTTCCTACCTTGCCCCATCGAGATTTCTACAGAACTGAGCCTCAATCCTTGCACCCCAAAATTTGCCTTTCCCCTTGATTCTAACAAAACCCCCAAAAAATAAATCAAATCCTTGCACTTCATACCTAGCCTAAAATTAGTTTTTATTTCAGTCATCTCAGGCCCCATCAATTATCTTTTGCTGAGATTGACCCGGAGAGAGCCCTCTCCCGTCCTTGTAGGGCTAGCTACGAGGCTGAGCGTGGTTTGATGTTGGCCCTGGATCCTATCTTTTCAGCTTAAGGTAAATCTAGGCGCTAACATAGTGGCGACCATACTGGGGAAGAAATTGTTTGTTTGTTAGTGTTCATCGTTCTATAAACTGCAGACGGAGTCTGAATATTAGCCAGGTAGCCTTCGAGGTGCTCTTGCTTTGCATTAGCACAAGTAGATAAAAGCTACTTCAATCAATCTCTGGTCTAGTTTATAAACTGAACATCTGACTTGCAAATTGCCCCAGTACAATTTTGTAATCAAGTTCAGATCTGATTGCTGATGGTGGACAACAGTCAGACACATATGAATGCTGAAATCATCTACCTGGCGACTCCACTGTTCAAGGTCCCGAGTTTCAAAGTACTGATGGTGGCTCCATTGGCTAAATGAAGGACTCAGATGTTGCTTCTATTTGTTCAAGGTATTCATGTATCGATTTTCCTAATCTTCCTGGTTTTCCTAATCAATTACCAAAGAATGCATACATTTTGAGTAATGGCTCTAAATTCAACGGGGAAGATCTGACTTTGACTCTAGAACATATAGAAAATTTTAAAACATTTGTGGAAATTCTTGGAGTTAAAAAGGAAGATGTCTTCATCAGATTATTCTTTGATTCGTTTCAAGGCAAATTTAGAAAATGGATTGAAGGTTTTCCTTTCAGATCTATTAAGTCCTTTGTAGATTTTTGGCATATCTTTCTTGAAACATGGATGGAGAAAGAGGAAGAATTCAAAATAGAGGTGCCCTCTATTCAAGGTTTTAGAGAATGGGAAGATATGTGCACAGATGATGAGGTAGATGAGAACTTTGCTTCATCTCTTTCTTCTTATTTGAAATCCTGTCGATGCAGCCATGAAGTTAAGCTTAATTTTTTGCAAGAGTTTGCCATCAAAATTGAAGGAGATCTAGCTGAATTGGAGACCCAGATACAGTCCCAGGATCTGGATTGTGGAGTCCCATTCTTTGGGGACCTGTTGTGCTCTACAACAACCCCCCCCATTTCTTATCATTTATTCACAAAATTATCATATGAAATGGGTCCCTTTAGAGTTTGATTGGTATCAATAGTGTATTATTTAAAAAGGTCCGAAAACCAAAGGAAAATATTATATAAAACCTTTTTAAAAAACCCATTTTGATCAAATAAATCAATTCTTAATCATTGCGATAAAGCAATCGCATATCGCAATGACATAAGGAGCATATGTAAATAACACATTGGTTTCCGCCGATGCGATATCGCTATCAGCGATCGGCAATACTCTATGCAAATTTTAAAGAGCGCCCCCAGGTCATACCCCCGATGCGATGCGAGATCGCAATCGGCAATCGGCGATACACTATCTATGCACATTGTAATGCCCATTCACCCCGATGCGATGCGATTTCGCTATCGGCGATCGGTGGTATGCTATCCATATGTTTATATAATCCCAATTCTCCTGATGCGATGCGATATCGCTATCGGCGATCGGGGTTTCAAAATTGTCAACATAAGGTTTAAGTGTTCCCGACGCCCGATTGCGATAAAGCACAGTTTTCAAAAAAGCCGTTAAATGGAGGGATATTATGATTGAATCATATTTAAAGCTTAATCTGTTAAGCAATGATGCACCTGCGCCCAACCACCAAAACATCCATAGCACGCTTAAATGGGTCATTCGGCCGAATAATGATATAATGGGCATTTAAGATTGGCAGGTTTTAAACAGCCATTTAATGTGATCGTAAGTCCTAAAATCCTCCCATGGATTGTGTCTGCGCCCATTTTAAAAGGCTAATCCCTTATTACGCATCAGTCATTATAGCTCATTACTTTGAAGTTTTCATTGCAATTCTCCGTGTTACGTTTATTTTCGCCTCTGTGCAGAATTCATTCCAAGGAGAAAGCTCAGGCAAAATGGGGAAGAAATCCAAGAAGACCACATGCACTTCCGCTGCGCCAGCTGCAGGACAAGCTGCCACTGACAAAAAGAAGGGATTGATATCTGATACTACATGTTTGGGTCTCGTCAGAACTACTTGGCAAGGCACCTACAACCTGATTGAAGCTGAAGAACCAGAAGCAACAACAGTACAAGCCACTGTGGATTTAACTCGGAAATCCGAGGGTACTCTTAAGGACTTAGCTGACTCCTTCCTTCACCGGATAGCAGCTAGGGAACAAATTCTCCCATACACAGACGTAGTGCGGTGGGAAATTGAAGAAATCCCAATCCTGGATAAAACCTTCAACACCAGAGACGGGAGAATTTTCGGGTCATTCAGGGCGGATGATCTAAGGCAAATGTATCATTTGCCTAAGCCAAAGAAGATATATAATAAGGAATTCCTGGAGAAATTCGCAAACGAAAATGAAGTTAAATCCGAACCCATCCGGGATTGGAGACAAAATCTGGCAAAGCACAAACATGAGTCGTCTGGTAAGTACTCAGTTGATTCCCTGGCTTCTCCTTATTGCTATGCTGGAATAATGATGTGTAGGTTATGGGGATTGCATGAATCTGCTAATTTTACCATAGAAATGGTTCCCCTAATGGAAGCAGCATGCAACAGTGTAATTATGGATTGGGCCACTATTCTTTCAGACAAGCTAGCCTCAGCTCTTCTTGAATTTAGGAGTAAGACCCGCATTTCTGAAAGGATAATTCCCCCATTCTATTACAGTGCCTATATCTTAGATACTTTGTGTTTTAATTCTGAATTTCCTGTGCTCGGCTGGAGGTGGAAGCCACAAGACCCCATGCCTATTCACATATACCATCAGAAATTATGGAAGTCCTCCTATAAGCACCATTTGTACCAAGTCTGCAATGGTTTTATGTTACCTGTTCATTATTCTATTTTTGATAAACCTGCTCCCAAGATTTCTTATCAAGCTGGAATTGACTTAACCTCAATAGGAAGATGGTTCGGGGAGGAAAACTTCACTTATGTAAGAGTTTTCGGTAGCCAAGCCGATCCTCATGTTCTCCCTTTATACATACCAGATAAACTGTTGGCAAGAGAAATCTCTTACCAGATTATGGCTGAGAGTGTTACAAAGACTCTCAAGAAGAATAAGAAGCAGGGCTGGCCCTCTTTTCCCTTGAGATATGGTGTCTATACTCTGCATGATCTCAAACATGCAGAAAAGGAAGCCACGAAGATTAAATCATTGACTCTGGCGACTCTCCCAAATAGGCAGTTTGATCCAAACAAAGTTGCCTATACTGCACTAGAACAAGCCAAATTGACAAAATTTGATCATAAAGAAGATATGTTTGACGACCTGTTCTCTTCAGCTGAGACAATAAATCAGGTTAAAGCATTCGCCAAAGCGAAATATAATGATGAAGGGTTGACTGAATTTAATAAACTTAGAGAACAGAGGTTGCAAACTCTGCCTCTAGATTTACTAGCGACAACCCCAGCGACATCGTCAAGCGAGCCTGATCGGCAATAGTCAAAGGAACCTCCGGTTATAACAAAGGATCAGAAGAAGGAACAGGAGGAAAAGCAGAAGAGAGAACAGGAAGAAAAGCAGAGAAAAGAAAAAGAAGAGAAGCAGAAGAGAGCGCAGGAGGAAAAACAGAGAAGAGAGAAAGAGGAAAAGCAAAAGAAAGAGCAGGAGGAAAGGCAAAAGAAAGAGCAAGAGGAGAAGCAGAAGACAGAGCAAGAAAAAGTGCGGAAGGAGTCCCAAGCTGAAAAGCAAAAACAAACCACCATTGATGTCAATATAGATACTCATATTGACCCTAAATTGCTCCAGGAATGGAAGCAATTTGATTCCATCATCAGTGGGTTGGAATGTTCAAAGGACACAGACACTTCCAAGACAACGGATACACAGGATATCACTTCACCATAGGTTCTAAGTGGAACCAGCGGCCCACCCATTTCTAAAGAGGTTGAGATAATACCAAAGGACCCCTCCAACCAAATCATTTTGCAGGTAGAAGATATTCCTCCCCTGGATGTCTTCTACAGCCCAAGGCATAAAGCAATGGTTAAACGACAAAGGAAAGGAAGAAGGACTGATCAACCTCCCCTTTTCCCAGAGCAAACTGTTACGGGCAATGTGGTTTGGAAGGAGGAATTTGACCCCTCCGATGACCTGACAAAACTGTCACAGTATGTGGGAGCCTATTCGGCAGCGACAATTGATAAGGCATCAGAGGTAAGTCTTCTCCTGAAAACCAAGGATCAAGAGATTTTCTCATTACAAGCGCAGTTAGCTAAGACAAAGGAGAAGGCAGAGCAAGCAGAGCAGCAATTGTTGACGCAACAACAATTAAACAGTTAACTAACTCAACAATTGCAGGCAGAAAAGCAAAGGATCGACCAAAGTGCGACCCAAAAACAAAAAGAATTATCAGAGGCATTGGCACAATTGAAGGCAGCGAACGAGCAAATGATGAAAACAAAAGATGAGAAAATTGCTCAATTATCATCACAGCTCGAGAAAACAAAGGGCGTTCCACAAGTGGCTGAATTTAGAGCAGAAGCATTACAAATAAATACTGCATTAATATCTCAAATTAAGCTTCTATGTCAACAAATCACCCAGGCAGAGCCACTATGCGAATTAACGGCATCCATAGGTAAGCAAGTAGACAAGGCCAGGACTAAATTAGATCAAGCTTAAGAAACGATAGCTGCATTTCTCGACTCGCAAGATTCTGATCAAGGGCAAGAAGCGAATTTACCAAGGATCTTAGAATCGCATAAAGATATACTCTTCACAGAATGCCAGTCACAGTTAATGAAAGCAGAGAGGGCAGTATCAAGATGCATGTCAACTTCAAGCAATCTAGTTGAATTAGTCAATAACACCCTCTACTTGTCAAACATGATCTCCCAATGCACACCAGGAAAGATGACAACGATGAAAACATTGGAGCAATCATGTTATCCAGATTTAGAGGAGAAGGGGAGATTAATTGCTGGAATTAACAGTTTAACCTGGGATACATATTGGTTCTTCCTGGTAAAGCCGCATTCACAGAGAGCCGCCCTCAAATGCCTAACGGATGCAATCGGGTATATTATTCCTGATATTCAGGATGCCACCTATGCTGCCCAGCTCAGCTTGCGCCTCAACAAACCACCTGAAGTAGAGCCAATGCTTGCGATAAGTCAGCTTAGATTTAAAGGCAAGCAGCCTACTTGATGAATCATGCCGCCGATTGCCAGATCGCTGAGGAAAATAGGATCAAAATTTATTGATACCAATTTAGTAGGATTTCTGTTTTATAGATAGATAGATTAATTAAGTATTTATAGACCCTTTCATTGTTTTGAAAGGGTCGTAAAGTTTTGTACTAGACTTAAAGACTGAATTTTGCACTATTGTGCTTCAGTCAGTATTCTTTTATGAAACTGGACCAGTTGTTCTTAATTCGACAAGGAAGCTTTTTATGCAATTGTGCACTACTTTCTTTGTTGAGAATGTTTCTGTGTTGAAGGAAGAATTACCAGTAGCGATTGATATTGGGAGTGTCAAGCAGCTCATATGGTATTTCTATCTATGTCTGAATTCATTCCTTTCATATGAATTGTTATGTGATTATCCTTGCTATTATTGATTATATGCATGCGCTGTAACAACAGATCTACATTCCTTCCACTATTGGATGTTTTATGATGTGCATTTCTTTTAATCATGTATATGTCAATGATATAAATGATAAGTGTGGTAATATCGCTTTAATCGCTTTGCTTAACTATTTAAGCATAGTAATCATGAATGAAATAATGTCCATGTCTGTTAAATGGAGTCATCTATATGCCTGTTTATAGACTCAGACCATCAAGCGCTGCACTTTAAAGTTCAATAAGTTCCCGGGATAGGTCATAGTTATTGTATTCTTGTTAATAGATTTAGTTATTCGCCCATCACTAGCTTAGTTAATAAATCATCCATTCATCCCGTTTATCCACTTTTGGGAAACTGGTCCCATTATCCCCAGTCGGAGCCACTATTCCAAACGGAAAAGGAGCTGTACTAAGGTCCGGACCGGGTGGTTATCCCCAATGTTGTTGCAGCGATTTTCGAGGCATCAACATTTTTGGCGCTAGAAGGAGGGCCTGACTGTGAATGGCACATAAACCAAAATCTATAAGCCATTCTAAGAGTAATTCTCCCTCCGAATCCCCTCGAACTTCTCATTCGCATGCTGGTTCTCCAGTATCCAAAAAAGAAGAAGAGGAATCAACTACGACTGCTCAAACCCATCATACTCCAGAACAATTAAGTCTTGAATCACCTGAAGTCCAGTCTCTTATCCACAAACTTCAGAGCTTCTCGATTTCACAACAGAAATCTGAGGTATCACAAAGCAGTGCGACTTCGCAGTTAAATTTATCTCATCCTCTCACCAGACTTCAGAGCGAAAAGCTCGGTATTGAACCCACTGAGTTCCCTTTACCCAAAAGGAAAAAGGCGAAGAAATATACTGAAGGATCTGACAGTGGAGAGCTTTCATCCACATCCTCCATTACATCTTCCCCTCTGCAAAGTCAACCGTCCACTCCCCCATTACATATCATTGTTCACCAGGGATTAGGTACTACAACATCCCAACCTGCTCACTCCTCAAATTTGTTTCCTTCCCAGACATTTGGAATTCCAGCGGTAGTATCAACCACTAATGTTATTATAATGGCAGATCCATGGACCAGACCTGGTGCAGTCAATATGCCTGCACCATTGCATCCATTACCAGATGCTCCTGAAAAATGGCTACCCAAGTTTAATCCAGATGATGGGACCCAGGCTGAGGAACACATTAATAATTTCATGTTGGCAGTCAACTTGAAAGGGGTAACAGAACAAGATGTTGTTGTTAGACTTTTTCCTTACACCTTGCAAGGATCAGCAGGATCCTGGTATTTTTCTTTACCCTCTGGTTCCATTACCAGTTGGAACACTTGCCAAGAGCAGTTTCTTACCAAATATGGAGATGATAGGTCTTTGGCTACCCTAATAAACGATCTCTCCAATCTGAGAATAGAGCATAGGGAACCAATTAAGGAATTTAATGCCCGCTTCAATAAACTCCTGAATAAAATCCCTACAGCCTCCAAACCAAGTGAACAAATTCGAAGCGAATGGTATATCACCGCCCTACCTGCCAATATAGCCATTTTTGTAGATAGGGCTGGGAAACCTACCTTGGCCGAAAACATGAAAGAAGCACTTGCTGTGGAGAAACGTATCAATGCTCTAGAGAAGAAGGCTGCTCTGGAAGACAGAAAAGCCAAAAAAGTCTCTTTCAAAGAGGACTCAAGAAAGAAAACCCCAAAAGACCCATACGACATGGAGGGTTTGCAAAAAGTCCTAAAAACTTTATCAAATGAAATGGTTGAAATAAAGAAACAGGTAGCCGAAACCTCAACCAAAAGACCCTTTAGGACTTATAAGAGAAATGAATCAAAGCCACCAAATGTCATATCTAATGCAGATTTAGAGCAAGAAGAAGAAGAGGAAGAGGAAACAATCTCACCAACTGATGATGAAGAAGAAGTAGTGGAATGTCATGGAATGTGGGATTTTATACTCCCCAACTCCGATACCGATAATGAAGAAGAAGCATTCCCGGTCACTACTAGGAGCAAAAGTACTTCTGAACCTATTCAGGTAACGTCAAAGAAAAGGAGTGTAGGTGCCGCTACAACCAAAGAAAAAATACCTGCGAAGAAATCACCTGTAGCAGTTCCCCAAAACCAGCCTTCAACTTCTAATACTCCTTCAACATCTAAAACATTAGTGGTATCCGATTCAATGGAGTACAACATTGTTGATGACATGAAGAAAACTAAAGCAAACATTACTATGTTTGAACTTAGTAAATTAAAGCATCAGCAGAAATTACTTCTTAAAGAATTGAATGTTGTTCCTTCTACACCTCTTCCCAGTGCTAAAGCTGCTAATGATTCAGGCCAACCTCCTCCCGGTATGGTTGAAGCTACCGATTCAGTTTTGATTGGAGATAGATCAAATTCTCATACTCCACCCTTCCTTCTAACCTATGAGATCTATAACAGAAACCTGCACAACTGTTTGATTGACTCTAGGGCATCTTCTAACATAATGCCAACTTCAGTTTGTTCTAAACTGAACATTGAACCCCAGAAGTCTGCTATCCATATTGTACAGTTGGACAGGACCAAAGTGCAGGTTGTGGGAGAAATTAATTCCGTAACTATCAGGTTGTCTGCTGATCCCAGAGTAGTACAAAGGATTGACATCCTAATAGCCGATATACCTGAATTTTACGGTTTAATTTTGAGTAGGGATTGGTCTGAAAAATTGCATGGGTATATTTCCACTGATTGGTCACATATGTGGCTTCCCTACAAGGGTAAGCCAAATCAAATAAGGATCGATCGGGAAAAACATATGACCCATACAGTTACAGAATTCGAACAAGAAAACCAGTCGGTAGCGTTCAACAACAACATTTTGGGGAATTATTCATCAGAGTCATTCTTTGGCAACTTCGTTGCCCAACCCTCTCCGTTCTCAGTAGACCATTCTACATCTCAGATCGAAAATTTTTCACAAACAGATCGGTCGAGATGTTTCAATGATGCTGAGAAAACTGTAAATACATTTGTTAATACCTCTTTATTTTGGTCTTTATATTTCGATGGGTCCAAGTCTAGTGAGGGCTCAGGAGCAGGATGCATTTTGATTAGTCCACAAGGAGAAAAGACAATGCTGTCCTGTAGGCTAGAATTTGAATGCACTAACAATACAGCTGAATATGAAGCCTTAGTCCAGGGACTATATAAAGCAATCGGCCTTAAAGTGAAATATCTAAAAGTATTCGGCGATTCTGAAATTATTGTTAAACAGGTGAGGAATGCAATCCATTGTCTTTCAAATCACCTCAAGCATTATCAATCGCTAGTACAAGAGCTTACCTCGCACTTTTCCACATTCAACATTTCCTCCATCCCTAGGTCTCAAAACTCGGCAGCCGACCTTCTAGCCAATGTAGCTTCCAAGCTCCTACCCTCTGAAGACTACAGCCCAGATATATTTTCTGTAGAATTGCTTTTTAGGCCCTCAATTCCTGACAATGTCACTAATTGGAGAGTATTCAACCATGATGAGGATATTTTACAATTTTTAACTTCTGAAAAGTCCTATGATAATCAAATTATTGAGGAAAATGAGCATGACTCTCAAATGAGAGAAACACCTCAGGAAAATTCAATTCCTAAGCCTGTGGTAAAGCTGGAGGATCTTTATGATATTAAAGACAGGTTTAAACCTGTAACTAATGCAAAGCTCCAAAGCTCTACCCTAAGGTTTGAATTGATAAATCTAGGTACTGAGCAAGCTCCTCAAAATATTAATTTAGGATTAGGACTTTCCTTGGAAGAGAAAGAAGCATTCATTAAACTGTTAAGGAAAAATAAACAGGTTTTTGCTTGGAAATATGATGATTTGAAGACTTATGATACATCCATTATCCAGCATACCATTCCAGTGCTTCCCAATCAGAAACCGATTCAGCAGAAGTTAAGAAAAATACATCCAAACTTAGAGAGCCAGATAAAATCGGAACTTAACAAACTCTTGAAAGCCAAGATTATTTTTCCTGTCCGACACTCAAACTGGGTCTCTAATATGGTGCCAGTCAGAAAGAAAAATGGCGACATTCGGATTTGTATTGATTTCAGAAATTTGAACA
Organism: Pinus tabuliformis; assembly: GCA_031772625.1. Taxonomy (NCBI): domain Eukaryota; kingdom Viridiplantae; phylum Streptophyta; class Pinopsida; order Pinales; family Pinaceae; genus Pinus; species Pinus tabuliformis. Next base: position 391,617,191 of record CM062813.1, read on the forward strand.
AAGCAAGCTTGAAAGACAATTTCCCATTACCTACTATGGAGCAGATACTTCAATCAGTAGCAGGCTCTGAACTGATGTCCTTTCTAGATGGTTTCTCAGGATATAACCAAGTCCTAGTCCATCCTGATGACCAACTTAAAACCACATTCAGAACCAAATGGGGAACATATGCATATCAGAAAATGCCTTTCGGACTTATAAATGCAGGAGCGACATTCCAAAGAGCTATGGATATAGCTTTTAAAGGGTTGATTAATAGAACAGTCATCGTCTATCTAGATGATATTACTGTATTCTCTAAAGAGAGTTCTAACCATTTTCATGAACTAAATCAAATTTTTCAACGTTGCAAAAGATATGGAATTTCTCTTAACCCTAAAAAGTATTTCTTTGCTCTTGATCAAGGGAAACTCTTGGGTTTTATTGTGTCCAAAGATGGCATTTATATTGATCCTGATCGGATCAAAGAAATCTCTGAAATCCCTTTCCCACACAATAAAAAATCAATGCAGTCATTTTTAGGCCAGATCAATTTTGTTAAAAGATTTGTTCCAGATTTTTCTCAAATTATTTTGCCACTTCAAACAATGATTAAGAAAAATTCAGTCTTTAAGTGGGGATCAACAAAAAAAGAAGCTTTTGATCTAATCAAGCAATCAATAATCAATGCCCCAGCCTTAAATACTCCAATTTTTTCTAATCATTTTACATTGTATACCATCGCATCCAACTTGTCTTATGTTGCAGTACTCACGCAACTAAATGATCACAATCTGGAAGCACCCATTTCATTTTCTAGCTCAAATATTCAGGGTGCTAAATTGAATTACTCCGAAGTAGAAAAACAAGCCTTTGCTGTATTTAAAGCAGTCAAGCATTATAGACCCTTCCTTTTGAAAACCCACCCAAAAGTTATAGTTCCTTTCCCTGCAGTTAGGCAACTATTAATCCAAAAATAACTGGGTGAAAAAAGGGCAAATTGGGTCACAGCGCTTCAAGAATACGACTTAGAAATTAAGCCAGCAAAGATTGTTAGGGGCCAAGGTTTTTGCAGGATATTTGCAGGAGCATCCAACATTCCAGAATCAAGCGATACAGATCAAACTGAAGAAATCAACCAGATAAGTGTTACTGATTCTGAATCTCAATATGCAGATTTAATCTTTTATTTAAAGAATGGTTATGCACCTCCAAACCTGTCTTACAAAAACAAAAGGGCCATTAGGTTAAAAGCAAAGAATTTCACAATTATTGATGATGTGCTTTTTAAGCAGAATTATGATTCTATTTTATTAAGATGCCTTGAGAAACCTGAAGCACAGAAGGTTTTGCAGGAGTTACATGATGGACCAGCATGAGGACATTTTGGAGCTGACACAACAGCTCACAAAATTATTCATGCTGGATACTATTGGCCAACTCTATTTAGAGATGCCCACGAGTATGTAAGGAAATGCCTCAATTGTCAAACTTCTAGTGGAAGACAACGCAAATCAGCTTTCCCTCTGCAACCAGTCAACATTGAACAACCATTTGAGCAATGGGGATTGGACATCATTGGGGAGATTACTCCACCTTCTTCCAAACAGCATAAGTATATCCTTACTGCTACTGATTATTTTACTAAGTGGGTAGAGGAAATTCCTTTGAAGACAGCAAATTCTGAAGCAATCATTGAGTTCATAGATCAATTCATCATTACCAAGTTTGGTGTCCCAAATGCTCTTGTTTTTGATAATGCATCTTATTTCTCAGGCAATGCTATGATTGATTTCGCTATTAAAAGAGGATTTAAATTGAAATATTCTGCTAATTACTATCCACAGGGTAATGGTTTAGCAGAGTCTACTAATAAGAATCTGATCAAAATCATAAAGCGAACTATCGAACAGAATCATAAAAACTGGCACAAATCCTTAATGTTCGCGTTATGGGCCGATAGGATAACACAGAAAGCTTCTATAGGATCTTCCCCATTCAACCTTGTGAATGGAAAAGAAGCAGTACTACCCACAAATCTTGTTCTTCCTTCTTTAGCCCTAGTACAGTTCATTGAGGAAACTCCTTCTTCTGCTATTCAGCTTAGACATGATCAAATTCTAAAATTAGAAGAGGAAAGAGAAAAAGCCAGGGTTACTCATGTAAAACATCAGCAAATCATCAAAGCAGCTTTTGATTCAGTCTCATCCGGTTCAAAACAATTCCAAGTCGGTGATTTAGTTCTGAAATGGGACAAATCCCATGAGGACAAGGGAAAACACACCAAGTTCCAGAAGATGTGGCTCGGACCATTTGAGATCTGTGAAAAGATAGGCCATTCAACCTTCATATTGCAAGACTTATCAGGTTTGAGAGATTCTCTCCCTGTTAATGGCCTTATCTTGAAGAAATTCTTTAATTGAGGAGGTAACCCCTTCTCCCTTCAGTTTGATAGAGTTTTGTAGTTTGTAGGATTTGTAGAAAATAATGTTGTAAAGTATCTCCCATTGACCTTTGCTGTGATTAAAAACTTGATCCATAGAAGTAGTGTGATATTTGCTTTTAAATAATAGAAGTATTAACCAAAACGGATAATTTCTAGGAAACTAGGTATCATTGTATTCTGAAACCACACTTCAAGTTTTGTGAACACCTCTTAAAGTTTAGAAGTATTGTAAATCATTTTCTATTTTCAAATTGGTCTCAAAAGGTTATTAATATCAAGATAAAGGCTAATCCAATTTCAGCATCTTCAACTCTTACCTTGTCATTGTTACACTAAAAAATGTCACCATGACTATTTACAGTTAGTATGGCTCAATCAACAGTCATGCTACCCTCTTAGGCAAGTCTTATGCCTCTGCTATCCATCTCAAACTCAAAGAAGAGAGAAAGTCTTGTAAAAAATGTGTTTATCTCTGGGGACGCAGGTTCTCTCAAGCCTTACTTGCGGGGACGCTCACAATGTTCACAAAGGCTGCGTCCTTGGACGCTCTGTATGTTAAGGGACAGGTGCGTCCTTCTGTAAAAGGCAAAATGCGCAAGTTTCATCTTAAAAAAGTTACTTGTGGTTACTTCTAGAACTTTCTAGAGGTCGGTTTGATGAAATGGATGCGCCTCCAGTTGGTTCATGTATCCCTATTAAGGAGGAACTTATCCCATCAATAAGGGAGCTATCCCACCCAAAGAGGGGAATTATCCCATTGATGGTGGACCTGAATAACCTCTTTACAGCACTATAAATAAAGGCATTGAGCCAGAGGGAGAGGAGGTTGAAAGCTATAGATTTCTAAGGGTAAATGCTGCAGGAATTAGGACTCCCATTTAGAAGCTTGTGAGGAGAGATTGTCATCTTTACTTGTTCTATTTGGAAGTGGGTGAGCTTTGTCAAAGTGGAGGAAGACTCTTGTGGACCCTGGAAGGAGCTTGCACAACACCAAGGCTCAGGTTGTAATGGTTCCTTTTGATTACCTTTAATGCAAATTGGTCCATTCTTCTCAATAGCTTGTGTTAATGAGTTATTTCATGTGTTCCTTGGTCTGCATGTTGAATATATGTTTTATTATATGAGATGCAAGTGCTTGGTAATTGTTTGATTGTTTGTGGTTGCAGGAATTGATGTGAAGGAGGAGCTCATCCGGATCGGCAAGGACGGACTACAACAACAGCGTTTTGGAATAAGGTAAGCCTAAACACTTGTAGTTTTCATGTTTTAAAAGGTGTATTTAGAGAAAGATCGCTCCATTTTGTCTTGTTTGTCGCTAGAGAGTTTAGACTCCTAGGGAGGTCAGTTGTGTCCGCACAAACGACTTTTTCCGCCACGACAAATTGGCGACTCCGCTAGGGATAGATTCCATTGATGAGAAGAGTTTTTCTTTTGTGTGAACTTTGCTTTGAGAAAATTGGTTTATTTTTCTGGTTTTGGCTCTGTGACCTTGTCTCTGGGTGGGTTAGCTTAGGATTAGTTTTATTTTGGGTTTTCTTGAGTTTTTCAGTAGGACGCACCCTCTGAGTGCTGCACAGTGCGTCCCTGGACGCACTATCGCTGTGTGCACAGTGCGGGCCCGCACCTGTCTTAACGGGTTGCCTGCGTCCCCTGTTAAAATTTGAGAAAATTCCATTTTTTGCATTTTTTGCTCTTAGATTTTGTTTTTTCTTAGTTTTTTCTGCCCAGATCCATTAGTCTCTTGTCAAAGATCTTCACCTAATCTTGTTTCATCAGCATTCCTACTCTAAGCTTTCATCAATTGGGTGTTTTGAGTCTCTTTTTTGAGAAATTCTTGATTTGATTTCCTTTGGTCATTACTTGATTGGGGGGCTAAATTGTGTATGAGTGTTAATCGCCTTTGAGTGTTTTTATGTTTTGATCTTTGGAACTCTCACCCAATTTTCTCGACTTGCACTTGATTGGTTCTTAGATCACATTAGAATCGTCTTGTGTCTGAGAATTCTCTTGCATAGATCACATTTGCATAATTAGAATTCTCATTTTCGGAATATGAATGAAAAATGTGCATAGATTACATTTGCATACTTTTCGAGTGAATTGTGCATAGATTACAATTGCATAGTTTACATTCTGGAAAATCAATCGTAGATTTAGATCAGTTTTCTTTGATTTGAATTTACACAAAAATAAAAATAAAAAAAAAATGGTTTGGAATTGATTTGCATTAGTTTTTCTTGATAAAATTAGTGCATTAGAGAATTTGTTATATTTTCTCTTAATGATCAATTTTTTGCATTGTTGGAAGTGAATGGAAACTCTCTCCTTACTTTAGTTAGGATTCATCGAATTGAAAAGATTACATTATCATATTCGATTGCATTCAGTTGAGTCGGGTCATAACACCATTGGTTTCATCTCCATTTACCCATTTTAGTAATAGCAGCCTTATTAACACAACGCTTAATTAAAATTCATCTAGTAATTTTCACATTTCTAGGGCTCTGAAACACCAACATAGCTTAGGCTAGTGTCTTGGAGTAGGTGAGTAATTAACTCTCCAAGACAGCAAAACCAAACAAGTAGCTCATCTTGTGATAGAATAAATCCAATTGTCTCACTTGTACTCTGGGAAAGCTCCTCTTAAAGGAGAAGCACGAGCTCGTGTCCGAACCAGTGAGGGGATCATTCCCCCCTTGTTGGGAACGACGCCAGACACGCATGTATTACAAACGGTAAACCTCGGATTAACCATTGTCGAGGAGCTAGGGGTCACTTGTCGGTAAACCTTGGATTATTGTCAAGGAGCCGGCAAGGGGATTGAGCTTGCTACTCTGCCCTTGCGTGCTGTCGGAGTTTAGACTGTTCCCCCAGGTGCATTTGTTGCGGTTGGTAACCTTAGTGGCCATTATCTTTAGGATTCTACCGAGGTGACGGTGGAGGGAAGGTCCCACTGTACCTGGAGCAGACGTCGGCTATACTCACTTGGATTTTCTTGGGGGTTCACTTCACTCGAGACGGTTAAAGTGGAGGAACTTGGTCCAGTCTATTCATTAAGCAGGTTGCCGGGGTAACTGTTCCACCCGCCATTTCTGTATTGAATTCTGCGAGGTTGGGCTTAATCACCAACTAGTGTTTTCGGTCCGGAGAGCTTACTGTTTGTGTGTGGTTTGACTCCTAGATTTGATAGCGCGTGTTAATTTGTTTGTTTTTACTTTTAGAGACCATAGGTGTGATTTGTGAATTTTAATTGTTAGGTGTAAATTGTGAATTGTTAATTTTAGTTTAAAATTGTTAATAAAATTCACTGAAGTTGAATATAATGGCAAATGCTCCAGAATTTATCAACCTAGGAACCCCTCCTAATGAGAATCCTAGTACTTTTCCTTACTTTGGAAATGTTGGTCCTCCTTATATGGCTACTTTGTCATTACCTGGATTTACAATAGGATTACCAATATGGTTATTTTCAACTTCGTTGGCCCAAAGTACTCCAATTGTTCCACCTCAACCGGATGCTTCACCTCAACAGAGTTCACCATCTCAACATCACCAACCTTCTGTTGACCCTTTACCTTCTTCGCCTAATTTTTCTTCCTCCATTTCTTCCTCTTCGCCTGGTAAAAGCCTTGATGCTAGTAACCAGGAGGCTAAGAAGAAGAAGAAAGGGAAGAAGAAGAAGAAGAAGAAGAAGCAAGATAAGAAAGAAGTCAACCAACCAACCATGGTTGTAAGTGTTAGTGGTGTTGAGGAAAATTCCGACATGCACCGTAAACCCAAATACCCTTGCAGGCTTTGTAAGGGTGACCACTTCCTTGTCAATTGTCCTGGTATTCCAAAGGTCTTGGAAGTATGGTCAAAAAACTCTCATCAACTTTCCATTGATCCATCAACCAGTGATAGTCAGGTTCCTGGGAAAAAGGGTAAAGTTAGGTTTCCTTGTAAGTTGTGCAAAGGGAGTCATCAAACTCACATTTGCCCTCACATGGATGAAGCCTCGAAATTGTTGGAAAACCTTACTGTTCCACAGCAAGAATTTCCAACTGGTTACCGTAAACTTTCTCCCAACCTACCGTCAACTGACGGAGTGATTGATCAAATTTCAAGTACGGTCAATCACACTCTTCCATTGGAGAGTAAAACTCATGTCACTCAGGTTGATGATCCATTAGTTGATCAAGTGGTCGATTCAATTTCACATTCGGTCGATCCCACTTTCCATTTAGAGAGTGAACTTCATACCGCTCAGGTTCTTCTTGTTACATCAGATTCTTCTATGCCGGGGGGCATTTCACCTGTTTCTATAGAACCCCCTCCAAGCACTGAGGTCTTTTCCTTTGATTGGAATCGACTGACAGAACCTCGTCTTCCTTCCTCCATCCCTTTCCAAATCGTTGTCAAGGCTGGTGGTAGGGACATACATCGTACTCAGGTAGATGAAGGTGCTTCTGTCAGTATTTTATCCTCAACTGTTTGGAAAGCTTTGGGTTCCCCTCAGCTTGCGCCTATTACGCAGAATCTGAAAGCTTTTAACAGAACCATTAGTGAACCTTTAGGGATCCTTCCTAAGTTTTCTATTACCTTGGAAGGTAAAACTGTCTGTATTGATCTTATGGTAGTTCGAGGTCCCTTGGATTTCAATTTACTCCTTGGGCGAGACTATGTTTATGCAATGAAAGCTGTCGTATCGACACTCTTTCGTGTGATATTGTGACTGTAGACCAGCTTTCGTTCCCTAGTCTTGTCTCAACTACCAATAATATGACAGCCCTAAATGTTCCTAATTCTAAAGTGGTATCTACCCTGCCACGGGTTAATTATGTGGCAACAGGTCCCATGTTTTCAGTTACCGATGTAAGTGAGCCTCTCACTGTTTGCTCATCTTCCTTTGATTTAGATCCGGTAATTGACATGGAAAACTCTATGGGATTACTTGAACACGATGTTCTTATCCCTTTTGAGTCCCTTGACATGTGTTCCTTCCAGAGAACTATTCTTCCTTCTGATGAAGACCTCTTGGAAGCCATGATCAAGGTGTGTCCATTGACATGTCTTTCCTCCAGTTGGAAGCCATGATCAGTGTGGACGAGGATAGTTTATTCCTCTCTCAACCTCGTTAAAAAATGAAATTGGATAGTACGAGGAAAGTTCCTTTTACTGTGTCGACCTCGTTAAAAAACGAATCAGTTGTGCGAGGATAGTTCCTTTTACTGTGTTGACCTCATTAAAAAATGAATCAGTGAGTATGAGGATAGTTTCTTCTAGTCTCAACCTCGTTAAAAAATGAAACTGGAAGTCATGAGCATAGTTCCTTGTCTTGTGTCAAGCTCATTAAAAAATGAAACAAGGAGTTATGAGGATAGTTTGTTCCTCTCTCAACCTCGTTAAAAAATGAAATTGGATGGTACGAGGAAAGTTCCTTTTACTGTGTCAACCTCGTTAAAAAATGAATCAGTGTGTATGAGGACAGTTCTTTTCCTGTGTCAACCTCGTTAAAAAATGAACCAGGTACGAGGATAGTTTTTTCCTGTATCAACCTCGTTAAAAAATGAAATAGGCTGTAACGAGGAAATTTCCTTTTACTGTGTCAACCTCGTTAAAAAATGAATCAGTGTGTATGAGGACAGTTCTTTTCCTGTGTCAACCTCGTTAAAAAATGAACCAGGTACGAGGATAGTTTTTTCCTGTATCAACCTCGTTAAAAAATGAAACAGGTTGGTATGAGGATAGTTCTTTTACTGAGTCAACCTCATTAAAAAATGAATCAGGTAGATTTTAGGTTAAGTAGGTTGTAGAAAGTAGGGTTTTGAGGATAGTTCCTGTTACTGAGTCAACCTCATTAAAAAATGAATCAGGTATGAGGATAGTTCTTTTCTTGTGTCAACCTCCTTAAAAATGAAACAACTCCCTTTTCAAGTTAAATATTGAAAGTAAACCTTCATTTCATCCAGCCGGTTGAATGCAATGAAGCCTGGGGGGCATGTACCTTGCTTTGCATCATTATGCTGGGGGCATGCGAACTTTTTGAGCATAGTTCCTTGTCTTGTGTCACGCTCGTTAAAAAATGAAACAAGGAGCATTGAGCATAGTTTCTTGTCTTGTGTCAAGCTCATTAAAAAATGAAACAAGGGTAGGTTAAGTAGGTAGATTGTAGAGAGTAGTCATGAGCATAGTTCCTTATCTTGTGTCAAGCTCGTTTAAAAAATGAAACAAGGGTTTTGAGGATAGTTCTTTTCCTGTGTCAACCTCACTAAAAAATGAAACAACTCCCACAAGTCTTTCCAAGATCTTGAAAGTAAAGCTTCATTCCATCCACCTCATTGAATGCAATGAAGCTTGGGGGGGCATGCACCTCATTTTGCGTCATTATGCTGGGAGCATGTGAACTTATAACAAGCATAGTTTTTCGTTTCAAGCTTGCGTAAACATGAAACTGAATCCGAGCATAGTTCTTTTCCTGTGTCAAGCTCGTTAAAAATGAAACAAATCCTCCTCTACTTGAATCGAGATTTTGACTAGATCTTGTAAATGTTAAGTTGTATTTTTAGGTTAGTTACGTAATTTTAGGTCAGGTCTTTCAAATGATCTCGTAACTCAACCTTCATTTCATCCAACTGGTTGAATGAAAGGAAGCTGGGGGGCATGCGCTCTAGCAGTTGTGCTTAGGGGGCATAAAGCATAGTTTTCTCTCTGTTTCAAGCTTGTGTAAAAATGAAACTACTTTGAAGCATAGTTTTTATCTGTTTCAAGCTTTTGTAAAAATGAAACTTATTTCGAGTCAATTTCAATTATTTTCAAGACTCGTTAAACTCATGAAAATCTCGAGATTATTTTGCTATTTTTCATTCTCGTAAAACAAATGAAAATGCCGAGTTCTTTCCGTCTTTTCCTGCTCGTAAATTAAATTGAAAGTCGGCCATATGAGTACGTTTTTATCATTTTTTCGAACTCGTTAAAATTTACGAAAAATTGAAAACCATGAGTACATTTTTATCATTTTTTCGAACTCGTTAAAACTTACGAAAAAGTGAAACCTCAGATTCATCTTTTAAGCCCTTTTCTGACTCCTAAAATATGAAAAGATTGCCGAGCGTTTCTTTTACACTCGTTAAAACGGAATTAAAAGACGGTCCCCTTTTAGCTCTTTTCTGACCGCAAATCAGGAAAAGATTGCCGGGTTTTTGTCGTTTCAAACTCGATAAGGAAATAAAACGACGTGTCCTTGATCGCTTTTTACTTTTCAGGTCAACGACACTATTATGAAATTACTCCTTGGTCGCAAGATCAAGCGGTTCCCCCAGGTATTATTTTATACTTTTTCGGGCTTGAGGGACACAAATGTACGAAAAAGTTCAACGTGGAGTCTCCTTTAGTTTTTTCAGACTCTCTAAAATTGAAAAACGCCGAGTTTCTCCTATACTGGGCTCGTTAAACTTTTACAGTAGAGGACCTGTTCAATTACAAATAGGAACGAACCACTCCTTCCTAGGGTTCGAATTTAAACTAGGTTGGACTCGTCCGAAGGATGAGCTTATAATCAAGCATATGTTATCCTCCTCAAGCTTGTTAAAAATAAAGAGGTACTTGCCAGAAATGGTGGGGGAAAAGAGAGAAGAATGAACCTGTTTGTTACCTTTTGTCTCAAAAGAAACTTTATTACCACTCTTGAACACGACACTTTTTCATTCACCTGGGTTGGGAAATCTTTTACCTCACAGTTGATCAAACCACTTTGAAAGTCTTTAACCGGGTTCTGGGGATTAACTTTGAGTTATTCGTCACCAAGCCATCTGTCGTGTCGTTATGTGTTCAAGAGGTCTGCAAGCAAAACTTTCATCTGCAAAATACTTGTCATCCATTTGACCATCCCTGAGTCAGTCCTTACAGCAACATTTCTTCAACTTGAACAATGATTTCGTGTTGCGGGCTTGCCTGCAACGGGTCGCTTTCTATCGACATCGACACATTATCTAGAAAGATGACTTAGGAATTGACAGTACCTTGAAGTCTGCATGCATCAATGGCAGGTTTCTCGCCTTTGACGTCAGTTTACATCATTGACTTTCGATCAAAGGATTCCGTGAAGTGTTCGACATCAAAACATCTATTCACATTTCACGGGTTGTGCTTGGTACTTTGAGAACCATTGACATTACTGGTGGTCTCGCTCACGCTTGTTAACAGTTTACATCATCGACTGGTAATCAAGTGGTTTCTAACATGTTCGACATCAAATCATTTAATCACATGGCTAGAATCGTACCAATTCGGGAAGTAGAAGTGAAGACCCTGGATCTAGTTTCTACCATCCAGGCTGCGAGGAGTTTTGTATTCATTATCTATGTAGACTAATCATAAACAGATGGCTGCGTCCATACTGTGTCTACAAAAGTCTATAAAAATGATGTACTGCAAGATCATTCCTGTATCAGAGTAGTTAGTCCATTAGTTAAAGTTTTGAATCTGAGTATGGGAATGCCTACCTCAGTGATGATATAATCTTATACATGTATTTTGTGTTGAAAATTGCAGGTTCCAACCAGGTCATCCACAAGACAATCCTTGAAATGATAAAGCGCTTCACCCTTCCTAGAATTACAAAACCCTAATCTATTCCAGGCTTCGCACTTTAGGGGGCAATCTGTTACACTAAAAAATGTCACCATGACTATTTACAGTTAGTATGGCTCAATCAACAGTCATGCTACCCTCTTAGGCAAGTCTTATGCCTCTGCTATCCATCTCAAACTCAAAGAAGAGAGAAATTCTTGTAAAAAATGTGTTTATCTCTGGGGACGCAGGTTCTCTCAAGCCTTACCTGCGGGGACGCTCACAATGTTCACAAAGGCTACGTCCTTGGACGCTCTGTATGTTAAGGGACAGGTGCGTCCTTCTGTAAAAGGTAAAATGCGCAAGTTTCATCTTAAAAAAGTTACTTGTGGTTACTTCTAGAACTTTCTAGAGGTCGGTTTGATGAAATGGATGCGCCTCCAGTTGGTTCATGTATCCTATTAAGGAGGAACTTATCCCATCAATAAGGGAGCTATCCCACCCAAAGAGGGGAATTATCCCATTGATGGTGGACCTGAATAACCTCTTTACAGCACTATAAATAAAGGCATTGAGCCAGAGGGAGAGGAGGTTGAAAGCTATAGATTTCTAAGGGTAAATGCTGCAGGAATTAGGACTCCCATTTAGAAGCTTGTGAGGAGAGATTGTCATCTTTACTTGTTCTATTTGGAAGTGGGTGAGCTTTGTCAAAGTAGAGGAAGACTCTTGTGGACCCTGGAAGGAGCTTGCACAACACCAAGGCTCAGGTTGTAATGGTTCCTTTTGATTACCTTTAATGCAAATTGGTCCATTCTTCTCAATAACTTGTTGTTAATGGGTTATTTCATGTACTCCTTGGTCTATATGTTGAATATGCTTTGTTTTATGTTATAATCAGGTGCTATTTAATTGTTTGACTGTTGGTGATTACAGGTTTTGGAGAAAAGGAGGAGCTCATCCAGATCAACAAAGCTTGGACTTCTACAACAGCGTTTGGACAAAGGTAAGAACGAAACACTTGATTTCTCATATCATAACGTATGTTTAGAGAAGGATAGCTCCAGTTTGTTTTGTTTGTCATTAGAATGTCTTAGACTTCTAGGAAGGTCGGTTGTGTCCGCACTTTTGACTGATTCCGTGGCGGAAAAAGTCGTTTGTGCGGACACAACTGACCTCCCTAGGAGTCTAAACTCTCTAGCGACAAACAAGACAAAATGGAGCGATCTTTCTCTAAATACACCTTTTAAAACATGAAAACTACAAGTGTTTAGGCTTACCTTATTCCAAAACGCTATTGTTGTAGTCCGTCCTTGCCGATCCGGATGAGCTCCTCCTTCACATCAATTCCTGCAACCACAAACAATCAAACAATTACCAAGCACTTGCATCTCATATAATAAAACATATATTCAACATGCAGACCAAGGAACACATGAAATAACTCATTAACACAAGCTATTGAGAAGAATGGACCAATTTGCATTAAAGGTAATCAAAAGGAACCATTACAACCTGAGCCTTGGTGTTGTGCAAGCTCCTTCCAGGGTCCACAAGAGTCTTCCTCTACTTTGACAAAGCTCACCCACTTCCAAATAGAACAAGTAAAGATGACAATCTCTCCTCACAAGCTTCTAAATGGGAGTCCTAATTCCTGCAGCATTTACCCTTAGAAATCTATAGCTTTCAACCTCCTCTCCCTCTGGCTCAATGCCTTTATTTATAGTGCTGTAAAGAGGTTATTCAGGTCCACCATCAATGGGATAATTCCCCTCTTTGGGTGGGATAGCTCCTTTATTGATGGGATAAGTTCCTCCTTAATAGGGATACATGAACCAACTGGAGGCGCATCCATTTCATCAAACCGACCTCTAGAAAGTTCTAGAAGTAACCATAAGTAACTTTTTTAAGATGAAACTTGCGCATTTTGCCTTTTACAGAAGGACGCACCTGTCCCTTAACATATAGAGCGTCCAAGGACGCAGCCTTTGTGAACATTGTGAGCGTCCCCGCAGGTAAGGCTTGAGAGAACCTGCGTCCCCAGAGATAAACACATTTTTTACAAGACTTTCTCTCTTCTTTGAGTTTGAGATGGATAGCAGAGGCATAAGACTTGCCTAAGAGGGTAGCATGACTGTTGATTGAGCCATACTAACTGTAAATAGTCATGGTGACATTTTTTAGTGTAACAGTCATCCATTTACTCTTAAGGAGAAGATTGTTCATCCCATTCACTAAAGTTTATGATTACTCAGAGTGTAATTCTAAAATATTTGATATTAAAGATAAGAGGTCTTATTACAAGCCTGCTTACCATGTTCATAGGGAAATAGTTTAACCGACATTACCAATACTGCATACCAAACCAGGGTAACGGCTTAGAATTATAAGACAAGGGGTCTCATCACGAGCCAACTTGTTCGGTTAGATTACTACCAGTGAATGGCATTGTCAATAGCTGGCCACCAAACCAGGACAATGGCTTTTTATCTTATCAATAATAGAAAAAGGAAATGAAATACAAAATATGAAAACATGTTTTGAATTCATTCTGTTAATCACACTCTTAATTGGATGGGACAATCGACAATAACATGGTTAAAAGGTATCCCTGTCGAAACTATGAACGTTTGCTGGCAGCAGAGGCTCTACCTATGACAGATGAGTTCACTATAAAAGCTGAGTTGGAAAGGTTTTCTGTTTTGCCATTATAAACCAATAAAGGCCTATTTAAAACTTAGAATGTATCTATTTTCTTAAAAAAGAGAGGAAGTTAGCAAAATAGTTTCATTTCATTCGGAATGCATATATACCCATTTATATTAGAATTTTCCCTTTTGATTAGAACTCTATTTTGAAAAAGTTTAAGTATTACTATACTTTTCAGAGATAACTGTTTCATCCAGCGAATCGCCAATTGTTGTGCTCTACAACAACCCCCCCATTTCTTATCATTTATTCACAAAATTATCATATGAAATGGGTCCCTTTAGAGTTTGATTGGTATCAATAGTGTATTATTTAAAAAGGTCCGAAAACCAAAGGAAAATATTATATAAAACCTTTTTAAAAAACCCATTTTGATCAAATAAATCAATTCTTAATCATTGCGATAAAGCGATTGCAAGATCGCATATCGCAATGACATAAGGAGCATATGTAAATAACACATTGGTTTCCGCCGATGCGATATTGCTATCGGCGATCGGCAATACTCTATGCACATTTTAAAGAGCGCCCCCAGGTCATACCCCTGATGCGATGCGATATCGCAATCGGCAATCGGCGATACACTATCTATGCACATTGTAATGCCCATTCACCCATATGCGATGCGATTTCGCTATCGGCGATCGGTGGTATGCTATCCATATGTTTATATAATCCAAATTCTCTCGATGCGATGCGATATCGCTATTGGCGATCGGGGTTTCAAAATTGTCAACATAAGGTTTAAGTGTTCCCGACACCCGATTGCGATAAAGCGCAGTTTTCAAAAAAGCCGTTAAATGGAGGGATATTATGATTGAATCATATTTAAAGCTTAATCTGTTAAGCAATGATGCACCTGTGCCCAACCGCCAAAACATCCATAGCACGCTTAAACGGGTCATTCGGCCGAATAATGATATAATGGGCATTTAAGATTGGCAGGTTTTAAACGGCCATTTAATGTGATCGTAAGTCCTAAAATCCTCCCATGGATTGTGTCTGCGCCCATTTTAAAAGGCTAATCCCTTATTACGCATCAGTCATTATAGCTCATTACTTTGAAGTTTTCATTGCAATTCTCCGTGTTACGTTTATTTTCGCCTCTGTGTAGAATTCATTCCAAGGAGAAAGCTCAGGCAAAATGGGGAAGAAATCCAAGAAGACCACAGGCACTTCCGCTGCGCCAGCTGCAGGACAAGCTGCCACTGACAAAAATAAGGGATTGATATCTGATACTACATGTTTGGGTCTCGTCAGAACTACTTGGCAAGGCACCTACAACTTGATTGAAGCTGAAGAACCAGAAGCAACAACAGTACAAGCCACCGTGGATTTAACTCGGAAATCTGAGGGTACTCTTAAGGACTTAGCTGACTCCTTCCTTCACCGGATAGCAGCTAGGGAACAAATTCTCCCATACAAAGACGTAGTGCGGTGGGCAATTGAAGAAATCCCAATCCTGGATAGAACCTTCAACACCAGAGACGGGAGAATTTTCGGGTCATTCAGGGCGGATGATCTAAGGCAAATGTATCATTTTCCTGAGCCAGAGAAGATATATAATAAGGCATTCCTGGAGAAATTCGCAAACAAAAATGAAGTTGAATCCGAACCCATCCGTGATTGGAGACAAAATCCGGCAAAGCACAAACATGAGTCATTTGGTAAGTACTTAGTTGATTCCCTGGCTTCTCCTTATTGCTATGCTGGAATAATGATGTGTAGGTTATGGGGATTGCATGACTCTGCTAATTTTACCATAGAAATGGTTCCCCTAATGGAAGCAGCATGCAACAGTGTAATTATGGATTGGGCCACTATTCTTTCAGATAAGCTAGCCTCAGCTCTTCTTTAATTTAGGAGTAAGACCCGCATTTCTGAAAGGATAATTCCCCCATTCTATTACAGTTCCTATATATTAGATACTTTGTGTTTTAATTCTGAATTTCCTGTGCTCGGCTGGAGGTGGAAGCCACAAGACCCCATGCCTATTCACATATACCATCAGAAATTATGGAAGTCCTCCTATAAGCACCATTTGTACCAAGTCTGCAATGGTTTTATGTTACCTGTTCATTATTCTATTTTTGATAAACCTGCTCCCAAGATTTCTTATCAAGCTGAAATTGACTTAACCTCAATAGGAAGATGGTTCGGGGAGGAAAAATTCACTTATGTAAGAGTTTTCGGTAGCCAAGCCGATCCTCATGTTCTCCCTTTATACATACCAGATAAATTGTTGGCAAGAGAAATCTCTTACCAGATTATGGCTGAGAGTGTTACACAGACTCTCAAGAAGAATAAGAAGCAGGGCTGGCCCTCTTTTCCCTTGAGATGTGGTGTCTATACTCTGCATGATCTCAAACATGCAGAAAAGGAAGCCACGAAGATTAAATCATTGACTCTGGCGACTCTCCCAAATAGGCAGTTTGATCCAAACAAAGTTGCCTATACTGCACTAGAACAGGCCAAATTGACAAAATTTGATCATAAAGAAGATATGTTTGACGACCTGTTCTCTTCAGCTGAGACAATAAATCAGGTTAAAGCATTCGCCAAAGTGAAATATAATGATGAAGGGTTGACTGAATTTAATAAACTTAGAGAACAGAGGTTGCAAACTCTGCCTCTAGATTTACTAGCGACAACCCCAGCGACATCGTCAAGCGAGCCTGATCGGCAACAGTCAAAGGAACCTCCGGTTATAACAAAGGATCAGAAGAAGGAACATGAGGAAAAGCAGAAGAGAGAACAGGAAGAAAAGCAGAGAAAAGAAAAAGAAGAGAAGCAGAAGAGAGCGCAAGAGGAAAAACAGAGAAGAGAGAAAGAGGAAAAGCAAAAGAAAGAGCAAGAAGAAAGGCAAAAGAAAGAGCAAGAGGAGAAGCAGAAGACAGAGCAAGAAAAAGTGCGGAAGGAGTCCCAAGCTGAAAAGCAAAAAAAAACCACCATTGATGTCAATATAGATACTCATATTGACCCTAAATTGCTCCAGGAATGGAAGCAATTTGATTCCATCATCAGTGGGTTGGAATGTTCAAAGGACACAGACACTTCCAAGACAACGGATACACAGGATATCACTTCACCACAGGTTCTAAGTGGAACCAGCGGCCCACCCATTTCTAAAGAGGTTGAGATAATACCAAAGGACCCCTCCGACCAAATCATTTTGCAGGTAGAAGATATTCCTCCCCTGGATGTCTTCTACAGCCCAAGGCATAAAGCAGTGGTTAAACGACAAAGGAAAAGAAGAAGGACTGATCAACCTCCCCTTTTCCCAGAGCAAACTGTAACAGGCAATGTGGTTTGGAAGGAAGAATTTGACCCCTCCGATGACCTGAAAAAACTGTCACAGTATGTGGGAGCCTATTCGGCAGCGACAATTGATAAGGCATCAGAGGTAAGTCTTCTCCTGAAAACCAAGGATCAAGAGATTTTCTCATTACAGGCGCAGTTAGCTGAGACAAAGGATAAGGCAGAGCAAGCAGAGCAGCAATTGTTGACGCAACAGCAATTAAACAGTCAACTAACTCAACAATTGCAAGCAGAAAAGCAAAGGATCGACCAAAGCGCGATGCAGAAACAGAAAGAATTATCAGAGGCATTGGCACAATTGAAGGCAGCGAACGAGCAAATGATGAAAACAAAAGATGAGCAAATTGCTCAATTATCATCACATCTCGAGAAAACAAAGGGCGTTCCACAAGTGGCTGAATTTAGAGCAGAAGCATTACAAATAAACACTGCATTAATATCTCAAATTAAGCTTCTATGTCAACAAATCACCCAGGCAGAGCCACTATGCGAATTAACGGCATCCATAGGTAAGCAAGTAGACAAGGCCAGGACTGAATTAGATCAAGCTGAAGAAACGATAGCTGCATTTCTCGACTGGCAAGATTCTGATCAAGGGCAAGCAGTGAATTTACCAAGAATCTTAGAATCGCATAAAGATATACTCTTCACAGAATGGCAGTCACAGTTAATGAAAGCAGAGAGGGCAGTATCAAGATGCAAGTCAACTTCAAGCAATCTAGTTGAATTAGTCAATAACACCCTCTACTTGTCAAACATGATCTCCCAATGCACACCAGGAAAGTTGACAACGATAAAAACATTGGAGCAATCATGTTATCCAGATTTAGAGGAGAAGGGGAGATTAATTGCTGGAATTAACAGTTTAACCTGGGATACATATTGGTTCTTCCTGGTAAAGCCGCATTCACAGAGAGCCGCCCTCAAATGCCTAACGGATGCAATCGGGTATATTATTCTCGATATTCAGGATGCCACCTATGCTGCCCAGCTCAGCTCGCGCCTCAACAAACCACCTGAAATAGAGCCAATGCTTGCGATAAGTCAGCTCAGATTTAAAGGCAAGCAACCTACTTGATGAATCATGCCGCCGATTGCCAGATTGCTGAGGAAAATAGGATCAAAATTTATTGATACCAATTTAGTAGGATTTCTGTTTTATAGATAGATAGATTAATTAAGTATTTATAGACCCTTTCATTGTTTCTGAAAGGGTCGTAAAGTTTTGTACTAGACTTAAAGACTGAAGATTGCACTATTGTGCTTCAGTCAGTACTCTTTTATGAAACTGGACCAGTTGTTCTTAATTCGACAAGGAAGCTTTTTATGCAATTGTGCACTATTGTCTTTGTTGAGAATGTTTCTGCGTTGAAGGAAGAATTACAAGTAGCGATTGATATTGGGAGTGTCAAGCAGCTCATATGGTATTTCTATCTATGTCTGAATTCATTCCTTTCATATGAATTGTTATGTGATTATCCTTGCTATTATTGATTATATGCATGCGTTGTAACAGCAGATCTACATTCCTTCCACTATTGGATGTTTTATGATGTGCATTTCTTTTAATCATGTATATGTCAATGATATAAATGATAAGTGTGGTAATATCGCTTTAATCACTTTGCTTAACTATTTAAGCATAGTAATCATGAATGAAATAATGTCCATGTCTGTTAAATGGAGTCATCTATATGCCTGTTTATAGACTCAGACCATCAAGCGCTGCACTTTAAAGTTCAATAAGTTCCCGGGATAGGCCATAGTTATTGTATTCTTGTTAATAGATTTAGTTATTCGCCCATCACTAGCTTAGTTAATAAATCATCCATTCATCCTGTTTATCCACTTTTGGGAAACTGGTCCCATTATCCCCAGTCGGAGCCACTATTCCAAACGGAAAAGGAGTTGTACTAAGGTCCGGACCGGGTGATTATCCCCAATGTTGTTGCAGTGATTTTCGAGGCTTCAACAGGACCCTTTTCAGCAGAAGGAACAGAAGGTAAGGCTGCCCGTGGATATTTTCATTAATAGTTTACAGTTGGAAGCATGTATTGAGGAGTTGGGGCAGCAAATAGAGTTTGGTCTCTTCGATCCTATTGCAGTGTACATGTAAACATTTTTCAGTTTAAATGATAGATCAAATTGTCTTTTACACAACCAGAATCATTATGTATTGGTTGATATGGCATTATAGCATTACTTTATATATCAATTTTGTAGCAAAGTGTGTTAGATTTGTATATAAATAAGCTGCCCAAGGCAACATTTCAGTTTTCGGTATTTGTTTATGTACAAGTTGCAGTATGTATATGTTTTTGGATTGGTATGAGTTCTTTTGGGTTTGCAGTTGTTTGACCATCCATGCCCAATGGAAGAAGCACCATCTGATTTCCATATATCTATAGTTCTTGGAACCTCCAAGGAGCTACCATCTCCATTAGAGCCAATGTTAGTTCCAGTCTTCGCAGCTTGTCACCAGGGACCAACATTAGCTATTACTATGTCTGGTTTTGTTAGATGTTTTGCACATGATGTTCAGCACAAAACATGTCACAAGTGTGTCCATCAGAATAATCTCAGAAAAATATTTCCAATGGTATATCACACTCCCGTAACCGGTTCCTGGATTAGATGAAATGAATGAGTGATTCTTGGTTATGCATGTTTTGAGATCAGTTGCTGCACACAATGACAAGTTTAGTACAAAATCCGTTTCTGAAATAATGGTAAGGAATTTTTCAAAAGTGAAAGAGGTTTTTGTTCATAACATACTAAATAACAAAAAATTCATTCCGTTTATGCACATGTGCTACTATGTGGGAGATATACAGTGATATTTATAGCCTACATTAAAACAAAGCAAAATTTTCATATTTTTTACTGTTTTAGTCATTTTAGTGCGGGGCTATTTCACAACAGATAGAAAGTAATTTTTCAAAACCCAAAGAGGTTTTTTCTAAGCATGAGCCATATAACAAAAACCTCTTTCGATTTATTCACAGGTGTCATGGAGTGGGATATGTGACTAGATCTTTACAACTCATTTTCACAGATTTAAATTTCTAATGATTTTCTGTTTTAGAGATGATTTTGTAGAACAACTTTCGAGCTACTGGAAACGAATTTCCTAACTTTGAGAGAGGTTTTTCTCCAACATGAACTTATCTACAAAAACCTTTTTCCGTTTTGTAACAGGTGCTATGGTTTAGGATATATGAGTTCATATTCAACACATATTTTCAGAAATTCGGCCCAAGTTTAATGTAACTAATTTTATTTTGAAGAAAATGGTTGAGCTCAATCCCTTAGTACAAGGATGAGAAAATGTATATATTTTATGAATTTCATAGTGTAGGGGTTGGATTTTGGTAGAAGGTTTGACTATTGAGAAAACATTGAGCTTCATTGTACACTGATATTTTCATTTTGGCTAAGGAATTGAGACCAAGATTCGCAGCACTCTTTGGGATTCATGTGGCAATTTGTATTGGTACAGTGCTTCTCTTTGTAATTGTGAAGTTTGTTTATGTATGCCATCATCTATCTTATTTCTTCTGAACTAAACAAACAAGAGTGTAAGTAGAATTCATTGAAAGTGCAATGCTCTACTTGAAGTTTGCTTTAGTTGTTTGATGTTTTCAGCTGTTTGGGGAGGATTCTTGATTGCTCTTGCCCTTTTCAACACCTAACCTATCTTTTCCTTCCATCTCACTAAAATTTAAGTGCCAAAATTATTTCCTACCTTTCCCCATCGAGATTTCTGCAGAACTGAGCCTCAATCCCCACACCCATAAATTTGCCTTTCTCATTGATTCCAACAAAACCCCAAAAAAAACAAATCAAATCCTTGCACTTCATACCTAACCTAAAATTAGTTTTTATTTCAGTCATCTCAAGCCCCATTGATTATATTTTTTGAGATTGACCTGGAGAGAGCCCTCTCCTGTCCTCGTAGGGCTAGCTATGAGGCTGAGCGTGGTATGATGTTGGCCCTGGATCCTACCTATTCAGCCTGAGGTAAATCTAGATGCTAACATAGGGGATAGAGGAGACCCCATACCTACTCTAGATGTGTGCTCTAAGAATTCACTTTAGAAGGTGAAGAAAGTGGAGCGAATACATATTTCCCAAAAGACGTTGTCTAGGGGCTCAAAACGGCTCCGCAAGTTTAAGACCCGAAAAAATGCTAAAAATAGTAAACTCTGCTGTAATTAAGGAAACTAAAACACGGAAAGAAGCAATTGGGGGGGGGGGGGTCCAGGTGGAATTGGTGAGTGGCCACCAATATACACCTAGATCACCTCGTGCGGCCAATTGGCACTGATTTCATCAAAGCAGCTAATCCAGAATTTTGGCGTTTACAGGACAGTGTCAAGAGCTTTCTTTTCAAATTTCTCCATAAATACGTTGGCTACTATAGGGGATAGAGGAGACCCCATACCTACTCTAGATGTTTGCTCGAAGAATTAACCTTGGAAGGTGAATAGAGGAAAGAATACATATTTCCAAAAAAACGTCGTTTAGGGTCTCAAAATGACTCCCGAAGTTTAGGACCCAAAAAACTGCTAAAAATAGGAAACTTTGCTATAATTAAGGAAACTAAAAAACTGAAAGAAGCAATGGTGGGGGTCCAAGTGGAATTGGCGGGTGGCCACCAAAATCCATCTGGATCACCTCGTGTGGTCAATTGGAACTAATTTCATCAAAGAAGCTAATCCAGAATTTTGGCATTAACATGAAAGTGTCAAGAGCTTTCTTTTCAAATTTCTCCATAAATACGCTGGCTACTATAGGGGATAGAGGAGATCCCCTACCTACTCCAGATTTTTTCTTGAAGAATTCACCTTGGAAGGTGAATAAAGTGAAGCAAATACATATTTCCCAAAAAACGTCATTTAGGGCTTCAAAACCGCTTGGGAAATTTAGGACCCAAAAAATTGCTAAAAATAGTAAATTGTGCTATAATTAAGGAAACTAAAAAACTGAAAGAAGAAATGGTGGGGTTCAAGTGGAAGTGGCCGGGGGCCACCAATATCCACTTTGATCACCTCGTGTGGCCAATTGGCACTAATTTCATCAAAGAAGCTAATCTAGAATTTTGGCATTAACAGGAAAGTGTCAAGAGCTTTCTTTTCAAATTTCTCCATAAATAGGTTGGCCACTTTAGGGGATAGACGAGACCCCATACCTACTCCAGATGTTTGCTCGAATAATTCACCTTCTAAGGTAAAGAAAGTGGAGCGAATACATATTTCCCAAAAAAGGTCGTTTAGGGCCTCAAAACGACTCCCAAATTTTAGGACCCGAAAAAACTGCTAAAAATAGTAAACTGTGCTATAATTAAGGAAACTGAAAAACTGAAAGAAGCAATATTGGTGATCCAAATGGAATTGGTGGGCGGCCACCAATATCCACCTGGTTCACCTCGTGCGGCTAATTGGCAGTAATTTCATCAAAGAAGCTAATCTAGAATTTTGGCGTTAACAGGAAAGTGTGAAGAGAATTCTTTTCAAATTTCTCCATAAATAGGTTGGCCACTATAGGGGATAAAGGAGACCCCATACCTACTTCAGATGTTTGCTCAAAGAATTCACCCTGGAAGGTGAGGAAAATGGGGCGAATGAATATTTCCCAAAAAACGTCGTTTAGGGCATCAAAACGGCTCCGGAAGTTTAAGATCCGAAAAACTGCTAAAAATAGCAGACTGTGCTATAATTACGGAAACTAAAAAACTGAAAGAAGCAATGGTGGGGCTCTGAGTGGAATTGGTGTGTGGCCACTAATATCCACCTCGATCACCTCGTGCAGGCAATTGGAACTAATTTCATCAAAGAAGCTAATCTAGAATTTTGGCGTTAACAGGAAAGTGTGAAGAGCTTTCTTTTCAAATTTCTCCATAAATAGGTTGGCTACTATAGGGGATAGAGGAGACCCCATACATACTCCAGATGTTTGCTCGAAGAATTCACCTTGGAAGGTAAAGAAAGTGGAGCGAATACATATTTCACAAAAAACGTCATTTAGGGCTTCAAAACGGCACCAGAAGTTTAGGACCCGAAAAACTGGTAAAAATAGTAAACTGTGCTATAATTAAGGAAACTGAAAAACTGAAAGAAGAAGTGGTGAAGGTCCAAGTGAATTGGCGGGTGGCCACAAATATCCACCTAGATCACATCGTGCGGCTAATTGGCACTAATTTCATCAAAGAAGCTAATCTAGAATTTTAGCGTTAGTAGGAAAGTGTCAAGAGCTTTCTTTTCAAATCTCTCCATAAATAGGTTGGCTAATATAGGGGATAGAGTAGACCCCATACCTACTCTAAATTTTTTCTCGAAAAATTCAACTTAGAAGGTGAGGAGAGTGGAGCGAATACATATTTCCCAAAAAACGTGGTGTAGGGGTTCAAAATGGCTCCGGAAGTTCAGGACTCGAAAAACTGCTAAAAATAGTAAACTGTTATATAATTAAGGAAACCGAAAAACTGAAAGAAGCAATGGTGGGGTTCCAAGTGGAATTGGCGGGTGGCCACCAATATCCACCCGGATCACCTCGTGCAGAAAATTGACAATAATTTCATCCAAGAAGTTAATCTAGAATTTTGGCGTTAACAGGAAAGTGTTAAGAGCTTTCTTTTCATATTTCTACATAAATAGGTTGGCTACTATAGGGGATAGAGGAGACTCCATACCTACTCCAGATGTTTTCTCAAAAACTTAACCTTGGAAGGTGAAGAAAGTGGGGCGAATACATAGTTCGCAAAAAAAATCGTTTAGGGCCTCAAAACGGCTCTGGAAGTTTAGGACCCGAAAAACTGCTAAAAATAGTATACTCTGCTATAATTAAGGAAATTGAAAAATTGAAAGAAGCAATGGTAGGGGTCCATGTGGAATTGGCAGGTGGCCACCAATATCCACCTAGATCACCTCGTCTAGCTAATTGGCACTAATTTGATCAAAAAAGCTACTCTAGAATTTTTGCGCTAACAGGAAAGTGTCAAGAGCTTTCTTTTCAAATTTCTCCATAAATAGGTTGGCTACTATAGGGGATAGAGGATACCCCATACTTACGCCAGATGTTTTCTCGAATAATAAACTTTGGAAGGTGAAGAAAGTAGAGCAAATACATATTTTCCAAAAACGTCGTTTAGGGCCTCAAAACGGCTCTGGAAGTTTAGGACCCGAAAAACTGCTAAAAATAGTAGACTGTGCTATAATTAAGGAATCTGAAAAGATAAAAAAAGCAATGGTGGGGGTCCAAGTGGAATTGGCGGGTGGCCTCCAATATCCACCTGGATCACCTCGTGTGGGAAATTGGAACTAATTTCATCAAAGAAGCTAATCTAGAATTTTGGCGTTAACATGAAAGTGTCAAGAGCTTACTTTTCAAATTTCTTCTTAAATAGGTTGGCTACTATAGGGGATAGAGGAGACCCCATACCTACTCTAGATGTTTGCTCGAAGAATTCACCTTGGAAGGTGAAGAAAGTGGAGTGAATACATATTTCCAAAAAAACGTCATTTAGGGCTTCAAAACGGCTACAAAAGTTTAGGACCCGAAAGACCGCTAAAAATAGTAAATTGTGCTATAATTAAGGAAACTGAGAACTAAAAGAAGCAATGGTGGGGGTCCAAGTGGAATTGGCAGGTGACCACCAAAATCCACCTGGATCACCTCGTGCAGCCAGTTGTCATTAATTTCATCAAAGAAGCTAATATAGAATTTTGGCGTTAACAGGAAAGTGTCCAGAGCTTTCTTTTCAAATTACTCCATAAATAGGTTGGCTACTATAGGGGATAGAGGAGACCCCATACCTACTCTAGATGTTTTCTTGAAGAATTCACCTTAGAAAGTGAAGAGATTGGATCAAATATATATTTCCCAAAAAACGTCGTCTAGTGTTTCAAAATGGCTCCGAAAGTTTAGGACCCGAAAAGCTGCTAAAAATAGTAAACTGTGCTATAATTAAGGAAACTAAAAAACTGAAAGAAGCAATGGGGGAGTCCAAGTGGAATTGGTTGGTGGCCACTAATATACACCTGGATCACCATGTGCGACCAATTGGCACTAATTTCAACAAGGAAGCTAATCTAGAATTTTGGCGTTAACAAGAAGGTGTCAAGAGCTTTCTTTTCAAATTTTTCCATAAATAGGTTGGCTACTATAGGGGATAGAGAAGACACCATAGCTACTCCAGATGTTTGCTTCAAGAATTCACCTTGAAAAGTGAAGAAATTGGAGCGAATACATATTTTCCAAAAAACATCGTTTATGGCCTCAAAACGGCTCCCAAAGTTTAGGACTCGAAAAACTGCTAAAAATAGTAAACTATGCTATAATTATGGAAACTAACAAAATGAAAGAAGAAATGGTGGTGGTCCAAGTGGAATTGGTGGGTGGCCACGATTATCCACCTAGATCACCTCGTGCGGCCAATTGGCACTAATTTCATCAAAGAAGCTAATCTAGAATTTTACTGTTAACAGGAAAGTGCAAGAGCTTTCCTTTCATATTTTCCCAAAAATAGGTTGGCTACTATAGGAGATAGAAGGGACCCCATACCTACTTCAGATGTCTGCTCGAATAATTCACCATGGAAGGTGAAGAAAGTGGAGCGAATACATATTTCCCAAAAAATGTCGTTTAGAACCTCAAAACGGCTCCGGAAGTTTAGGACTCGAAAACTGCTAAAAATAGTAAATTGTGCTATAGTTATGGAAACTAAAAAAACTAAAAGAATCAATGGTGGGGTTCTAAGTGGAATTAGCTAGTCGCAATCAATATCCACCTGGATCACCTTGTGCAGCCAATTGGAACTAATTTCATCAAAGAAGCTAATCTAGAATTTTGGCATTAACAGGAAATTATTAAGAGCTTTCCTTTCAAATTTCTGCATAAATATGTTTGCTACTATAATGGATAGAGGAGACCGCATACCTACTCCAGATGTTTGCTCGAATAATTATCCTTGGTAGGTGAGCTAAGGGGAGCGAATACATATTACCCAAAAAACGTCGTTTAGGGCCTCAAAACAGCTCTAGAAGTTTAGGATCCGAAAAACTGTTGAAAATAGTAAATTGTGCTATAATTAAGGAAACTGAAAAACTGAAAGAAGCAATGGTGGGGGTCCAAGTGGAATTGGCGGTTGGCAACCAATATCTACATGGATCACCTGGTGCGGCTAATTGGCACTAATTTCATGAAAGAAGTTAATCTAGAATTTTGGCGTTAACAGGAAAGTGTCAAGAGCTTTCTTTTCAAATTTCTCCATAAATAGGTTGGCTACTATAGGGGATAGAGTAGACCCCATACCAACTCCAGATTTTTGCTCAAAGAATTCACTTTGGAAGGTGAAGAATGTGGGGCGAATACATATTTCCTAAAAAATGTCGTTTAGGGCCTCAAAACGGCTCTATAAGTTTAGGACCCGAAAAACTCGGAAAAATAGTAAACTGTGCTATAATTAAGGAAACTGAAAAACTGAAAGAAATAATGGTCGCAGTCTAAGTGGAATTGGCGGGTGGCCACCAATATCCAACTGGATCACCTCGTGCAACCAATTGGCACGAATTTTGTCAAAGAATTAATCTAGAATTTTGGAGTTAACAGGAAAGTGTTAAGAGTTTTCATTTCAAATTTCTCCATACCTACTCCTGATGTTTGCTTGAAGAATTCACATTGGATGGTGAACAAAGTGGGGCGGATACATTTTTCCCAAAAAACGTCGTTTAGGGCTTCAAAATGACTCCGGAAGTTTAGGACCTAAAAAACTGCTAAAAATAGTAAACTGTGCTATAATTAAGGAAACTGAAAAAATGAATGAAGCAATGGTGGGGGTCCAAGTGGAATTGGTAGGTGGCCACCAATATCCACCTAGATCACCTTGTGCAGTCAATTGACAATAATTTAATCAAAGAAGCTAATCTACAATTTTGGCGTTAACAGGAAAGTGTCAAGAGCTTTCTTTTGAAATTTCTCCATAAATAGATTGGCTACTACAAGGGATAGGGGAGACCCCATACCTACTCCAGATGTTTGCTCGAAGAATTCCTATTGGAAGGTGAAGAAATGGAAGCGACTACATATTTTCCACAAAACATCGTTTAGAGCTTCAAAACAACTCCGGAAGTTTAGGACCCGAAAAACTATTAAAAATAGTAAATTGTGTTATAATAGAGGAAACTGAAAAACTAAAAGAAGCAATGGTGGGGGTCCAAGTGGAATTGGCGGGTGGCCACCAATATCCACCTGGATCACCTCATGCGCTGAATTGGCACTAATTTCATCAAAGAAGCTAATCTAGAATTTTTGCGTTAACAGGAAAGTGTCAAGAGCTTTCTTTTCAAATTTCTCCATAGAGGTTGGCTATTGTAGGGGATAGAGGAGACCCCATACCTACTCTAGATGTTTGCTTGAAGAATTCACCTTGGAATGTGAAGAAGTTGGAGAAAATACATATTTCCCAAAAAACATCGTTTAGGGCCTCAAAACGGCTCCGAAGGTTTAGGACTCGAAAAACTGCTAAAAATAGTAAATTGTGCTATAATTAAGGAAACTGAAAAACTGAAAGAAACAATGGTAGGGTTCCAAGTGGAATTGGTGGGTGGCCACCAATATCTACATGGATCACCTGGTGCGGCGAATTGGCACTAATTTCAAAAAAGAAGTTAGTCTAGAATTTTGGTGTTAACAGGAAAGTGTCAAGAGCTTTCTTTTCAAATTTCTCCATAAATAGGTTGGCTACTATAGGGGATAGAGGAGACCCCATATGTACTCTAGATGTTTTCTCGAAGAAGTCACCTTGGAAGGTGAAGAATGTGGGGCGAATACATATTTCCTAAAAAACATCGTTTAGGGCCTCAAAACGGCTTTGGAAGTTTAGGACCCAAAAAACTGCTAAAAATAGTAAACTCTGCTATAATTAAGGAAACTGAAAAATTGAAAGAAGCAATGGTGGGGGTCCAAGTGGAATTGGCGGGAAGCCATCAATATCCAATTAGATCACCTCGTGCGGCCAAGTGGCACTAATTTCATCAAGAAAGCTAATCTAGAATTTTGTCGTTAATAAGAAAGTGTTAAGAGCTTTCTATTCAAATTTCTCGATAAATAGGATGGCAACTATAGGGGATAGAGGAGACCCCATACCTATTCCAGATGTTTGCTTGAAGAATTCACCTTGGATGGTGAAGAAAGTGGGGCGAATATATATTTCCCAAAAAACGTCGTTTAGGGCCTCAGAACGACTCTGGAATTTTGGGACCTGAAAAACTGCTAAAAATAGTAAACTGTGCTATAATTAAGGAAACTAAAAAAATGAAAAAAGCAATGGTGGGGGTCTAGGTGGAATTGGCTGGTGGCCACCTATAACCACCTGGATCTCCCCATGCAGCCAATTAGCAATAATTTAATCAAAGAAGCTAATCTAGAATTTTGGCGTTAACAAGAAAGTGTCAAGAGCTTTCTTTTCAAATTTCTCAATAAATAGGTTGGCTACTATAAGGGATAGGGGATACACCATACCTAATCTAGATGTTTGCTAGAAGAATTCACATTGGAAGGTGAATAATCTAAAGCGACTACATATTTTCCAAAAAACATCGTTTAGGGCTTCAAAACAGCTCCGGAAGTTTAGGAGCCGAAAAAATGCTAAAAATAGTAAACTGTGATATAATTGAGGAAACTAAAAATTTGAAAGAAGAAATGGTGGGAGTCCAAGTGGAATTGGCGGGTGGCCACCAACATCCACCTGGATCACCTCGTGCAGCCAATTGGCACTAATTTCATCAAAGAAGCTAATCTAGAATTTTGGCGTTAACAGGAAAGTGTGAAGAGCTTTCTTTTAAATTTATCCATAAATAAGTTGGCTACTATAGGGGATAGAGGAGACCCCATATCTACTCTAGATGTTTGTTCGAAGAATTCACCTTGGAAGGTGAAGAAAGTGGAGCAAATACATATTTCCCAAAAAACGTCGTTTAGGGGCTCAAAACGGCTCTGGAAGTTTAGGACCCGAAAAACTGCTAAAAATAGTAAATTGTGCTATAATTAAGGAAACTGAAAAAATGTAAGAAGCAATGGTGGGGGTCCAAGTGGAATTGGCAGGAGGCCACCAATATCCACCTTGATTACCTCGTGCGACCAATTGTCACTAATTTCATAATAGAAGCTAATCTAGAATTTTGGCTTTAATAGGAAAGTGTCAAGTTCTTTCTTTTCAAATTTCTCCATAAATAGGTTGGCTACTATAGGGGATAGAGGAGACCCCATACCTACTCTAGATGTTTGCTCTAAAAATTCACCTTGGTTGGTGAAGAAAGTGGAGCAAATACATATTTCCTAAAAAACGTCATTTAGGGCCTCAAAACAGCTCCGGAAGTTTAGGACCCGAAAAACTGCTAAAAATAGTAAAATGTGCTATAATTGAGGAAACTGAAAAACTGAAAGAAGCAATGGTGGGATTCCTAGTGGAATTCGCGGGTGGCCACCAATATCTACCTCGATCACCTTGTGCGGCCAATTGGCACTAATATCATCAAAGATGCTAATCTAGAATTTTGGCGTTAACAGGAAAGTCTCAAGAGCTTTCTTTTCAAATTTCTACATAAATAGGTCGGCTACTATAAGGGATAGAGGAGATCCCATACCTACTCTAGATGTTTGCTCTAAGAATTCACCTTGGAAGGTGAAGAAAGAGGAGCGAATACATATTTTCCGAAAAACGTCGTTCAGGGCCTCAAAATGGCTCTAGAAGTTTAGGACCCGACAAACTGAAAAACTAAAATAAGCAATGGTGGGGATCCAAGTGGAATTGGTGGGTGGCCACCAATATCCACCTCGATCACCTCTTGCGGCCAATTGCCACTAATTTCATCAAAGAAGCTAATCTAGAATTTTGGCGTTAACAGGAAAGTTTCAAGAGTTTTTTTTTTTTCAAACTCCTCCATAAATAGGTTGGCTACTATAGGGGATAGAGGATACCTCATACCTACTCCAAATGTTTGCTCAGAGAATTCACCATGGAAGGTGAAGTAAGTGCAGCGAATAAATATTTCATAAAAACGTCATTTAGGGCCTCAAAACGACTCCGAAAGTATAGGACCAGAAAAACTGAAAGAAGCAACGGTGGGGGTCCAAGTGGAATTGGCGGGTGGCCACCAATATCCACCTGGATCACCTCGTGCGGCCAACTGGCACTAATTTCATCAAAGAAGCTAATCTAGAATTTTGGAGTTAACAGGAAAGTGTCAAGAGCTTTCTTTTCAAATTTCTCCATAAATAGGTTGGCTACTATAGGTGATAGAGGAGACCCCATACCTACTCCATATGTTTTCATGAAGAATTCACCTTGGAACATGAAAAAGGTGGTGCGAATACATATTGCCCAAAAAATGTCGTTTAGGGCCTCAAAACAACTCCAGATAGTTAGCACCTGAAAAACTACTAAAAATAGTAAACTTTGCTATAATTAAGGAAACTGAAACACTGAAAGAAGCAATGGTGGGGGTCCTAGTGGAATTGGCAGGTTGCCACCAATATCCACCTCGATCACCTCATGCGGCCAATTGGCACTAATTTCATCAAAGAAGCTAATATGGAATTTTGGCATTAACAAGAAAGTCTCAAGAGCTTTCTTTTCAAATTTCTTCATAAATAGGTTGGCTACTATAGGGTATAGAGGAGACCCCATGCCTACTCTAGAAGTTTGCTCGAAGAATTCACCTTAGAAGATGAAGAAAGTGGAGCAAATACATATTTCCCAAAAAAACATTGTCTGGGACCTCAAAACGGCTCCGGAAGTTTAGGACCCGAAAAAACTGCTAAAAATAGTAAACTGTATTATAATTAAGGAAACTGAAAAACTAAAAGAACCAGTAGTGGGGATCGAAATGGAATTGGCGGGTGGCCACCAATGTACACCTGGATCACCTCATTCGGCCAATTGGTAGTAATTACATCAAATAAGCTAATCTAGAATTTCGGCGTTAACAGGGAAGTGTCAAGAGCTTTCTTTTCATATTCCTCCATATATAGGTTGGTTACTATAGGGGATAGAAGAGATCCCATACCTACTCTGGATGTTTGCTCGAAGAATTCACCTTGGAAGGTGAAGAAAGTGGAGCGAATAAATATTTCCCAAAAAACATCATTTAGGGTCTTAAAACGGCTCTGGAAGCTTAGGACGCAAAAAACTGGTAAAAATAGTAAACTGTGTTATAATTAAGAAAACTGAAAAACTTAAAGAAGCAATAGTTGGGATCCACGTGGAATTGGCGGGTGGCCACCAATATCCACCTGGGTCACCTCGTGCGGCTAATTGGCACTAATTTCATCAAAGAAGCTAATCTATAATTTTGCTGTTAATAGGAAAGTGTCAAGAGTTTCTCTTCAAGTTTCTCCATAAATAGGTTGGTTTCTATAGGGCAGAGAGGAGACCCCATACCTACTCCAGATGTTTACTGGAAGAATTCACCTTGGAAGGTGAAGAAAGTGGAGCGAATACATATTTTCCAAAAAACATCATTTAGGGTCTAAAAACGGCTCCGGAAGTTTAGGACCAAAAAACTGCTAAAAATAGTGAACTGTGCTATAATTAAGGAAACTAAAATACTGAAAGAAGCGATGGTGGGGGTCCAAGTGGAATTGGCGAGTGGCCAATAATATCCACCTGGATCAACTCATGCGACCAATTGCCAATAATATCATCAAAGAAGCTAATCTAGACTTTTGGCGTTGAAAGGAAAGTGTCAAGAGCTTTCTTTTCAAATTTCTTCATAAATAGGTTGGCTACTATAGGGGACAGAGGAGACCCCATACCTACTCCAACTGTTTGTTCGAAGAATTCAACTCAGAAGGTGAAGAAAGTGGAGCGAATACATATTACTCAAAAAACGTCGTTTAGGGCCTCAAAACGGCTCTGGAAGTTTATGACCCGAAAAACAGGAAAAAATAGTAAATTGTGTTATAATTAAGGAAACTAAAAAAATGAAAGAAGCAGTGGTGGGGGTTGAAGTGGAATTTGCGGGTGGCCACGAATATACACCTGGATCACCTTGTGCGGCTAATTGGCAGTAATTTAATCAAAGTATCTAATCTAGAATTTTGGCGCTAATAAGAAAGTGTCAAGAGCATTCTTTTCAAATTTCTGCATGAATAGGTTGGCTACTATAGGGGATAGAGGAGACCCCATACCTACTCCAGATGTTTGCTCGAAGAATTCACCTTGGAAGGTGACGAAAGTGGGGCGAATACGTATTTCCCAATAAACGTCGTTTAGGGCTTCAAAATGGTTTCAGAAGTTTAGGACTCGAAAAACTGCTAAAAATAGTAAACTATGTTATAATTAAGGAAACGAAAAACTAAAAAAATCAATGGTGGGGGTCCAAGAGGAATTGGTGGGTGGCCACTGATATCCACCTGGATCACCTCATGTGTCCAATTGGCACAAATTTTATCAAAGAAGCTAATCTAGAATTTTGGCGTTAACAGGAAAGTGTCAAGAGCTTTCTTTTCAAAAATTTCCATAAATAGGATGGCTACTATAGGGGATAGAGGAGACCCCATACCTATTCAAAATGTTTGCTCGAAGAATTCACCTTGGAAGGTGAAAAAGTGTGGTGAATACATATTTTACAAACAACGTCGTTTAGGACCCGAAAAACTGCTAAAAATAGTAAGTTGTGCTATAATTAAGGAAACTGAAAAACTGAAAGAAACAATGGTGAGGGTCCAAGTGGAATTGGCAGGTGGCCAATAATATCCACCTGGATCACATCATGCGACCAATTGGCACTAATTTCATCAAAGAAGCTAATATAGAATTTTGACGTTGACAGGAAAGTGTCAAGAGCTTTCTTTTCTAATTTCTCCATAAATAGGTTGGCCACTATAGGGGATAAAGGAGACCTCATACCTTCTCCAGATGTTTGCTCGAAAAGTTCACCTTGGAAGGTGAAGAAAGTTGAGGAAATCATATTTCTGAAGAAAAGTCGTTTAGTGCCTCAGAATGGTTCCGGAAGTTTAGGACCCAAAAAACTGCTAAAAATAGTAAATTGTGCTATAATAAGGAAACTGAAAAACTGAAAGAAGAAATGGTGGATCACCTCGTGCGACCAATTTGCACTAATCTCATCAAGGAAGCTAATCTAGAATTTTGGCGTTAATAGGAAACTGTCAAGACCTTTTTTTTCAAATTTCTCTATAAATAAGTTGGCTACTATAGGGGATAGCGGAGACCCCATAACTACTCTAGATGTTTTCTCAAAGATTTCACCTTGGAAGGTGAAGAAAGCGAAGCGCATACATATTTCCCAAAAAACGTCGTTTAGAGCATCAAAATGGCTGCAGAAGTTTAGGACCCGAAAAAATGCTAAAAATAGTAAACTGTGCTATAATTAAGGAAACTGAAAAAATGAAAGAAGCAATGATGGGGGTCAAAGTGCAATTGGCAGGTGGCCACCAATATCCACCTGGATCACCTCGTGCGGCCAATTGGCATTAATTTCATCAAAGAAGCTAATTTAGAATTTTGGAGTTAACAAGAAAGTGTCAAGAGCTTTTTTTTCAAATTTTTCCATAAATAGTTTGGCTATTATAGGGGATAGAGGAGACCCCATACCTAATCCAGATGATTGCTCGAAGAATTCACCTTGAAGGGTGAAGAAAGTGGAGCGAATACATATTTCCCAAAAAACATCTTTTAGGGCCTCAAAATGGCTCCGGAAGTTTGGGACTCAAAAAACTGTTAAAAATAGTAAACTGTGCTATAATTAAGGAAACTGAAAAACTGAAAGAAGCAATGGTGGGGTTACAAGTGGAAACTGCAGGTGGCCACCAATATCCACCTGGATCACCGCATGCGGCTAATTGGCACTAATTTCAACAAAGAAGCTAATCTAGAATTTTGGCGTTAAGAAGAAAGTTTCAAGAGCTTTCTTTTCAAATTTCTCCATAAATAGGTTGCCTACTATAGAGGATAGAGGAGACCCCATACCTACTCTAGATATTTTCTCAAAGGATTCACATTAGAAGGTGAAGAAAGTGGAGCGAATACTTATTTCCCAAAAAACGTTGTTTATGGCCTTAAAACGACTCTGGAAGTTTAGGACCCAAAAAACTGCTAAAAATAGTAAACTGTGATATAATTAAGGAAACTGAAAAACTCAATGAAGCAATGGTGGGGGTCCATGTGGAATTGGCTGGTGGCCACCAATATACACATGAATCACCTCATGTGGCTAATTGGCAGTAATTTAATCAAAGAAGTTAATCTAGAATTTTGACATTAACAAGAAAGTGTTAAGAGCATTCTTTTCAAATTTCTCCATAAATAGGTTGGCTACTATAGGGGATAGAGGAGACCCCATAATTATTCCACATTTTTTCTTGAAGAATTCACCTTGGAAGGTGAAGAAAGTGCTTCGAATAAGTATTTCCCAAAAAAGGTCGTTTAGGGCCTCAAAACGGTTCCAAAAGTTTATTATCCGAAAAATGGCTAAAAATAGTAAACTATGCAATAATTAAGGAAACTGAAAAGCTAAAAGAAGCAATGGTGGGGGTCGAAGTGGAATTTTCGGGTGACCACCAATATCCACTTGGGTCACTTCATGCATCCAATTGGCACTAATTTCATCAAAGAAGCTAATCTAGATTTTTGGCGTTAACAGGGAAGTGTCAAGAGCATTCTTTTCAAAATTCTCCATAAATAGGATGACTACTATAGGGGATAGAGGAGACCCCATACCTACTCCAGATGTTTTCTCGAAGAATTCACCTTAGAAGTTAAAGAAAGGGGGGCGAATACATATTTCCCAAAAAGCATTGTTTAGAGCCTCAAAACGGCTACGGATGTTTAGGACCCGAAAAATTGCTAAAAATAGTAAACAGTGCTATAATGAAGGAAACTAAAAAACAGAAAGAAGCAATTGTGGGGGTCCTAGTGGAATTGCTGGGTGGCCACCGATATCCACCTGGATGAATTCGTGCAACCAATTGGCACTAATTTTATCAAAGAAGCTAATCTAGACTTTTGGCGTTAACAGGGAAGTGTCAAGAGCTTTCTTTTCAAATTTCTCCATAAATATGTTGGCTACTATAGGGGATAGAGGAGAGCCCATACCTACTCTAGATGTTTGCTTGAGAATTCAACTCGGAAGGTGAAGAAAGTGGAGCAAATATATATTTCTCAAAAAGTGTTGTTTAGGGCCTCAAAAAGTCTCCGAAAGTTTAGGACCCGAAAAACTGCTAAAAATAGTAAACTGTGCTATAATTAAGGAAACTGAAAAACTGAAAGAAGCAAAGGTGGGGGTCCAAGTGAAATTGGCAGGTGGCTACCAATATCCACTTCGATCACCTCTTGTGGCCAGTTGGCACTAATTTCATCAAAGAAGCTAATCTAGAATTTTGGCGTTAACAGGAAAGTGTTAAGAGCTTTCTTTTCAAATTTCTCCATAAATAGATTGGCTACTATAGGGGATAGAGGAGACCCCATACCTACTCTAGATGTTTGCTCGAAGAATTCACCTTGGAAGGGGAAGAAAGTGGAGCAAATACGTATTTCCCAAAAAACGTTGTTTAGGGCCTCAAAACAGTTCCGGATGTTTAGGACCCAAAAAACTGCTAAAAATAGTAAATTGTGCTATACTTAAGGAAAATGAAAAACTGAAAGAAGCAATGGTGGGGTCCAAGTGGAATTTACGGGTGGCCACCAATATCCACTTCGATCACCTCGTGTGGCCAATTGGCACTAATTTCATCAAAGAAGCTAATCTAGAATTTTGGCGTTAACAGGAAAGTGTTAAGAGTTTTCATTTCAAATTTCTCCATAAATAGATTGGCTACTATAGGGGATAGAGGGGACCCCATACCTACTCCAGATGTTTGCTCGAAAAATTAGCCTTGGAAGGTGAAAAAAGTGGAGGGAATACATATTTGCCAGAAAATGTCGTTTAGGGCCTCAAAACGGCTCCGGAAGTTTAGGACCCGAAAAACTGCTAAAAATAGTAAACTATGCTATAATTAAGGAAACTGAAAGAAGCAATGGTGGGTGTCAAAGTTGAATTAGCGGTTGGCCACCAATATTCATCTAGATCACGACGTGCAGCCAATTGGCACTAATTTCATCAAAGAAACTAATCTGGAATTTTGGCGTTAACAGGAAAGTGTAAAGAGCTTTCTATTCAAATTTCTCCATAAATAGGTTGGCTACTATAGTGGATAGAGGATACCCCATACCTACTCCAGATGTTTGCTCGCAGAATTCACCTTGGAAGGTTAAGAAAGTGGAGCGAATACATATTTCGGAAAAAACGTTGTTTAGGGCCTCAAAACGGCTCCGGAAGTTTAAGACCTGAAAAAATGCTAAAAATAGTAAACTGTGCTATCATTAAGGAAAATGAAAAACTGAAAGAAGAAAGGGTGGGGGTCAAAGAGGAATTGGTGATCACCTCGTGCGGCTAATTGGCACTAAATTCATCAAAGAAGCTAATCTAGAATTTTGGAGTTAACAGAAAAGTGTCAACAACTTTCTTTTACAATTTCTCCATAAATAGGTTGGCTACTACAGGGGATAGAGGAGACCCCATACGTACTCCAGAACTTTGCTCAAAGAATTCACCTTGGAAGGTGAAGAAAGTGGAACGAATACATATTTCCCAAAAAACGTCGTCTAGGGCCTCAAAACATCTCCAGAAGTTTAGGACCCGAAAAACTGCTAAAAATAGTAAACTATGCTATAATTATGAAACTGAAAAATTGAAATAAGCAATGGTGAGGGTCCAAATGGAATTGGCAGGTGGCCACCAATATCCAACTGGATCACCTCATGCGGCCAATTGGCACTAATTTCATCAAAGAAGCTAATCTAGAACTTTTGCGTTAAAAGGAAAGTGTCAAGAGCTTTCTTTTCAAATTTCTCCATAAAAAGGTTGGCCACTATAGGGGATAGAGGAGACCCCATACCTACTCCAAATGTTTGCTCAAGGAATTCACCTTGGAAGGTGAAGAAAGTGGAGCGAATACATATTTCCCAAAAAACGTCGTTTAGGGCCTCGAAACGGCTCCGGAAATTTAGGACCCGAAAAACTGCTAAAAATAGTAAATTGTGCTATAATTAAGGAAACTGAAAAAGTTAAAGAAGCAATGGTGGGGTCCAAGAGGAATTGGCGGGTGGTGTTCAATATCCGTCTGGATCACCTCATGCTGCAAATTTGAACTAATTTCATCAAAGAAACTAATCTAGAATTTTGGCGTTAACAAGGAAGTGTCAAGAGCTTTTTTTTTAAATTTCTCCATAAATAGGTTGGCTACTATAGGGGATAGAGTAGACCACATACCTACCTCAGATGTTTGTTCGAGGAATTCATCTTGGAAGGTGAAGAAAGTCGAGCGAATATATATTTCCCAAAAAACATCATTTAGGGCCTCAAAACGGCTCAGGAAGATTGGGACCCAAAAAACTACTAAAAATAGTAAACTGTTCTATAATTAAGGAAACTGAAAAACTGAAAGAAGCAATGGTGGGGTACAAGAGGAATTGGCGGGAGGCCACCAATATGCACTTGGATCACCTCGTGAGGCCATTTGGCAATAATTTCATCGAAAAAGCTAATCTATAATTTTGGCGTTAACAAGAAAGTGTCAAGAGCTTACTTTTCAAATTTCTCCATAAATATGTTGGCTACTATAGGGGATAGAGGAGACCCCATACCTACTCTAGTTGTTTGCTTGAAGAATTCACTTTAGAATGTGAAGAAAGTGGAGCAAATACATATTTCCCAAGAAAAGTCGTCTAGGCACTTATAACGGCTCCGGAAGTTTAAGACTCGAAAAACTGTTAAAAATAGTAAACTATGATATAATTAAGGAAACTGAAAAACTGAAAGAAGCAATGGTGGGGGTCCAAGTGGAATTGGAAGGTGGCCACCAATATACACCTGGATCACCTTGTGCGGCTAATTGGCACTAATTTAATCAAATAAGCTAATCTAGAATTTTGGCGTTAACAAGAAAGTGTCAAGAGCATTATTTTCAAATTTCTCCATAAATAGGTTGGCTACTATAGGGGATAGAGTAGACCCCATACCTACTCCAGATGTTTGCTCAAAGAATTCACTTTGGAAGGTGAAGAAAGTGGGGCAAATATGTATTTCCCAAAAAACGTCGTTTAGGGCTTCAAAACAGTTCCGAAAGTTTAGGACCCGAAAAACTGCTAAAAATAGTAAACTATGCTATAATTAAGGAAACAGAAAAACTAAAAGAGGCAATGGTGGGGGTCCAAGTGGAATTAGCGGGTGGCCACTGATATCCACCTGGATCACCTCATGTGTCCAATTGGCACTAATTTCATCAAAGAAGCTAATCTAGAATTTTGGCGTTAACAACAAAGTGTCAAGAGCTTTCTTTTCAAATTTCTCCATAAATAGGATGGCTACTATAGGGGATAGAGGAGACCCTATACCTACTCAAAATGTTTGCTCGAAGAATTCACTTTGGAAGGTGAAGAATGTGGGGTGAATACATATTTCCCAAAAAACATCGTTGAGTGCCTCAAAACGGCTCTGAAAGTTTAGGACCCGAAAAACTGCTAAAAATAGTAAACTGTGCTATAATTAAGGAAACTGAAAAATTGAGAGAAGGAATGTTAGGGGTCCAAGTGGAATTGGCGGGTGGTAACCAAATTTCCACCTAGATCACCTCATGCAACCAATTGGCACTAATATCATCAAAGAAGCTAATCTAGACTATTGGCGTTGACAGGAATGTATCAAGAGCTTTCTTTTCAAATTTCTCCATAAATAGGTTGGTTGCTATAGCGGATAGAGGAGACCCCATACCTAGTCCAGATGTTTGTTTTAGGAATTGAACTCAAAAGGTGAATAAAGTGGAGCGAATATATATTTCTTAAAAAACATCGTTTAGGGCCTCAAACCGGCTCCGAAATTTTATGACCTGAAAACTGCTAAAAATAGTAAACTATGCTATAATTAAGGAAACTGAAGAATTCAAAAAATCAATGGTGGGGGTCCAAGTGGAATTTGAGGGTGGCCACCAATATACACCTGGATCACCTCGTGCAGCTAATTGGCACTAATTTAATCAAAGAATCTTATCTAGAATTTTGGCGTTAACAAGAAAGCGTCAAGAGCATTCTTTTCAAATTTCTGCATAAATAGGTTGGCTACTATAGGGGATAAAGGAGACCCCATACCTACTCCAGATGTTTGCTTGAAGAATTCACCTTGGAAGGTGAAGAAAGTGGGGCGAATACGTATTTCCCCAAAAAACGTCGTTCAGGGCTTCAAAACGTTTCCAGAAGTTTAGGACTCGAAAAACTGCTAAAAATAGTAAACTATGCTATAATTAAGGAAACCGAAAAATTGAAAGAAGCAATGGTTGAGGGCCAAGTGGAATTGGCGGCTAGCCACTGATATCCACCTAGATCACCTCATGTGTCCAATTGGCACAAATTTCATCAAAGAAGCTAATCTAGAACTTTGGCGTTAATAAGAAAGTGTCAAGAGCTTTCTTTTCAAATTTTTCTATAAATAGGATGGCTACTATAGGGGACAGAGGAGACCCCACACCTACTCAAAATGTTTTCTCGAAGAATTCACCTTGCAAGGTGAAAAAATTGGGGCGAATACATATTTCCAAAAAAACGTCGTTTAGGGCCTGAAAACGGCTCCGGAAGTTTAGGACCCGAAAAATTGCTAAAAATAGTAAGTTGTGCTATAATTAAGGAAACTGAAAAACTGAAAGAAGCAATGGTGAGGGTCCAAGTGGAATTGGTGGGTGGACAAAAATATCCACTTGGATCACATCATGCGACCAATTGACACTAATTTCATCAAAGAAGCAAATATAGAATTTTGGTGTTGACAGGAAAGTTGCAAGAGCCTTCTTTTCAAATTTATCCATAAATAGGTTGGCTAATATAGGGGATAGGGGAGACCCCATACCTACTCCAAATTCTTGCTCGAAGAATTCAACTCAAAAGGTGAGGAAAGTGGAGCCAATACACATTTCTCAAAAAACATTGTTTAGGGCCTCAAAACGGCTCCGAAAGTTTAGGCCCTGAAAAACTGCTAAAAATAGTAAACTGTGCAATAATTAAGGAAACTGAAAAACTGAAAGAAGCAATGCTAGGGGTCCAAGTGGAATTGGTGGGTGGACACCAATATCCACCAAGATCACCTCTTGCAGCCAATTGGCACTAATTTCATCAAGGAAGCTAATCTAGAATTTTGGCGTTAACAGTGAAGTGTCAAGAGCTTTCTTTTCAAATTGATCCATAAATAGGTTGGCTACCATAGGGGATAGAGGAGATCCCGTGCCTACTCCAAATGTTTGCTCGAAGAATTAACCTTGGAAGGTGAATAAAGTGGAGCGAACACATATTTTCCAAAAAACGTCGTTTAAGGCCTCGAAACACCGCCAGAAGTTTAAGACAAAAACTGCCAAAAATAGTAAACTTCGCTATAATTAAGGACACTGAAAAACTGAAAGAGGGAATGGTGGGGGTCCAAGTAGAATTGGCGGGTGGCCACCAATATACACCCGGATCACTTCGTGTGGCCAATTGGCACTAATTTCATCAAAGATGCTTATCTAGAATTTTGGCGTTAAGAAGAAAGTGTGAGCAGCTTTCTTTTCAAATTCCTCCATAAATAGGTTGGCTACTCTAGGGGATAGAGGAGACCCCATACCTACTCCAGATGTTTTCTCGATCAATTCCCCTTGGAAGGTGAAGAAAGTGGGGCGAATACATATTTCCCATAAAGCTTTGTTTACGGCCTCAAAACGGCACCAGAAATTTAGGACCTGAAAAACTAAAAGAAGAAATGGAAGGGGTCCAAGAGGAATTGGCGAGTGGCCACCAATTTTCACATGAATCACCTCGTGCGGCCAATTACCACTAATTTCATCAAAGAAGCTAATCTAGAATTTTGGCGTTTACAGGAAAGTGTCAAGAGCTTTCTTTTCAAAATTTCACCATAAATAGGATGGCTACTGTATGGGATAGAGGAGACCCCATACCTACTCCAGATGTTTGCTCGTAGAATTCACCTTCGAAGGTGAAGAAATTGGGGTAAATACATATTTCCCAAAAAATGTCGTTTATGGCTTAGAAACGGCTCCGTAAGTTTAGGACCCGAAAAAATGCTAAAAATAGTAAACTATGCTATAATTAAGAAAACTAAAAAACTGAAAGAAGCAATGGTGGGGGTCGAAGTGGAATTGGCAGGTGGCCACCAATATACACCTGGATTACCTCGTGTGGCCAATTGGCACTAATTTCATCAAAGACGCAAATCTAGAATTTTGGCATTAATAGGAAAGTGTCAAGAGCTTTCTTTTCAAATTTCTCCATAGATAGGTTGGCCACTATAGGGGACAGAGGAGACCCCATACCTACTCCAGATGTTTGCGCAAAAAATTCACCTTGGAAGGTGAAGAAAGTGGAGCGAATTCATATTTCCCAAAAAAAGTCGTTTAGCGCCTCAGAATGGCTCTGGAAGTTTAGGACCCGAAAAACTGCTAAAAATAGTAAATTGTGCTATAATTAAGGAAACTGAAAAACTGAAAGAAGAAATGGCAGGGGTCCAATTGGAATTGGAGGGTGGCCACCAGTAACTACCTGGATTACCTCGTGCGACCAATTTGCTCTAATCTCATCAAAGAAGCTAATCTAGAATTTTGGCGTTAACAGGAAAGTTTCAAGAGTTTTCTTTTGAAATTTCTCCATAAACAAGATGGCTACTATAGGGTATAGAGGAGACCCCATACCTACTCTAGATGTTTGCTCAAATAATTCACCTTGGAAGGTGAAGAAAGTGGAGCACACACATATTTCCCAAAAAACGTCGTTTAGGGCATCAAATCGGCTGCAAAAGTTTAGGACCCAAAATACTGCTAAAAATAGAAAACTGTGCTATAATTAAGGAAACTGAAAAACTGAAAAAAGCAATGATGGGGGTATAAGTGCAATTGGTGGGTGGCCATCAATATCCACCTGGATCACCTCGTGCGGCCAATTGGAATTAATTTCATCAAAGAAGCTAATCTAGAATTTTGGAGTTAACAGAAAAGTGTCAAGAGCTTTTTTTTGAAATTTCTCCATAAATAGGTTGGCTATTATAGGGGATAGAGGAGACCCCATATCTACTCTAGATGTTTGCTCGAAGAATTCACTTTGGAAGGTGAAGAAAGTGGAGTGAATACATATTTCCCAAAAAACGTCATTTAGGGCGTCAAAACGGTTATGGAAGTTTGGCACCCGAAAAACTGCTAAAAATAGTAAATTGTGCTATAATTAAGGAAACTAAAAAACTGAAAGAAAGAATGGTGGGGGTCCAAATGGAA
Source organism: Pinus tabuliformis (assembly GCA_031772625.1). Classification (NCBI taxonomy): domain Eukaryota; kingdom Viridiplantae; phylum Streptophyta; class Pinopsida; order Pinales; family Pinaceae; genus Pinus; species Pinus tabuliformis. The sequence continues at coordinate 391,659,549 of CM062813.1, forward strand.
TTGGCCGGTGGCCACCAATATCCACCTGGATCACCTTTTGCGGCCAATTGGAAATAATTTCAACAAAGAAGCTACTCTAGAATTTTGGCGTTAACAAGAAATTTTCAAGAGATTTCTTTTCAAATTTCTCCATAAATAGGTTGGCTACTATAGGGGATAGAGGAGACCCCATACCTACTCTAGATGTTCATTCAAAGGATTCACATTAGAAGGTGAAGAAAGTGGAGCAAATACATAATTCTAGAAAAAACTTTGTCTAGGGCTTTAAAACGGCTTCGGAAGTTTAGAACTCGAAAAACAGCTAAAAATAGTAAACAGTGATATAATTAAGGAAACTGAAAAAATGAAAGAAGCAATGGTGGGGTCCAAGTGGAATTGGCTGGGCCACCAATATACACCTGGATCACCTTGTGCAGCTAATTGGCACTAATTTAATCAAAGAAGTTAATCTAGAATTTTGGCATTAACAGGAAAGTGTCAAGAGCATTCTTTTCAAATTTCTCAATAAATAAGATGGCTACTATAGGAGATAGAGGAGACACGATACCTATTCCACATGTTTGCTCGAAGAATTCACCTTGGAAGGTGAAGAAAGTGGGGTGAATAAGTATTTCCCGAAAAAGGTCGTTTAGGGCCTCAAAACGGTTCCGGAAGTTTAGGACCCGAAAAACTGCTAAAAATAGTAAACTATGCTATAATTAAGGAAACTGAAAAACTGAAAGAAGCAATGGTGGGGGTCGAAGAGGAATTTTTGGGTGACCACTAATATCCACTGCGATCACCTCATGTGTCAAACTGGCACTAATTTAATCAAAGAAGCTAATCTAGATTTTTGGCGTTAACAGGAAAGTGTCAAAAGAATTGTTTTCAAAATTATCCATAAATAGGTTGGCTACTATAGGGGATAGAGGAGACCCGATACCTACTCTAGATTTTTGCTCGAATAATTCACCTTGGAAGGTGAAGAAAGTGGGGCAAATACATGTTTCCAAAAAAACGTCATTTAGAGCCTCAAAATGGTTCTGGAAGTTAAGGACCCGAAAAATGTTAAAAATATTAAACTGTGCTATAATTAAGGAAATTGAAAAAATGAAAGAAGCAATTGTGGGGGTCCAAGTGGAATTGCCGGGTCAACCTGGGTCACCTCGTGCAGCCAATTGGCACTAATTTCATCAAAGAAGCTAAATTTCTAGAATTTTTTTGTTAAGAGGAAAGTGTCAAGTGCTTTCTTTTAAAATTTCTCCATAAATAGGTTGGATATTATAGGGGATAGAGGAGACCCCATACGTACTCCAGATGTTTGCTCGAAGAATTCACCTTAGAAGGTGAAGAAAGTGGAGCGAATACATATTTCCCAAAAAATGTCGTTTGAGGCCTCAAAACGGCTTCGGAAGTTTAGGACCCAAAAAACTGCTAAAAATAGTAAACTGTGCTATAGTTAAGGAAACTAAAAAACTGAAGTAAGAAATGGTCGAGGTCCAAGTTGAGTTTGCGGGTGGCAACCAATATCCACTTAGATCACCTTGTGTGGAAAATTGGCACTAATTTCATCAAAGAAGCTAATCTAGAATTTTGGCTTTAACAGGGAAGTGTCAAGAGCTTTCTTTTCAAATTTCTCCATAAATATGTTGGCCACTATAGGAGATAGAGGAGACACCATAATTACTCCAGATGTTTGCTTGAAGAATTCACCTTGGAAGGTGAAGAAAGTGGAGTGAATACATATTTCACAAAAAAACGTCATTCAGGGCCTCAAAATGGCTCCGCAAGTTTAGGACCCAAAAAACTGCTAAAAATAATAATCTGTGCTATAATTAAGGAAACTGAAAAACTAAAAGAAGCAATGGTGGGGATCCAAGTGGAATTGGAGGGAGGCCACCAATATCCACCTGGATCACCTCGTGCGGCCAAGTGGCACTAATTTCATCAAGAAAGCTAATCTAGAATTTTGGCATTAACAGGAAAGTGTTAAGAGCTTTCTTTTCAAATTTCTCCACAAATAGGTTGGTTGCTATAGGGGATAGAGGAGACCCTGTACCTACTCCAAATGTTTGGTCGAAGAATTCACCTTGGATGGTGAAGAATGTTGAGCAAATACATATTTCCCAAAAAATGTTGTTTAGGGCCTGAAAATGGCTCCGGAAGTTTAGAACCCGAAAAACTGTTAAAAATATTAAACTGTGCTATAACTGGGGAAACTGGAAAAAAAAAAAAAAAAAAACAATGGTGGGGGTCCAAATTGAATTGGCAGGTGGCCTCGAATATCCACCTGGATCACCTCTACAGCAATTTAGCACCAATTTCATCAAGGAAGCTATTATAGAATTTTGGCATTAACAGGAAAGTGTCAAGAGTTTTCTTTTCAAATTTCTCCATAAATATGTTGGCTACTGTTGGGGATGCAAGAGACCCCATACCTACTCCAGATGTTTGCTCGAAGAATTCACCTTGGAAGGTGAAGAAAGTGGGGTGGATATATATTTCCCAAAAAACGTCGTTTAAGGCCTCAAAATGGCTCTGGAACTTTAGGACCCAAAAAACATCTAAAAATACTAAATTGTGCTATAACTAAGGAAACTGAGAAACTGAAAGAAGCAACGGTGGGGGTCCAGGTGGAATTGGTAGGTGGCCACAATATCCACCTAGATAACCTCATGCGGCCAATGAGCACTAATTTCATCAAAGAAACTAATCTAGAATTTTGGCGTTAACACGAAAGTGTCGGGACCCTTTTTTTCAAATTTCTCCATAAATAGGTTGGATACTATAGGAGATAGAGGAGACCCCATACCTACTCCAAATGTTTGCTCAAAGAATTCACCTTGGAAGGTGAAGAAAGTGGAGCGCATACATATTTTCCAAAAAACGTCGTTTAAGGCCTCAAAACGGCTCTGGAAGTTTAGGATCCGAAAATCTGCTAAAAATAGTAAATTGCGCTAAAATTAAGCAAACTGAAAAACTGAAAGAAGAAATGGTGGGGTTCCAAGTGGAATTGGTGGGTGGCAACCAATATCCACCTGGATCACCTCGTGCGACCAATTGGCACTAATTTCATCAAAGAAGCTAATCTAGAAATTTGGTGTTAACAAGAGAGTGTTAAGAGCTTTCTTTTCAAATTTCTCTATAAATAGGTTGGCTACTATAGGGGATAGAGGAGACCCCATACCTACTCCAGATGTTTGCTCGAAGAATTCAACTTGGAAGGTGAAGAAAGTGGGGCAAATACGTATTTCCCAAAAAACATTATTTAGGGCCTCAAAACAGTTCCGGAAGTTTAGGACCCAAAAAACTGTTAAAAATAGTAAACTGTGCTATAATTAAGGAAACTGAAAAACTGAAAGAAGCAATGGTGGGGGTCCAAGTAGAATTAGTGGGTTGTTGCCAATATACACCTCGATCACCTCATGCGGCCAATTGGCACTAATTTCATTAAATAATCGAATCTAGAGTTTTAGCGTTAACAGGAAGGTGTCAAGAGCTTTCTTTTGAAATTTTGCTATAAATAGGTTGGCCAATATAGGGGACAGAGGAGACCCAAGACCTACTCCAGATGTTTGCTCGAAGAATTCAAATTGCAAGGAGAAGAAAGTGGAGTGAATACATATTTCCCAAAAAACGTCGTTCAGCGCCTCAGGACGGCTCCGGAAGTTTAGGACCTGTAAAACTGCTAAAAATAGTAAACTGTGCTATAATTAAGGAAACTAGAAAACTGAAAGAAGAAATGGTGGGGGTCCAAGTGGAATTTGCGGGTGGCCACCAATATCCACTTGAATCACCTCGTGCGGCCAATTTTCACTAATTTCATCAAAGAAGCTAATCTAGAATTTTGACGTTAACAGTAATGTGTCCAGAGCTTCTTCATAAATATGTTGGCTACAATAGGGGATAGAGTAGACCCCATACCTACTCCAGATGTTTGCTCGAGGAATTCAACTTAGAAGGTGAAGAAAGTGGAGTGAATACATATTTCCCAAAAAACGTCGTTTAGGGCCTCAAATGGCTCCGGAAGTTTTAGACACAAAAAACTCCTAAAAATAGTAAACTGTGCTATAATTAAGGAAACTGAAAGAAGCGGAATTGGCGGGTGGCCACCAATATCCACTTGGATCACCTCGTGCAGTGAATTGGCACTAATTTCATCAAAGAAGCTAATCTAGAAATTTGGCGCAAATAGGAAAGTGTCGAGAGCTTTCTTTTTCAAATTTCTCCATAAATAGGTTCGTTACTATAGGGGATAGAGTAGACCTGTTACCTACTCCAGATGTTTGCTCGAAGAATTCACCTTGGAAGGTGAAGAAAGTGGAGCAAATACATATTTCCCAAAAAACGTTGTTTAGGTCCTCAAAACAGCTCAAGAAGTTTGGGACCTGGAAAATTGCTAAAAATAGTAAACTGTGCTATAATTAAGGAAACTAAAAAACTAAAAGAATCAATGGTGGGGGTTCAAGTGGAATTGTCTGGTGGACATCAATATCCACCTGGACCACCTCATGCGGCCAATTGGCACTAATTTCATCAAAGAAGCTAATCTAGAATTTTGGCGTTAACACAAAAGTGTCAAGAGCTTTCTTTTCAAATTTATCCATAAATAGGTTGGCTACTATAGGGGATAGAGGAGACCCCATACCTACTCCAAATGTTTGGTCGAAAGATTCACCTTAGAAGGTGAAGAAATTGGAGCTAATACATATTTCCTAAAAAACATCGTTTAGGGCCTCAAAACGGCTCCGGAAGTTTAGGACCCGACAAACTGCTAAAAATAGTAAACTGTGCTATAATTAAGGAAACTAAAAAACTGAAATAAGCAATAGTGGGGGTCCAAGTGGAATTGGCCAGTGGCCACATTTATCCACCTGGATGACCTCTTGTGGCCAATTGGCACTAATTTCATCAAAGAAGCTAATCTAAAATTTTGGCGTTAACAGGAATGTGTCAAGAGCTTTCTTTTCAAATTTCTTCATAAATAGGTTGGCTACTACAGCGGATAGAGGAGACCCCATACCCACTGCAGATTTTTTCTCAAGGAATTCACCTTGGAAGGTGAAGAAAGTGGAGAAAATACATATTTCCCAAAAGACGTTGTTTAGGGCCTAAAATCAGCTCCGGAAGTTTAGGACCTGAAAAACTGTTAAAAATAGTAAGCTGTGCTATAATTAAGGAAACTGAAAAACTGAAAGAAGCAATTGTGGGGGTCAAAGTGGAATTGGTGGGTGGCCACCAATATCCACTTGGATCACCTCGTGCGGCCAATTAGTACTAATTTCATCAAAGAAGCTAATCTAGAATTTTGGTGTTAACAAGGAAGTGTCAAGAGCTTTCTTTTCAAATTTCTCCATAAATAGGTTGGCTACTATAGGGGATAGAGGAGACCCCATACCTACTCCAGACGTTTGCTCGAATAATTCACCTTGCAAGGTGAAGAAAGTGGAGCGAACACATATTTCCCAAAAAACGTCGTTGAGGGCCTCAAAACGACTCCGGAAATTTAGGACTCGAAAAACTACTAAAAATAGTAAATTGTGCTATAATTGAGGAAACTGAAAAACTGAAAGAAGCAATGGTGGAGGTTCAAGTGGAATTGGAGGGTGGCCACCAATATCCACCTGGATCACCTCGTGTGGCCAATTAGCACTAATTTCATCAAAGAAGCTAATCTAGAATTTTGGCGTTAACAGGAAAGTGTCAAGAGCTTTCTTTTCAAATTTCTCCATAAATAGGTTGGCTACTATAGCGAATAGAGGAGACCCCATACCTACTCCAGATGTTTGCTTCAATCATTCACCTTGGAAGCTGAAGAAAGTGGAGCGAATACATATTTCCCAAAAAATGTCGTTTAGGGCCTCAAAACAGCTCCCTAAGTTTAGGACCCGAAAAACTGCTAAAAATAGTAAATTGTGCTACAATTAAGGAAACTCCAAAACTGAAAGAAGCAATAATGGGGGTCCAAGTGGAAATGGCGGGTGGCCATCAATATCCATCTGGATCACCTCGTGCAGCTCATTGGCACTAATTTCATCAAAGAAGCTAATCTAGAATTTTGGCATTAACAGAAAAGTGTCAAGAGCTTTCTTTTCAACTTTACCCATAAATAGGTTGGCTACTATAGGGGATAGAGGAGACCCCATACCTACTCTATATGTTTGCTCAAAGAATTCACCTTGGAAGGTGAAGAAAGTGGGGCGAATACATATTTCCCAAAAAATGTCATTTAGGGCCTCAAAACGGCTCTGAAAGTTTAGGACCCGAAAAATTGCTAAAAATAGTAAAATGTGCTATAATTAAAGAAACTAAAAAACTAAAAGAAGCAATGGTGGGGGTCGAAGTGGAATTGGTGGGTGGCGACCAATATGCATCTAGATCACCTCATGCGGCCAATTGGCACTAATTTCAACAAAAAAGCTAATCTAGTATTTTGGCGTTAATAGGAAAGTGTCAAGAGCTTTCTTTTCAAATTTCTCCATAAATAGGTTGGCTACTATAAGGAATAGATGAGACCCCATACCTACTCTAGATGTTTGCTCGAAGAATTAAACTCGGAAGGTGAAGAAAGTGGAGCGAATACATATTTCCCAAAAAATGTCGTTTAGGGCCTCAAAACGGCTCCGGAAGTTTAGGATCCGAAAAACTACTAAAAATAGTAAATTGTTCTATAGTTAAGAAACTGAAAAACGGAAAGAAGCAATGGTGGGGGTCCAAGTGGAATTGTGGGTGACCACCAATATCCACTTGGATCACCTCGTGTGGCCAATTGGCACTAATTTCATCAAAGAAGCTAATATAGAATTTTGGCGTTAACAAGAAGGTGTCAAGAGCTTTCTTTTCAAATTTTTCCATAAATAGATTGGCTATTGTAGGGGATAGATGAGACCCCATACCTACTCCAGATGTTTGCTCAAAGAATTGACCTTGGAAGGTGAAGAAAGTGCGGCGAATACATATTTCCCAAAAAACGTCGTTTAGGGCCTCAAAACGGCTCCGGAAGTTTAGGACCCAAAAAACTGCTAAAAATAGTAAACTGTGCTATAATTAAGGAAACTAAAAAACCGAAAGAAGAAATGCTGGGGGTCCAAGTGGAATTGGCGGTTGGCCACCAATATCCACCTGGATCACCTCGTGTGGCCAATTGGCACTAATTTCTTTTTTTTTGCTAAAGCAAGTGTCATGCCTTCTTTTTCATTAAATCAAACATAATTTACAATATTTACACATTTCCACCAAATTGTGTGGTACAAGGCAAAATAGGAAGAAGTCCTATAGAATCTAAGCCCTCCATCCGAAAAATTTCCCGCTAAACACCTTTGAGTACCGACAACAACAAGCTACTTGAGTTGCAGGTCACATGAGCCCTCCCTATGAAAACCCATGCAAGCAAACCCTTGATTTGCCTTTTAATCACAGCCATCCAATTTTCTTTTTAAATGCTACACTAGAGATACATATCGCTTCATAAAGGATCAAGATGTTTAACCCCCCGACACCACCAAACCGCACGCACAATCCTGATCGTAGATGGGGCTTGAAAAGATCGAACGGTGGAGTTGAAAATCTTGCGCCATAAATCATCGAAGTTTATTGTGCGATGAGGGTGGTTTTCATACCCGTCCCTCATCGACGTATCAAGTGTTGTAAGGTATCACTGCTTAGAATTCGAAACCACCTTCGCTTTGAAAGCGGTGCGATCGCACCGAAACCACACGAGAGGTGGTTTCGTCTCCCAACACTGGAAAAAATGGGAAGTGTTGCCTCCAAAACGGTTATTGTTCGCGACCTTTCTATTGAAAGAAGCAATGGTAGGGGTCAAAGTGGAGTTGGTGGGTGGCCACCAATATCCACTTGGATAACCTCGTGTGGCCAATTGGCACTAATTTCATCAAAGAAGCTAACCTAGAATTTTGGCATTAAGAGGAAAGTGTCAAAAGTTTTATTTTCAAATTTCTCCATAAATAGGTTGGCTACTATAGGGGATAGAGGAGACCCCATACCTACTCCATATTTCTTCTGGTAGAATTCACCTTGAAAGATGAAGAAAGTGGAGCGAATAAATATTTCCCAAAAAACATCGTCTAGGGCCTCAAAACGACTTCGGAAGTTTAGGACATGAAAAACTGATAAAAATAGCAAACTGTGCTATAATTAAGGAAACTGAAAAACTGAAAGAAGCAATGGTGGGAGTCCATTGGAATTGGAAGGTGGCCACCAATATCCACCTAGATCACCTCGTTCAACCAATTGGCACTAATTTCATCAAAGAAGCTAATCTAGAATTTTGGCATTAACAAGAAAGTGTCAAGAGTTTTCTTTTCAAATTTCTCCATAAATAGGTTGGCTACTAAAGGGCATAGAGGAAACCCCATACCTACTACAGATGTTTGCTCAAAGAATTTACCTTGGAAGGTGAAGAAAGTGGGGCGAATACATATTTCCCAAAAACGTCGTTTAGGGCCTCAAAACGACTCCGGAAGTTTAGGACCCGAAAAACTGCTAAAAATAGTAAACTGTGCTATAATTAATGAAACTGAAAAACTAAAAGAAGAAATGATGGGAGTCCAAGTGAAATTGGTGGGTGGCCACCAATATCCACCTGGATCACCTTGTGCAGCCAATTGACACTAATTTGGTCAAAGAAGCTAATCTAGAATTTTGGCGTTAACAGGAAAGTGTCAAGAGATTTCTTTTCAAATTTCTCAATAAATAGGTTCGCTACTATAGGGGATAGAGGAGACTCTATACTTACTCCAGTTGTTTGCTCGAAGAATTCACCTTGGAAGGTGAAGAAAGTGGAGCGAATACATATTTCCCAAAAAACGTTATTCAGGGTCTTAAAACGGCTACGCAAGTTTAGGACCTGAAAAACTGCTAAAAATAGTAAACTTTGCTATAATTAAGGAAACTGAAAAACTGAAAGAAGCAATGGTGGGGGTCAAGTGGAATTGGCGGGTGGCCACCAATATCCACCTGGATCACCTCATGTAGCCAATTGGCACTAATTTCATTAAAGAAGCTAATCTGGAATTTTGGCGTTAACAAGAAAGTGTCAAGAGCTTTCTTTTCAAATTTCTCAATAAATAGGTTGGCTACTATATGGGATAGATGAGACCCCATACCTACTCTAGATGTTTGATCGAAGAATTCACCTTGGAAGGTATAGAAAATGAAGCAAATACATATTTACCAAAAAAAGTCGTTTAGGGCCTCAAAACGGCTCTCGAAGTTTAGGACCCGAAAAACTAATAAAAAAAGTAAACTGTGCTATAATTAAGGAAACTAAAAAACTGAGAAAAGAAATGGTGGGGGTCCAAGTGGAATTGGCGGGTGGCCACCAATATCTAGCTGGATCACCTCGCGTGGCCAATTGGCACTAATTTCATCAAAGTAGCTAATCTAGAATTTTGGCGTAAATAGGAAAGTGTCAAGAGCTTTCTTTTCAAATTTCTCCATAAATAGGTTGGCTACTATAGGGGATAGTGGAGACCCCATACCTACTCCAGATGTTTTCTCGAAGAATTCACCTTAGAAGGTGAAGAAAGTGGAGCGAATACATATTTCCCAAAAAACGTCGTTTAGGGCCTCAAAACGGCTCCAGAATTTTAGGACCCGAAAAACTGCTAAAAATAGTAAACTGTGCTATAATTAAGGAAACTGAAAAACTGAAAGAAGCAATGGTGGGGGTCCAAGTGGAATTGGTGGGTGGCCACCAACATCCACCTGGATCAATTCGTGTAGCCAATTGGCTCTGATTTCATCAAAGAAGCTAATCTAAAATTTTGGCGTTAACAGGAAAGTGTCAAGAGATTTCTTTTGAAATTTCTCCATAAATAGGTTGGCTATTATAGGGTATAGAGGAGACCCCATACCTACTCTAGATGTTTGCTCAAATAATTCACCTTGGAAGGTGAAGAAAGTGGAGCGAATACATATTTCTCAAAAAGCGTCGTTTATTGCTTCAAAATAGCTTCGGAAGTTTAGGACCCGAAAAACTGCCAAAAATAGTAAATTACGCTATAATTAAGGAACCTAAAAAACTGAATGGAGCAATGGTGGGGGTCCAAGTGGAATTGGCGTGTGGCCACCAATATCCATCTGGATCACCTCGTGCAGCCAATTGGCACTAATCTCATAAAAGAAGCTAATCTAGAATTTTGGCGTTAACAAGAAAGTGCCAATAACTTTCTTTTCAAATTCCTCCATAAATAGGTCGGCCACTATAGGGGATAGATGAGACCCCATACCTGCTCCAGATGTTTGCTCGAAGAATTCACCTTGGAAGGTGAAGAAAGGGGAGTGAATACATATTTCCCAAAAAACGTTGTTTCGGGCCTCAAAACGGCTCCAGAAGTTTAGGACCCGAAAAACTACTAAAAGTAGTAAATTGTGTTATAATTAAGGAAACTAAAAAACTGAAAGAAGCAATGGTGGGGTTCCAAGTGGAATTGGCGGGTGGCCACCAATATCCAGCTGGATCACCTCCCGTGGCCAATTGGGACTAATTTCATCAAAGAAGCTAATCTAGAATTTTGGCGTTAACAGGAAAGTGTCAAGAGATTTCTTTTCAAATTTCTCCATAAATAGGTTGGCTACTATAGGGGATAGATGAGACCCTATACTTACTCCAGATGTTTGCTTGAATAATTCACATTGGAAGGTGAAGAAAGTGGAGCGAACACATATTTCCCAAAAAACATCTTTTAGGGCCTCAAAACGGCTCTAGAAGTTTAGGACCCAAAAAACTGCTAAAAATAGTAAATTGTGCTATAATTAATAAAACTGAAAAACTGAAAGAAGCAATGGTGGGAGTCGAAGTGGAATTAGTCGGTGGCCACCAATATCCACCTGGATCACTTCGTGCAGCCAATTGACACTAATTTCATCAAAGAAGCTAATCTAGAATTTTGGCGTTAACAGGAAAGTGTCAAGAGCTTTCTTTTCAAATTTCTCCATAAATAGGTGGGCTACTATAGGTGATAGAGGAGATAGCATACCTACTCCATATGTTTGCTTGAATAATTAACCTTGGAATGTGAATAAAGTGGAGCGAGTATATGTTTCCCAAAACATGTCGTTTAGGACCTCAAAACGGCTCTGAAAGTTTAGGACCTAAAAAACTGCTAAAAATAGTAAATTACGCTATAATTAAGGAAACCAAAAACCTGAAAGAAGCAATGGTGGGGATCCAAGTGGAATTGGTCGGTGGCCACCAATATCAACATGGATCACCTCGTGGGGCCAATTGGAACTAATTTCATCAAAGAAGCTTATCTAGAATCTTGGCGTTAACAGGAAAGTGTCAAGAGCTTTCTTTTCAAATTTCTCCATAAATTGGTTGGCTACTATAGCGGATAGAGGAGACCCCATACCTACTCAAGATGTTTGCTTGAAGAATTCACTTTGGAAGGTGAAGAAAGTGGAGCGAATACATATTTCCCAAAAAATGTTGTTTAGGGTCTCAAAAGAGCTCCAGAAGTTTAGGACCTTTAAAACTGCTAAAAATAGTAAACTGTGCTATAATTAAGGAAACTGAAAAACTGAAAGAGGCAATGGTGGGGGTCAAGTGGAATTGGCGGGTGGGCACGAATATCCACCTGGATCACCTCGTTCAGCCAATTGGCACTAATTTCATCAAAGAAGCTAATCTAGAATTTTGGCGTTAACAGGAAAGTGTCAAGAGCTTTCTTTTCAAATTTCTCCGCAAATAGGTTGGCTACTAGAGTGGATAGAGGAGACCCCATACCTACTCAAGATGTTTTTTCGAACAATTCTCCTTGTAATGTGAAGAAAGTGGAGCGAATACATGTTTCCCAAAAAACATCGTTTAGGGTCTCAAAACAACTCCGCAAGCTTAGGACCTTTCAAACTGCTAAAAATAGTAAACTGTGTTATAATTAAGGAAAGTGAAAAACTGAAAGAAGTAATGGTGGGGGTCCAAGTGGAATTGTCGGCTGGCCACAAATGTCCATTTGGATCACCTCGTGTGGCCAATTGGCACTAATTTCATCAAAGAAGCTAATTTACAAGTTTGGCGTGAAGAGGAAAGTGTCAAGAGCTTTCTTTTCAAGTTTCTCCGTAAATAGGTTAGCTACTATAGGGGAGAGAGGAGACACCATACCTACTCCAGATATTTGCTCGAGGAATTCACCTTTGAAGGTGAAGAAAGTGGGGTGAATACATATTTCCCATAAAACGTCGTTTAAGGCATCAAAAAGACTTCGAAAATTTAGGACCCGAAAAACTGCTAAAAATAGTAAACCGTGCTATAATTAAGGAAACTGAAAAACTGAAAAAAGCAATCGTGGGGGTCCAAGTGGAAATGACGGGTGGCCACCAATATCCACCTGGATGACCTCGTGCGACTAATTGGCAATAATTTCATCAAAGAAGCTAATCTAGAATTTTGGCATTAACAGGAAAGTGTCAAGAGCTTTCGTTTCAAATTTCTTCATAAATAGGTTGGCTACTATAGGGGATAGAGGAGACCACATACCTACTCTAGATGCTTTCTTGAAGAATTTACCTTAGAAGCTGAAGAAAGTGGAGCAAATACATATTTCCCAAAAAACGTCATCTAGGGCCTCAAAACGACTCCGGAAGTTGAGGACCCGAAAAACTGCTAAAAATATTAAACTCTGTTATAATTAAGGAAACTAAAAAACTGAAAGAAGCAATGGGGGGGTCCAAGTGGAATTGGCGGGTGGCAAGCAATATACACCTGGATCACCTCGTGTGACCAATTGGCACTAATTTCATCAAAGAAACTAATCTAGAATTTTAGCGTTAACAGGAAACTCTCAAAGCTTTCTTTTCAAATTTCTCCATAAATAGGTTGGCTACTATAGGGGATAGAGGAGACCCCATACCTATTCCAGATGTTTTCTCGAAGAATTCACCTTGGAAGGTGAAGAGAGTAAAGCGAATACATATTTCCCAAAAAATGTCGTTTAGGGCCTCAAAACGGCGCTGTAAGTTTAAAACCCGAAGAACTGCGAAAAATAGTAAACTGTGATATAATTAAGGAAACTGAAAAGATGAAAGAAGCAATGGTTAGAGTCCAAGTGGAATTGACGTGTGGCCACCAATATCCACCTGGATCACCTCGTGCGGCCAGTTTGCACTAATTTCATCAAAGAAGCTAATTTACAATTTTGTTGTTAACAGGAAAGTGTCAAGAGCCTTCTTTTTAAATTTCTCTGTAAATAGGTTAGCTACTATAGGGGATAGAGGAGACCCCATATCTACTCCAGATTTTTGACTGACGAATTCACCTTGGAAGGTGAAGAAATTGGAGCAAAAACATATTTCCCAAAAATCGTCGTTTAGGGCGTCAAAACGGCTCCGGAAGTTTAGGACCCGAAAAACTCCTAAAAATAGTAAACTGAAAAATTGAAAGAAGCAATGGTGGGGGTCCAAGTGGAGTTGCCGGGTGGCCACCAATATCCACCTCGATCAACTCGTGTGGCCAATTGGGACTAATTTCATCAAAGAAACTAATCTAGAATTTTGGCTTTAACAGGAAAGTGTTAAGAGTTTTCTTTTCAAATTTCTCCAAAAATAGGTTGGCTACTATAGGGGATAGAGGAGACCCCATACCTACTCCAGATGTCTGCTGAAAGAATACACCTTGAAAGGTGAAGAAAGTGGAGCGAATAGAAATTCCCCAATAAACGTCTTCTAGGGCCTCAAAACGGCTCCGAAAGTTTAGGACCCGAAAAACTGCAAAAATAGTAAACTGTGCTATAATTAAGGAAACTGAAAAATTGAAAGAAGGAATGGTGGGAGTCCAAGTGGAATTTACAAGTGGCCACCAATATCCACCTAGATCACCTCGTTCGACCAATTGGCACTAATTTCATAAAAGAATCTAATTTATAATTTTGGCGTTAACAACAAAGTGTCAAGAGCTTTCTTTTCAAATTTCTCCATAAATAGGTTGGCTTCTATAAGGGATAGAGAACACCCCATACCTACTCCAGATGTTTGTTCAAAGAATTCACCTTGGAAATGAAGAAAGTGGAGTGAATACATATTTCCCAAAAAACGTTATTTAGGGCCTCAAAACGGCTCCAGAAGTTTAGGACCCGAAAAAACTACTAAAAATAGTAAACTGTGCTATAATTAAAGAAATTGAAAAACGGAAAGAGGCAATGGTGGGGGTCCAAGTGGAATTGGTTGGTGGCCACCAATATACACTTGGATCACCTCGTGCCGCTAATTGGCACCAATTTCACCATAGAAGCTAATCTAGAATTTTGGCATTAACAGGAAAGTGGCAAGAGCTTTCTTTTCAAGCTTCTCCATAAATAGGTTGGCTACTCTGGGGGATAGAGGAGATCTCATACCTACTCCAAATGTTTTCTAGTAGAATTCACCTTGAAAGGTGAAGAAAGTTGACTGAATACATATTTTCCAAAAAACGTCGTTTAGGGCCTCAAAACGACTCCAGAAGTTTAACACCCGAAAAACTGCTAAAAATAGTAAATTGTGCTATAGTTAAGGAAACTAAAAGACTGAAAGAACCAATGGTGGGGGTCTAAGTGGAATTTCAGGGTGGCCACCATTATCCACTTGGATCACCTCGTGTGGTCAAATGGCAATAATTTCATGAAAGGAACTAATCTAGAATTTTGGCGTTAACAGGAAAGTGTCAAGTGCTTTCTTTTCAAATTTCTCCATAAATAAGTTGGCTAGTATAGGGGATAGAGGAGACCTCATACCTACTCCAGATGTTTGCTCGAAGAATTCACCTTGGAAGGTGAAGAATGTGGGGCGAATACATATTTCTAGAAAAATGTCATTTAGGGCCTCAAAAACGGCTCTAGAAGTTTATGACCCGAAAAACTGCTAAAAATAGTAAACTGTGATATAATTAAGGAAACTGAAAAACTGAAAGAAGAAATGGTGGGGGTCCAAGTGGAATTGGTAGGTGGCCACCAATATCCTCTTGCATCACCTCTTACGGCTAATTGGCACTAATTTCATCAAAGAAGCTAATCTAGAATTTCGCTATTAATAGGAAAGTGTCAAGAGCTTTCTTTTCAAATTTTTCCAAATAGGTAGGCTACTATAGGGGATAGAGGAGACCCCATACCTAATCCAGATGTTTGCTCAAAGAATTCACATTTGAAGGTGAAGAGAGTGGAGCGAATACATGTTTCCCAAAAAACGTTATCTAGGGCCTCAAAATGGCTCCGGAAGTTTAGGACCCGAAAAACTGCTAAAAATAGTAAACTGTGATATAATTAAGGAAAATGAAAAAACGAAGGAAGCAATGCTGTGGGATCAAGTGGAATTGGTGGGTGGCTACCAATATACATCTACATCACCTCGTGCAGCCAATTGGCACTAATTTCATCAAAGAAGCTAATCTAGAATTTTGTTGTTAAGAGGAAAGTGTTAAGTGCTTTCTTTTTAAATTTCTCCATAAATAGGTTGGCTATTATAGGGGATAGAGGAGACCCCATACGTACTCCAGATGTTGGCTGGAAGAATTCACCTTAGAAGGTGAAGAAAGTGGGGCGAATACATATTTCCCAAAAAACGTCGTTTAAGGCCTCAAAATGGCTCTAGACGTTTAGGACCCAAAAAACTGCTAAAAATAGTAAACTGTGCTATAATTCAGGAAACTAAAAAACTGAAGTAAGCAATGGTCGGGGTCCAAGTTGAGTTTGCGGGTGGCAACCAATATCCACCTAGATCACCTTGTGTGGGCAATTGGCACTAATTTCATCAAAGAAGCTAATCTAGAATTTTGGCTTTAACAGGAAAGTGTCAAGAGCTTTCTTTTTAAATTTCTCCATAAATAGGTTGGCCACTATAGGAGATAGAGGAGACACCATACTTACTCCAGATGTTTGCTAGAAGAATTCACCTTGGAAGGTGAAGAAAGTGGAGTGAATACATATTTCACAAAAAACGTTGTTCAAGGCATCAAAATGGCTCCGCAAGTTTAGGACCCAAAAAACTGCTAAAAAAAATAATCTGTGCTATAATTAAGGAAACTGAAAAATTGAAAGAAGCACTGGTGGGGTCCAAGCCGAATTTGGGGGTGGCCACCAATATCCACCAGCATCACCTCGTGTGGCCAATTGGCACTAATTTCATCAAAGAAACTAATCTAGAATTTTGGCGTTAACAAGAAAGTGTCAAGAGCTTTCTTTTCAAATTTCTCCATAAATAGGTTGGCTACTATAGAGAATAGAGGATACCCCATACCTACTCCAAATGTTTGCTCGAATAATTCACCTTGAAACGTGAAGAAAGTGGAGCAAATACATATTTCCCAAAAAAGTTCGTTTAGGGCCTCAAAACGGCTTCGGAAGTTTAAGAACCAAAAAACTGCTAAAAATATTAAACTGTGTTATAACTAAGGAAACTAAAAAAATGAAAGAAGAAATGGTGGGAGTCCAAGTGGAATTGGTGGGTGGCCACCAATATCCACCTAGATCACCTTGTGCAACCAATTAACACTAATTTAGTGAAAGAAGCTAATCCTGAATTTTGGTGTTAAAAAGAAAGTGTCAAGAGCTTTCTTTTCAAATTTCTCAATAAATAGGTTCGCTACTATAGGGGATAGAAGAGACCCCATAGCTACTCCAGTTGTTTGCTCGAAGAATTCACCTTGGAAGGTGAGGAAAGTGGAGTGAATACATATTTCCCAAAAAACGTCGTTCAGGGCCTCAAAACGGCTAAGGTAGTTTAGGACCTGAAAAACTGCTTAAAATAGTAAACTGTGCTATAATTAAAGAAACTAAAAAACTGAAAGAAGCAATGGTGGGGGTCAAGTGGAATTGGCGGGTGGCCACCAATATCCACCCAGATCACCTTGTGCAGCCAATTGGCACTAATTTCATTAAAGAAGCTAATCTAAATTTTGGCGTTAACACGAAAGTGTCAAGCGCTTTCTTTTCAAATTTCTCCATTAATAGGTTGGCTACTATAGGGGATAGAGGACACCCCATACCTACTCCAGATGTTTGCTCAAAGAATTCACCTTGAAAGGTGAAGAAAGTGGAGCGAATACATATTTCCCAAAAAACGTCGTTTAGGGGCCTCAAAACGGCTTCAGAACTTTAGGACCCAAAAACTGCTAAAAGTAGTAAACTGTGCTATAATAAAGGAAATTGAAAAAATGAAAGAAGCAATGGTGGGGGTCCAAGTGGAATTGGTGGGTGGCCACCAATATCCACCTCGATCACTTCGTGTAGCCAATTGGCACTAATTTCATCAAAGAATCCAATCTAGAATTTTGGCATTAATAGGAAAGTGTCAAGAGCTTTCCTTTGAAATTTCTCCATAAATAGGTTGGATATTATAGGGGATAGAGGAGATCGCATACCTCCTCCAGATGTTTGCTCGAAGAATTCACCTTGGAAGGTGAAGAAAGTGGAGCGAATACATATTTCCCAAAAAAAAGTCGTTTAGGGCATCAAAACAGCTTCGGAAGTTTAGGACCCGAAAAACTGCTAAAACTAGTAAATTACGCTATAATTAAGGAACCTGAAAAACTGAATGAACCAATGGTGGGGGTCCAATTGGAATTGGCGGGTGGCCAGCAATATCCATCTGGATCACCTCGTGCAGCCAATTGGCACTAATTTCATCAAAGAAGCTAATCTAGAATTTTGATGTTAACAGGAAAGTGTCAAGAGCTTTCTTTTCAAATTTTTCCATAAATAGGTCGACCACTATAGGGGATAGATGAGACCCCATACCTGCTCCAAAGGTTTGCTCGAAGAATTCACCTTGGAAGGTTAAGAAAGGGGAGCGAATACATATTTACCAAAAAACATCGTTTTTAGGGCCTCAAAACGGCTCCGGAAGTTTAGGACCCGAAAAACTACTAAAAATAGTAAATTGTGTTATAATTATGGAAACTGAAAAACTGAAAGAAATAATGGTGGGGGTCCAAGTGGAATTGGCAGCTGGCCCCTAACAGAGGAGACCCCATACATACTCCAGATGTTTGCTCGAATAATTCTCCTTGGAAGGTGAAGAAAGTGGAGCGAATACATACTTCCCAAAAATCATCGTTTAGGGCCTCAAAACGACGTTAGAAGTTTAGGACCCAAAAAAACTGTTAAAAATAGTAAACCGTGCTATTGTTAAGGAAACTGAAAAACTAAAAAAATTAATGGTGGGGGTCCAAGTGGAATTGGTGGTTGGCGACCAATATCCACCTGGATAACCTCGAGCAACCAATTGGCATTAATTTCATCAAAGAAGCTAATCTAGAATTTTGGCGTTAACAGGAAAGTGTCAAGAGCTTTCTTTTCTAATTTCTCCAAAAATAGTTTGGCTACGTGAGGGGATAGAGTAGACCCCATACCTACTGTAGATGTTTTCTCGACGAATTTACCTTCGAAGTTGAAGAAAGTGCAGTGAATACATATTTCCCAAAAAACGTCGTTTAGGGCCTCAAAACGACTCCGGAGGTTTAGGTCTCGAAAAACTGCTAAAAATAGTAAACTGAAAAATTGAAAGAAGCCATCGGGGGGGTCCAAGTGGAGTTGTTTGGTGGCCACCAATATCCACTTGGATCACCTCTTGCGGCCAATTGACACTAATTTCATCAAAGAAGCTAATCTAGAATTTTGGCGTTAAGAGGAAAGTGTCAAAAGTTTTCTTTTCAAATTTCTCCATAAATAGGTTGGCTACTATAGGGGATAGAGGAGACCCCATACCTACTCCAAATGTTTTCTCATAGAATTCACCTTGAAAGATGAAGAAAGTTGAGCGAATAGATATTTCCCAAAAAACGTCGTCAAGGGCCTCAAAACACCTCCGGAAATTTAGGACCCGAAAAAATGCTAAAAATAGTAAACTGTGCTATAATTAAGGAAACTGAAAAACTGAAAGAAGCAATGGTGGGAGTCCAAGTGGAATCGGCAGGTAGCCACCAATATCCACCTACATCACCTCGTTCGACCAATTGGCACTAACTTCATCAAAGAAGCTAATTTAGAATTTTGGCATTAACAGCAAAGTGTCAAAAGCTTTCTTTTCAAATTTCTCCATAAATAGGTTGGCTACTATAGGAGATAGAAAAGACCCCATACCTACTCCAAAATGTTTGCTCGAATAATTCACCTTGAAAGGTGAAGAAAGTGGAGCGAATACATATTTTCCAAAAAACGTCGTTTAGGGCCTCAAAACGGCTCTGGAAGTTTAGGACCCGAAAAACTGCTAAAAATAGTAAACTGTGTTATAATTAAGGAAACTGAAAAACTGAAAGAAACAATGGTGGGGGTCTAAGTGGAATTGTCAGGTGGCCACCAATATCCACTTGGATAACCTCGTGCGGCCAATTGGCACTTATTTCATCAGAGAAGCTAATCTAGAATTTTGGCGTCAATGGGAAAGTGTCAAGAGCTTTCTTTTCAAATTTCTGCGTAAATAGGTTGGCTAGTATAGGGGATAGAGGAGACCCAATACCTTCTCTAGTTGTTTGCGCGAAGAATTCACCTTGGAAGGTGAAGAAATTGGAGCGAATACATTTCCCAAAAAAAGTCGTTTAGAGCCTCAAAACGGCTCTGGAAGTTTAGGCCCTGAAAAATTGCCAAAAATAGTAAATTGTGCTATAAATAAGGAAACTGAAAAACTGAAAGAAGCAATGATGGGGGTGAAATGTAATTGGTGGGTGGCCACCAATATCCACCTGGATCACCTCGTGCAGCCAATTGGCACTAATTTCATCAAAGAAGCTAATCTAGAATTTTGGCGTTAACAGGAAAGTGTCAAGAGCTTTCTTTTCAAATTTCTCCATAAATAGGTCAGCTACTATAGGAGATAGAGGAGACCCCATACCTACTCCAGATGTTGCTCGAAGAATTCACCTTGGAAGTTGAAGAAAGGGGAGCAAATACATATTTCCCAAAAAATGTCGTTTAGGGCCTCAAAAAGGCTTCGGAAGTTTAGGACTCGAAAAACTACTAAAAATTGTAAACTGTGCTAGAATTAAGGAAACTGAAAAACTAAAAGTAGCAATGGTGGGCGTCCAAGTGGAATTGGTGATGAGCTCCAAAAATGGATAATTATATGGGCTCATTTAGCCTCCTAATTC
The DNA here is from genome assembly GCA_031772625.1 of Pinus tabuliformis. Taxonomy (NCBI): domain Eukaryota; kingdom Viridiplantae; phylum Streptophyta; class Pinopsida; order Pinales; family Pinaceae; genus Pinus; species Pinus tabuliformis. The sequence goes on from CM062813.1 coordinate 391,679,599, forward strand.
GACTTAATCTGCCATTCTCATTAGTTTATTGCATGTTTTTTATTATATTTATGCTAATAGAGTGAATTGGGTTAGTCATTATGCCAACAAGTCTAATGGATGCTTTGTGCAGTTGTTTGGTCAATTTTGAGACAAAATCAAAGGTTTTAATGAGCACTTGGCAGCCAAATTCGTGGAAGAACAAGGGAGAGGATTTGTAGGAAGGTGTCCCCTTCATTTATGGGCCCTTACCTTGAATTCTCCAGCATCAAATCGGAGTTCAAGGGCCACCAAATCGATTATCACAAGGGCAGCCAAGCAAGGGCTAGTAAAGTTGTTGTTAGCTACAAGTTTGGCAGCCGAGTTCCTAAAGTTTAGAAGGGTTGTTGGGGTCCTCAATTTGTATAAATAAGAGGGCTTAGGGCCTCATTTTTTTTTGGCAGAAGTTAGCTAGTGGGTAGTTCGATTTTAGTCATTTTTTAGGCAGTAGGTTAGCTCTGCATTTCAGCACATTTTCAAGCTTTTTCTTGTGGACAATTTTTGGAATGTAACTATTCTTTTGATCAATAAAGATGAATCCAGCTTTGCACCAGCTCTAATCTTTCTTAGGAGGCTGTAGCTCTTGGGGTTGGGCCCAACCCAAGTGCCCAGTACCTCCTTTGTCTACTTCTATGTGTTTTTGCTGCATTCTTGGAATAAAATCTGCTATTTAAATTAAAATCTTGTTTTGTTACTTAGGTTGCTTTTGATGGTTAAAGGATTTTTCATGTTCAGATTGATTTGATAAGTTAATAACAGAGAATATCTTCAGAAAAAGGCTATCAAGCACCTCTGATCTCACCTCTCCCTCAGTGGGACCATGAGTTGGGACCAAGGTGTCCTTGCTGCCACCAAAAACACTGTCTTTGCTTCATCATGCAATTATCAGAGTTAGATTCTCATTTGCAGAAGTTGATACTAGTTGTGGTTACATGCTCAGGTTCATGATTGCTTAGTTTGCATAGCTATTTTGCATGATTTTGTTGCAAATAAACTGTTGTTCATTTTCTTTACTGATATTTAGGTCAGATTAGGTTAAAGTAGCTAGGTTCTTGATTTTCCGAGTCTTTGTTTGTTCAGTTTGAGAAATAACTTGCAAAGCACCTCTGATACCTCCTCATTTATCCTTACCCCATCAATGCAACTTGCTTCATCCTCTAACTCGGATTCTTGCCTTACATTTGCCACATTCTCTCGCTTTGCCCTAATTTCTACATTCTTGTGCATCATTGCTCCCTCCATCCTTGAACCAAATCCAATCACTCCTTAGCCTCATGCACTAGGTCCTAGACCCCTTAACATCCTTATCTGACCTCCATGTCCACTTTCCCACCGTTTTTCCTCCATCAACCCTCCAAAATCCTCTTTTCGGAACATCCTGTAGAAATTTCAGAACATCCTATAGAACCCCTGCAGACTTCCTGTAGAAGCTCACGAAAGCGGTTTCTTGAGATCCGATCATTGTGAAACTCTCTAGAAGGGTGCTAGGGACCCCTTAGGCCCTCTTCTAACTTTCCCAACCTCCTGCAAGCATTTCCTTTCGCCAATCAACCTCTGCACAGTAAAAAACAGTTAAAGCACATGCACAATAATTCTGCCAACTTACTCAAAAATACAAAAAGATGTTTCTTTTCAGATTTCACTTCAGAAGTAGCTTAGTCACATGCATTTTACCTTTCTAAGAGTCAATGGCATTCCTTTCTGTAGCTTTCATCATTTTTCTTGCACCAGTAGGGTTAGTCGGTAAAACTAGGGTTTGCTAGGGTTTGCATTTCCTTTCTGCTTTTCGCTTCTTTCTGCAAGTAGATTAGCCTCCTTTGAGTTAGTTTTCATCCATCAGTTAAAAATCTTCTTCTAAGAGCTCATAGAAGTTGGTTTAAGCTCCTAGCAGACTTGTGCCAGCTGACCAAGTGACAACCGCAGCAAGAGCTAGTACTTGTGCATACAGCATCGTCCCTTCCAAGTTTGTTACGAACTACCAGGTTGATAAAAGTAAAGAAGGCAGTCCCAGGAGTTGCAGCATTATTGTTGCAATACTGGGGCCCACCATCTTTTTGGCGTCGTTTCCGGGGAAGCGTCAAAGCATTGATGATTGCTGCTTTTCTTCTATTTTCTACTACAACCTTCTGCTAAGTAGTTTATTTCATTTCCATTCTGTAATTTTGTTTCCGCAAAAGTAGATTAGACATTTACTACTTTCATAGATTAGCATTTCAGTTTCGCAATTTCAATTCTGCAAGCGTAGATTAGCATTTCAATTCTGCAAGCGTAGACTAGCATTTCATTCCTGCAATTTCATTTGAGTAAAATAGATTAGTCATTTCCTGCTTTCATTTCAATTCCGCATTTTCATTTTAGCAAGATAGTTAGTTGTAGTTCAATCTATTTTAGCTTTATAGTATAAGCAGAAAAAAAAGCAAAAATCAACCAAAAATATTTCCTTTCATGCCTTGTAGGAGTAGAGATAAATCAGAAAAATGATTGCACAACGCCCCCACTGCTTCACATAGCCAACCTTCTCTCTTCTTCGATGGCTGTGATTAAAGAACCCTTAGGTGGACAACAAGACATATTTGAAGAAATTCAAGGGAAGAAGAAGAAGAAAACATTCCTCTAAAGCAAATGGCTAAAAATAGAAATTTTGGGAGCAATACCGTTTCTTACAACTCATCCTTTTATGTTGGAAAAGGTGAATGTGAAAATATGCTGGAAGATTTCAAGAGCGAGATGAGGCAGTTTCTTACCATGCAACTGGATACTTTGCGGATCCAAAGAAAGCAAGAGGAAGCCAAGAGGGTTTTGGACATCTTTTGTTCCGGGTGCACTAGAAAGCATCCTAGGAACGAATGTCCATGGCACTCTATAGAAGTGTGTTTTGTCTGTGAAAAAGACCATCCTATGAATCAATGACCCTCCTTGCCCGGAATTAAAGCTGCATATCAAAGGGCAAAAGGAGCCACTGAACCACTCTATTATATGAACCACAGGAGGCCACATGAACCCATAACTTACCAACAGGGAATTCAAGGGACATCCTAGACCTATTATAACCCCTATCAAGCCACTTCCATGCCTTTTTGGGGTCCCCCTGCTCATTCTTCCTGGTCCACACCCCCTCCTTGGTCTTATCCTCCTCAATATTATTCCCAACTAGTTGTTCATTTATTTCACTCTTATGCTCAGCCAAAGCCTCAATGGAATGCACCTCATCAGGGGTAGAGCCCCAGTACAACTCTCCTCCTGCTCCTTTGCCTCCATCACCTGCCCAACCACAACCCCATCCACATCCATCTCAAACACACACCCCCACTCAACTACCCATACAACCATTTCCAAACCCACACATTGGAGTAGCTCAACCCAATTGCAAAGTTGAGGTAAAACATTTCGAAACAACTCCTTTTGAGCTCAATGATATTCACTGTAGCTCAGGAAGAGTATTGCAAGAAAGAGACTGTATTGAAAGCATTGAAGGACCACATCCAGCGGGAGAAGATTCAAAATAAAGGATCAAAGAACCATGGGCTGCACTTGATGAAGAGAAGACATCATAATCAGAGATCGAGAGAGCTTCCTCATGGTTACCATCAAATCCTCCATGTAATCAAGAGAAACATGAGCAAAAAGAGGAAGATGTGAAGTTCATGATAGAAGGTGACATGAAGAATGATCCAGATCAGCAAAAGGACTAAGGATATCAGAGCTATATTGAGATATGGTTCTAGATGGTCACTAAGTTGCAACAATGCTCTCTTCCTCAGCTATGTTTGATCCCTACAAAGTCAGATCATTTGGTCTCAGAAATCTGGATCCTTGTTAAAGCATGCATTTCAAGCCTCCACATCATTTTGTCTCTAATCTTGATGTGCACATGGCTCCATTGGAAGTATTCTTATACTTGAAAATAATTTTGTTTTTCAAGTAGGGTAGGGTAGAAAAAAAAAATGAAAAAAATGAAAAAAAGAGGAAAATAAAAATCTAAGGTGAAAACCTCCTTGGAGGCGCCTCAGATTGGCTCATTGATTGAAAACCTTCATGAGGCTGTCAATGGGTTGGAAAGAAGAGAAAATAAAAAGAGAATAAGATCCCTGGGTGAAAACCTCCCTTGTAGGCGCACAAGGTAGGCAATTAGGGTGAAAACCTCCATGAGACGCCCTAGTTGTTTTCAAAAAAAAAAGAGAGAAAAAGAAAGAAGAAAAGAAAAACAAGAAAAATAAACATAATTTCCATTGAATAATTGTAGGTTGCAGCAGGGAATACATTGCAGGTAAGAAGGGTCGTGAAAAACGAGGCTGGGGGTCCATACCAGGCTACAGGACATCTCTACAGACACTCCCTTCATGACCACTCGCCTTTCCTAGGATTTGATCACATTCAGGTCGAGATTCCACCTTCTACAGGAAGTTCTGTATTTCTACAGGAAACATCCTGTAGAACCTTCAGGCGAGCCAAATTCGATTTTGGAAGGGAATCTGAAGATTGGAATCTGTTTGTTAGGCCTGCAGCCACCCCTGTTTCCACCCATCACCATGTGGCACCCTGTTCCATCTCTTTACACCTCCGTCACCCACCTGGTTATGTGTTCCTGCACAGTCATACAAGAAACCCTGTTTGCCTCAGATTGACAGCAAGAATTTTTTAGTGGCAAGTCAAATAACAAAGTCTCGCACACCCTACCTGCCCAAGCTCATTTTTCTTACCATGCAAAAAAACTGCAGAATGCTTGGAAGCAAAAATACATAGTGCTGAAATTTGTTTTTTCCCTAGCTTGAAAACCATGCATCCATTTGCAAAACTGTTATATGGGGAGTTGTATAGGGATGATGGTGATATGCCCGAGCAATTTCAGCCAATTCCAGTGCACAGTTTCCAAGAAATCAGCCTCAATAACCTTCAGCCATTTTTGCATTTTCTCCATATCCATGCATCTGTTTCAAAATCTGTTTCACGGGGAAATGCATATGGGTGATAGTAACCTACCCAAGCAGTTTCAGCCGATTCCAATGCAAATTTTCTGAGAAATTGACCTCTGTAATCTTCAACCATTTTCAGTTTTTCTTGATATATGTGCATCCATTGATCGTAATTTTGCTATGGGAGGTGCACAATGGTGATAGAAGCATGCTCCGAAAGTTTCAAGTCAATCCGATCTATCGTTCGGGAGTAATGAAGAAAAAAAGTTGTTGTCCTGCAAAAATCCAGCATCAGCAACATGAAGGTGCAAATCTGAAGGATGAAACTGGTTCCTGCAGCTTAGATCCAGCCAGAGGATACCTGCACAAGAAAAATAGCCATGAATCAAAAACCAAGCCATCATGCAACCACAGAAACAAATGCATGCAGCAGAAGGAAAGGCCACAACACCTCACAGCAACCACATTCGACTTCCAGGTACGTGACTAACCTCGTTCCTCTGTTGCATGAATGTAATTTGAGAACTGCGTGAACAATGAGATGGATGTGATTAAAAGAATCGGTGGCCAGCTAACTGGCCACCATCATCCACCTGGATCACCTCGTGCCGCCAATTGGCACTAATTTCATCAAAGAAGCTAATCTAGAATTTTGGCGTTAAGAGGAAAGTGTCAAGAGCTTTCTTTTCAAATTTCTCCATAAATAGGTTGGCTACTATAGGAGATAGAGGAGACCCCATACCTACTCCAGATGTTTGCTCAAAGAATTCCCTTGCAAGGTGAATAAAGTGGAGTGAATACATATTTCCCAAAAAACATCGTCTAGGGCCTCAAAACAGCTCCGAAAGTTTAGGACCCGAAAAACTGCTAAAAATAATAAACTGTGCAACAATTAAGGAAACAGAAAAACTAAAAGAAGCAATGGTGGGGGTCCAAGTGGAATTGGTGAGCGGCCACCAATATCCACCTAGATTACCTTGTGCGGCCAATTGGCATTAATTTCATCAAAGAAGCTAATCTAGAATTTTGACGTTATTAGGAAAGTGTCAAGAGCTTTCTTTTCAAATTTCTCCGTAAATAGGTTGGCTAATATAGTGGATAGAGGAGACCCCATACCTACTCTATATGTTTGCTCGAAGAATTCACCTTGGAAGGTTAAGAAAGTGGAGTGAATACATATTTCCCAAAATACGTCGTTTAAGACTTTAAAATGGCTCGGGAAATTTAGGACTCAAAAAACTGCTAAAAATAGTAAATTGTGCTATAATTAAGAAAACTGAAAAAACTGAAAGAAGTAGAGGTGGGGGTCAAAGTGGAATTGGTGAGTGGCCACCAATATCCACCTGGATGACATCGTGCGGCCAATTGGCACTAATTTCATCAAAGAAGCTAATCTAGAATTTTGGTGTTAACAAGAAAGTGTCAAGAGCTTTCTTTTCAAATTTCTCCATAAATAGGTTGGCTACTATAGGGAAAAGAGGTGACCCCATACCTACTCCAGATGTTTGATTGAAGAATTCATCTTGGAAGGTGAAGAAAGTCGAGCGAATAAATATTTCCCAAAAAATGTCGTTCAGGGCCTCAAAATGGCTCCGAAAGTTTAGGACCCGAAAAACTGCTAAAAATAATAAACTGTGCTATAATTAAGGAAAATGAAAAACTGAAAGAAGCAATGGTGGGGGTCCAAGCGGAATTGGTGTGTAGCCACCAATATCCACTAGGATCACCTCATGTGGCCAATTGGCACTAATTTCATCAAAGAAGCTAATCTAGAATTTTGGTGTCAACAGGAAAGTGTCAAGAGCTTTCTTTTCAAATTTCTCCATAAATATGTTGGCCACTATAGGGGATAGAGGAGACCACATACCTACTCCAGATGTTTGCTTGAATAATTCACCTTGTAAAGTAAAGAAAGTGGAGTGAATACATATTTTCCGAAAAACGTCCTTTAGGGCCTCAAAATGGCTTCGGAAGTTTAGGGCCCGAAACACTGCTAAAAATAGTAAACTGTGCTATAATTGAGGAAACTGAAAAACTGAAAGAAGAAATGGTGGGAGTCCAAGTGGAATTTCTGGGTGGCCACCAATATCCACCTGGATCACCTCGTGCGACCAATTAACACTAATTTGGTCAAAGAAGCTAATCTAGAATTTTGGCGTTAACAGGAAAGTATCAAGAGCTTTCTTTCAAATATCTCCATAAATAGGTTAACTACTATAGGGGATAGAGGAGACCCCATACCTACTCCAGATGTTTGCTTGAAGAACTCAGCTTGAAAGGTGAATAAGGTGGAGCGAATAGATATTTCTTGAAAAACGTCTTCTAGTGCCTCAAAATGGCTCTGGAAGTTTAGGACTCGAAAAACTAATATAAATAGTAAACTGTACTATAATTAAGGAAAATCAAAAACTGAAAGAAGTAATGGTGGGTGTCCAAGTGGAATTGGCAGGTGGCCACAAATATCCACTTGGATCACCTCGTTCGACCAATTGGCACTAATTTCATCAAAGAAGCTAATTTAGAATTTTGGCGTTAACAACAAAGTGTCAAGAGCTTTCTTTTCAAATTTCTCCATAAATATGTTGGCTACTGTAGGGGATAGAAGAGACACCATACCTACTCTAAAAATTTTCTCGAAGAATTCACCTTAGAAGGTGAAGAAAGTGGGGCGAATACATATTCCCTAAAAAACGTCATTTAGGGCCTCAAAACGGCTCTGGAAGTTTAAGACCCAGAAAACTACCAAAAATAGTAAACTGTGCTATAATTAAGGAAATTGAAAAACTGAAAGAAGAAATGGTGTGGTTTTAAGTGGAATTGGCCTGTGAACACCATTATCCACCTAGATCACATCATGCAGCCAATTGGCACTAATTTCATAAAAGAAGCTAATTTAGAGTTTTGGCGTTAATAGGAAAGTGTCAAGAGCTTTCTTTTCAAATTTCTTCATAAATAGGTTGGCTACAATAGGGGATAGAGGAGACGCCATACCTACTCTAGTTTTTTGCTCGAACAATTCACCTTCGAAGGTGAAGAAAGTGGAGCGAATACATATTTCCCAAAAAACGTCATTCAGGGCCTCAAAACGGCTCCAGAAGTTTAGGACTTGAAAAACTGCTAAAAATAGTAAACTGTGCTATAATTAAGGAAACTGAAAAACTGAAAGAAGTAATGGTGGGGTTCAAGTGGAATTGGCGGGTGGCCACCAATATCCATCTGGATCACCTCGTGCTACCAATTGGCACTAATTTCATCAAAGAAGCTAATCTAGAATTTTGGCGTTAACCGAAAAGAGTCGAGAACTTTCTTTTCAAATTTCTCCATAATTAAGTTGGCTACTATAGGGGATAGAGGAGACCCCATACCTATTCCAGATGTTTTCTCGAAGAATTCACCTTGGAAGGTGAACAAAGGGGACAGAATACATAATTCCCAAAAAATGTCGTTTAGGGCCCCAAAACGGCTCTCGAAGTTTAGGACCCGAAAAACTATTAGAAATAGTAAACTGTGTTATAATTAAGGAAACTGAAAAATTGAAAGAAGCAATGTTGGGGGTCCAAGTGGAATTGGCGAGTGGCCACCAATATCCACCTGGATCATCTCGTGTGGCAAATTGGCACTAATTTCATCAAGGTAGCTAATCTAGAGTTTTTGTGTCAATAAGAAAGTGTCAAGAGCTTTATTTTCAAATTTCTCCATAAATAGGTTCGTTACTATAGGGGATAGAGGAGACCCCATACCTACTCCAGATGTTTGCTCAAAGAATTCAACTCAGAAGGTGAAGAAAGTGGAGTGAATACATATTTCCCAAAAAACGTCGTTTAGGGCCTCAAAACGGCTTCGGAACTTTAGGACACGAAAAACTACTAAAAATAGTAAACTATGCTATAATTAAGTAAACTGAAAAACTGAAAGAAGAAATGGTGGGGTTCCAAGTTGAATTAGCAGGTGCCCACCAATATCCACCTTGATCACTTCGTGCGGCCAATTGGCACTAATTTCATCAAAGAAGCTAATCTAGAATTTTGGCGTTAACAGGAAAGTGTGAAGAGCTTTCTTTTCAAATTTCTCCATAAATAGGTTGGCTACTGTAGGGGATAATGGAGACCCCATACCTACTCCAGATTTTTACTCGAAGAATTCACCTTGGAAGGTGAGGAAAGTAGAGCGAATACAAATTTTCCAAAAAAATTCGTTTAGGGCCTCAAAACAACTCCGGAAGCTTAGGACCCAAAAAATCGATAAAAATAGTAAACTGTGCTATAGTTAAGGAAACAGAAAAACTGAAAGAAGCAATAGTGGGGGTCGAAGTGGAATTGGCAGGTGGCCACCAATATCCACCTAGATCTCCTTGTGCGGCCAATTGGCACTAATTCCATCAAAGAAGCTAATCTAGAACTTTTGCGTTAACACAAAAGTGTTAAGAGCTTTCTTTTCAAATTTCTCCATAAATAGGTTGGCTACTATAGGGGATAGAGGAGGCCCCATACCTACTCCATTTTTTTGCTTGAATAATTCACCTTGGAAGGTGAAGAAAGTGGAGCGAATACATATTTCCCAAAAAACGTCGTTCAGGGCTTCAAAACGGCTCTGGAAGTTTAGGACCTGAAAAACTGCTAAAACTAGTAAACTATGCTACAATTAAGGAAACTGAAAAATTGAAAAAAGCAATGGAGGGGGTCAAGTGTAATTGGCGGGTAGCTACCAATATCCACCTAGATCACCTTGTGCAACCAATTGGCACTAATTTCATCAAAGAAGCTAATCTAGAATTTTTGCGTTAACAAGAAAGCGTCAAGAGTTTTATTTTCAAATTTCTCCATAAATAGGTCGGCTAATATAGGGGATAGAGGAGACCCATTACCTATTCCAAATGTTTGCTCAAATAATTCACCTTGGAAGGTGAAGACAGGGGAGCGAATACAGATTTCCTAAAAAGCATTGTTTAGGACCTCAAAACGGCTCCAGAAGATTAGGACCCAAAAACTCCTAAAAATAGTAAATTGTGCTATAATTAAGGAAGCTGAAAAAATGAAAGAAGCAATGGTGGGTGTCCAAGTGGAATTGGTGGGTGGCCACCAATATCCAGCTGGATCACCTCGTGCAACCAATTGGCACTAATTTCATCAAAGAAGCTAATCTAGAATTTTTGCATTAACAGGAAAGTATCAAGTGCTGTCTTTACAAATTTCTCCATAAATAGGATCGCTTCTATAGGGGATAGAGGAGACCCCATACCTACTCCAGATGTTTGCTCAAAAAAATCACCTCGGAAGGTGAAGAAAGTGGAGCGAATACATATTTCCCAAAAAAAGTCGTTTAGGGCCTCAAAATGGCTCCGGACATTTAGGACCCAAAAAACTGCTAAAAATAGTAAACTGTGCTATAATTAAGGAAATTGAAAGATTGAAAGAAACAATGGTGGGGATGCAAGTGGAATTGGAGGGTGGCCACCAATATCCACCTGGATCACTTCGCGTAGCCAATTGGCACTAATTTCATCAAAGAAGCTAATCTAGAATTTTGGCGTTAACAAGAAAGTGTCGAGAGCTTTCTTTTCAAATTTCTCCATAAATAGGTTGGCTACTATATGGGATAGAGGAGACCCCATACCTACTCTAGATGTTTGCTCAAAGACTTCACTTTGGAAGGTAAATAAAGTTGAGCGAATAAATATTTCCCAAAAAACGTCATTTAGGGCCTCAAAATGGCTTTGGAAATTTAGGACCCGAAAAACTGCTAGAAATAGTAAACTGCACTATAATTAAGGAAACTGAAAAATTGAAAGAAGCAATGGTGGGGGAACAAATGGAATTGGCAGGTGGCCACCAATATATAGCTGGATCACCTCGTGCAGCCAATTGGCACTAATATCATCAAACAAGCTAATCTAGAATTTTGGCATTAACAGGAAAGTGTCAAGAGCTTTCTTTTCAATTTTCTCCATAAATAGGTTTGCTACTATAGGGGATAGAGGAGACCCCATGCCTACTCTAGATGTTTGCTCGAATAATTCACCTTGGAAGGAGAAGAAAGTGGAGGGAATACATATTTTGCAAAAAAACGTCGTTTAGGGCCTCAAAACGGCTCCAGAAGATTAGGACCCGAAAAACTACTAAAAATAGTAAATTGTGCTATAATTAAGGAAACTGAAAAACTGAAAGAAGCAATGGTGGGGGTGCAAGTGGAATTGGCAGGTGGCCACCAATATCCACCTGGATCAACTCGCGTGGCCAATTGGCACTAATTTCATCAAAGAAGCTAATCTTGAATTTTGGTGTTAACAGGAAAGTGTCAAGAGCTTTGTTTTCAAATTTCTCCATAAATAGGTTGGCTACTATAGGGGATAGAGGGGACCCCATACATACCCCAGTTGTTTGCTCGAAGAATTCACCTTGGAATGCGAGGAAAGTGGATCGAATACTTATTTCCCAAGAAATGATGTTTAGGGCCTCAAAATGGCTCCAGAAGTTTAGGACCCAAAAAACTGCTAAAAATAGTAAACTATGCTATAATTAAGGAAACTGAAAAAAATGAAAGATGCAATGGTGGGGGTCAAAGTGGAATTGGCGGGTGGCAACCAATATCCACCTGGATCACCTCGCGCAGCCAATTGGCACTAATTTCATCAAAGAAGCTAATCTAGAATTTTGGCGTTAACAAGAAAGTGTCAAGAGCTTTATTTTCAAATTTCTCCATAAATAGATTGGCTACTATAGGGGATAGAGGGCACCGCATACCTACTCCAGGTGTTTGCTTGAAAAATTCACTTTGGAAGGTGAAGAAAGTGGAGCGAATACATATTTCCCAAAACACGTCGTTTAGGGCATCAAAATGGCTAAGGAAGTTTAGGACCCGAAAAATTGCTAAAAATAGTAAACTGTGCTGTAATTAAGGAAACTGAAAAAATGAAAGAAGAAATGGTGGGGGTCCAAGAGGAATTGGTGGGTGGCCACCAATATTCACCTGGATCAGTTCGTGCACCCAAGTGACACTAATTTAATTGAAGAAGATAATCTAGAATTTTGGCATTAGCAAGAAAGTGCCAAGAGCTTTCTTTTGAAATTTCTCCATAAATAGGTTGGCTACTATAGTGGATAGAGGAGACCCCATACCTACTCCAAATATTTTCTTGAATAATTCACCTCGTGTGGCCAATTAGCACTAATTTCATCAAAGAAGCTAATCTAGAATTTTGACGTTAACAAGAAAGTGTCAAGAGCTTTATTTTCAAATTTCTCCATAAATAGGTTGGCTACTATAGGGGATAGAAGAGACTCCATAGCTACTCCAGATGTTTGCTCGAAGAATTCACCTTGGAAGGTGAAGAAAGTGGGGTGAATACATATTTCCCAGAAAAAGTCGTTCAAGGCCTCAAAATGGCTCTGGATGTTTAGGACCCGAAAAACTTCTAAAAATAGTAAACTGTGCTATAATGAAGGGAACTGAAAAACTGAAAGAAGCAATGGTGGGGGTTCAAGTGGAATTGGCGGGTGGCCACCAATATCCACTTGGATCACCTCGTGCAGCCAATTAGCACTAATTTCATCAAAGAAGCTAATCTAGAATTTTGGCGTTAACAAGAAAGTGTCAAGAGCTTTATTTTCAAATTTCTCCACAAATAGGTTGGCTACTATAGGGGATAGAAGAGACCCCATAGCTACTCCGGGTGTTTGCTCGAAGAATTCGCCTAGGAAGGTGAAGAAAGTGGGGTGAAATATTTCCCAGAAAACTTCGTTCAAGGCCTCCAAATCGCTCCAGATGTTTAGGACCCGAAAAACAGCTAAAAATAGTAAACTGTGCTATAATGAAGGAAACTGAAAAACTAAAAGAAGCTTTGGTGGGGGTTCAAGTGGAATTGGCGGGTGGTCACCAATATCCACCTAGATCACCTCGTGCGACCAATTGGCACTAATTTCATCAAAGAAGCTAATCTAAAATTTTGGCGTTAACAAGAAAGTGTCAAGAGCTTTATTTTCAAATTTCTCCATAAATAGGTTGGCTACGATAGGGGATAGAAGAGACCCCATACCTACTCCAGATGTTTTCTCAAAGAATTCACCTTGGAAGGTGAAGAAAGTGGGGCGAATACATATTTCCCCGAAAACATCGTTCAGGGCCTCAAAATGGCTCTGGAAGTTTAGGACACGAAAAACTACTAAAAATAGTAAATTGTTCTATAATTAACGAAACTGAAAAACTAAAAGAAGCAATGGTGGGGGTCCAAGTTGAATTGGTGGGTGGCCACCAATATCCACGTGGATCACTTGTGCGGCCAATTCACACTAATTCCTTCAAAGAGTCTAATATAATTTTTTTTCGTTAACAGGAAAGTGTCAAGAGCTTTCTTTTCAAATTTCTCCATAAATAGGTTGGCTACTATAGGTGATAGAGGAGACCCCATACCTGCTCCAGTTGTTTGCTCGAAGAATTCACCTTTTAAGGTGAAGTGTTATAGACATTTTTGTGCCTCGCAGCATGGAGCATGAAATGTCAATAATTACAGGGATCCTCAGTCCCTAAACATGTTGTTCTTACCCCTAAAAGAACAAGGTCATCAAACAACAGCACTTCCAATCAGTTCTCCACCTGAAAACACTTCAAAACAGGCTAATTTTGGATCATGTCAGCTGCTCCACTGAGCATCTGCGCTGGAATGCAACTGCTCCTCCTTGTACCTACGATGGAAGTCAAATCTAATGAAGGCTACCTGCACTGGGCGAGATTGGCCAAGTGGCACAGTCATTCTGCAAGGTGTCAACTACCCAGGAAGCTTCCAAACTAACACTTGGTTCATGAGATTCGCCCTGTGATGAGTAAGAGGTACTTGATCACCATGTGTAAGCAAGGATCTCCAAGTGGACTCATGAACTGAAGATTAACTGAAGAGGGAGAGGACACTAGTCAGCTCTATGCCAGCCTCAAGCTGACTCATCCTCTCTTCTTCTCTCCTATATATAGAGCTCTTCTATGAGGTCTAAGGAGGCTGGAATTTTGTGTAAAGCAAGGAGGTGCTGTTGGTTTACAGTTAGAGCTATTGGGTGATTGTTTTACTAGAGGTGAAGAGGAGAGTTCTTGCTGCTGGGGAGGTGCTGCTGGATTGGAGCCATCATTGGTTGTAACCTTCTCAGAACCCTGTTACTTCTATCAATAAAGTTTTGCATGTTCTCCTATATACTTGTATTGCATTGATGTATTGTATTTACATGTATATTTGATTCACTCTAATCCATGCATCAGTTATGAGTACTTGTATCTTGTAGTTTCCTCTCTTGTTTGTGCAGGATCTGTGTGTAGCTGGACCGGCAAAGAGAGCAAGGAGCTGGGAACAAGAGACAAAGAGAGAGGATAAGGATCGACTAAGCGAAAGACACCAGGTTGGTTAATCTCTTCTTCCTTCTCTCTGTACTTTCATAAAGGAAAATATCAAAGCTTTACTTTCAGTTGTTGCTAAAGACTGTCACCTTTAGAGTAGGGATAGGGTCATCCGAATCGGATACTTTTCCCCACAACAAACTGGCGACTCCGCTGGGGAGCCTAGTATCTTGTTGGTGTTTGTAGTATTTTGCTATTCATTTCTTGAAGAAAAGAGTACCAAATCGAAAAGCTTTTGACTATATCAAAAGCGAAGTAGAGGGACTGTTACTCTTGCTCATTTGCTGAGCAAATTCAAGATTTGAAGAGCTTATCTACAAAAGACTCTTTACTCTTTGTGATAGATCTTCATCCTCTTGATCATCCCTTAGCCTGTACTTGACCTATAGCTTTTTATTTCAGCAAAAACAGTGCATTTTTGAGCTTTTTATGACCCGGAAAACTTTGTAGACGCAACTCTTGTGTCCCAGAGCAGGCTGTCCACAGGCAGTCTGCATTACAGCACAGGTACTCCCTTCGGGAACTGTGATGAGAGTCAAACTGACAGACCAGAGCCTGCGCTGGTCCAGTTAGCCATTGTCTTGCTCAGTTTTCCCATTGTGTCTTGGCCCTGTTTTCACTGATTTTTTGCTGATTGCTTGCTGGTCATTGTACTTGCTGTAAACCACTTCTCCTTGAAAAAAACAACAGACAACAAAAATGATAATAGACAAATTGCACTTCAACCTACTTAACAAGTCAAGAAACATTAAGCCATGAATATGTAATATTACAAAACACGTAGGAAATCAATCGATAGTTTCATATATTAATATCAAAGAGAGATTACAACCATTCGTCTTGACATTGCAGTCTTCCTCTGACAAGACAAGGTTCCCACACACTTCTGCCAGCATTCCATGATGGCCTCAAGCAACAATAGTTTTAAGGCTCTTCCCTTTAGACTTCACTCCAAACCAAATCACACTTCTCCCTCACACAACTAGATAGCTACAACTAGTAATAGCTTTCTTGTCTACTCCAAAACAAAATATCATAAGCACCATAATATCAACACTCTAACTAACACTAACACTAGCTTGTGTTTGGGAAGAAGGGAGGTTTATATAGGAAGAAAGGGTGGGAGATGGATCCTCTTCTCATGGGAGAAGGTCTTATCCCTTGAGGTAGTTCCATCATTATAGGGGAAAGGAGCCAAAACTGTCATCCTCGGCCCCATCCGGCCAAACCATTTACCAAACTTCCATTACGAAGCTTCTAGAGCTGGAAGCTTCGGCTCTAATTTAAAAAACTTTCCATAACAGGACCGACATGACTGGAACACAGCTCAATCGCTCTAGTCAGTGCGAGGAGTAGTGCTAATCTCTGCACATCGGTGCGGGGCAGACAAAGGCCATTAGTGTCGGTCATGTAAACTGGGAAAAACATAAGTTTTAGGGGAAATGGTGCAAAAGGAAATTTATCTGCTCATGAAGATGGACATAATGGGAGTTTCTTCATGAAGGAAAATCATGCGGGGTTCACTGTAGAGGTAGGAATATTTTCTCATTGTACTTGCTGTACCCAACCCGATGTGGTACGGAGGAAAAGTGTCATGTTCAAGAGTGACTTGCTACCATTAAACTTTGATGTTCTCCCAATTTTTCCCCAGTCATTTCTGACCAGTACCTCTTTATTTTTGTCAAGCTTGAGGAGGATAACATAAGCACTTGAGACGGGGAAAAGTATCTGATTCGGATGACCCTATCCCTACTCTAAAGGTGACAGTCTTTAGCAACAACTGAAAGTAAAGCTTTGATATTTTCCTTTATGAAAGTACAGAGAGAAGGAAGAAGAGATTAACCAACCTGGTGTCTTTCGCTTAGTCGATCCTTATCCTCTCTCTTTTTCTCTTGTTCCCAGCTCCTTGCTCTCTTTGCCGGTCCAGCTACACACAGATCCTGCACAAACAAGAGAGGAAACTACAAGATACAAGTACTCATAACTGATGCATGGATTAGAGTGAATCAAATATACATGTAAATACAATACATCAATGCAATACAAGTATATAGGAGAACATGCAAAACTTTATTGATAGAAGTAACAGGGTTCTGAGAAGGTTACAACCAATGATGGCTCCAATCCAGCAGCACCTCCCCAGTAGCAAGAACTCTCCTCTTCACCTCTAGTAAAACAATCACCCAATAGCTCTAACTGTAAACCAACAACACCTCCTTGCTTTACACAAAATTCCAGCCTCCTTAGACCTCATAGAAGAGCTCTATATATAGGAGAGAAGAAGAGAGGATGAGTCAGCTTGAGACTGACATGAAGCTGCCTTGTGTCCTCTCCCTCTTCAGTTAATCTTCAGTTCTTGAGTCCACTTGGAGATCCTTGCTTACACATGGTGATCAAATACCTCTTACTCATCACAGGGCGAATCTCATGAACCAAGTGTCAGTTTGGAAGCTTCCTGGGCAGTTGACACCTTGCAGAATGACTGTGCCACTTGGCCAATCTCGCCCAGCGCAGGTAGCCTTCATTAGATTTGACTTCCAGCGCAGGTACAAGGAGGAGCAGTTGCATTCCAGCGCAGATGCTCAGTGGAGCAGCTGACATGATCCAAAATTAGCCTGTTTTGAAGTGTTTTCAGGTGGAGAACTGATTGGAAGTGATGTTGTTTGATGACCTTGTTCTTTTAGGGGTAAGAACAACATGTTTAGGGACTGAGGATCCCTGTAATTATTGACATTTCATGCTCCATGCTGCGAGGCACAAAAATGTCTATAACAGTTGCCCCCTAAAGTATGAGGCCGTTTATCGGGTGAAATGCTTTATCTAGAGGGTCCAAAGTTCATTCCAGTGCTGAGGAGTGCCCTGTAATACAATACAATACAATACATTATTTTTCATTCTATTTTCATGATCTAGCTGAGGCGGGCATTCCCATGCTCAGCTTTATAAATACATTTTGGTACATAGAACAGACGATCGTCTGATGGTAGACAGATAATTTTCTGCTGAAATTATCATCCTTTGAGTAGGATGATCATCTGCTGCAATGATGTACATGACAAATGCTTTTATATTTCCTGAATATGTATCGCAGCCCGGATGGATGAAACTAGATCCGGGGTCTTCAAACTCGTTCGATCTTCACTCTAAGTACAAGTCGATCCATGTGAGAATTTCGCTGAAGTCGAACATGGAAAGACATCGCTTGATTACCGGTCAATGATGGAAACCGTTAACAAGCGCGAGAGGAATCACCGATAATGATAATGACCCTCAAGGTACTGCAGTACAATTCACGTGGCGTGAATAAAGGACTTAGCGTCGAACGCCACGCAAAATCTTCTGGTCGAAGGTCAAGTATCTCAGTATCACCAAGGTCGCGAATAACAACTCTCCTAGCAGGCTCTGCTGCTGGGGCAGCAACTGGCGATCGTGGACGAACTACTGGACGAACAGGACCAACATCTGCATGCACCCAAGAGTTTGATCAGTTTTGAACAGTAACATCATGAATAAAAACAATAAACAGTGATATGGTCAGAGATTTTACCAATAGCGCCCCATTGCTCGCCATCCGGAAGCACCAAGTCCGGATCACCTCGGTAGTCCATACCCACATATGGATACTCAGAAAATGCCATCTCCTGACGCTCGAACCACCTAAAGAAGGACTCAGTGAAAGTAATATGAGGTTGACCAGCATGCCGGGACATATGGTCAACCCACCTCTGCATACGTGGCTCGGTCGGAGAAGGCAAATCAAGCATGATGTACTGAGGTTGCATCAATGGGATTTTCTCCAAGATAAAGGCAGTCAGGATCAAGTACCTCTTACTCATCACAGGGCGAATCTCATGAACCAAGTGTCAGTTTGGAAGCTTCCTGGGCAGTTGACACTTTGCAGAATGACTGTGCCACTTGGCCAATCTCGCCCAGCGCAGGTAGCCTTCATTAGATTTGACTTCCAGCGCAGGTACAAGGAGGAGCAGTTGCATTCCAGCACAGATGCTCAGTGGAGCAGCTGACATGATCCAAAATTAGCCTGTTTTGAAGTGTTTTCAGGTGGAGAACTGATTGGAAGTGCTGTTGTTTGATGACCTTGTTCTTTTAGGGGTAAGAACAACATGTTTAGGGACTGAGGATCCCTGTATTTATTGACATTTCATGCTCCATGTTGCGAGGCACAAAAATGTCTATAACAGTTGCCCCCTAAAGTATGAGGCCATTTATCGGGTGAAATGCTTTATCTAGAGGGTCCGAAGTTCATTCCAGTGCTGAGGAGGCGCCCTGTAATACAATACAATACAATACATTATTTTTCATTCTGTTTTCATGATCTAGCTGAGGCGGGCATTCCCATGCTCAGCTTTATAAATACATTTTGGTACATATAACAGACGATTGTCTGATGGTAGACTGATAATTTTCTGCTGAAATTATCATCCCTTGAATAGGATGATCATCTGCTGCAATGATGTACATGACAAATGCTTTTATATTTCCTGAATATATATCGCAGCCCGGATGGATGAAACTAGATCCGGGGTCTTCAAACTCGTTCGATCTTCACTCTAAGTACAAGTCGATCCATGTGAGAATTGCGCTGAAGTCGAACATGGAAAGACATCGCTTGATTACCGGCCAATAATGAAAACCGTTAACAAGCGCGAGAGGAATCACCGATAATGATAATGACCCTCAAGGTACTGCAGTACAATTCACGTGGCGTGAATAAAGGACTTGGCGTCGAACGCCACGCAAAATCTTCTGGTCGAAGGTCATTGATGTATACCTGTCGCCGGAAGTGAGAAACTTGCCATTGAGGCATGCAAGCTTCAAAGTACTGATGGGGGTGTTCCTAGATCAACTTCTTGGATAATGAGCTGAAGTCGACAAGAAGCGATCCGTCAAAGGAGGGCCTTAATGAATCCCACATCAATGACACGGAACGGAGCTAATGATTTTAGTGGAGGTGAAAACAAACTGTGATATATGATTCAGGGTGGCGATCATGAATGGATGAAGGACAATGTATGGCAGTGGATGGGACACGGTTGACACTTTCAGAATGACCCCTCTTGAACATATAACGACACTGATGCGATGGATCCGTAGCATTACCCCAAATGTGGATGGTTTGGCGAGGACCATGGTGATGAGACCGGTGAATGAAACAACCCAACCCGATGTGGTACGGAGGAAAAGTGTCATGTTCAAGAGTGACTTGCTACCATTAAACTTTGATGTTCTCCCAATTTTTCCCCAGTCATTTCTGACCAGTACCTCTTTATTTTTGTCAAGCTTGAGGAGGATAACATATGCTTGTTCTATAACCTGCCCTTCGGGCAAGCCCATCGCTATGATTTAACGAGCTTAGCGATAGGGAAACTCGTTCTCGTCTAAAGACAAGTTTGTCGCTATTTAATCATTTTAACGAGTCTAACGACAAGGAAAACTCGGTCCTTTTCATTTTTAGAGAGTCTGAAAAGGTACAGAAAGTTAACTCCATAATTCCTTTTTCGTCAGCTAATCCCTTAAGTCCGAAAAAGTATAAAACAATACAAAAGGGATGGCTGTTCGGTACTTTTAACGAGCCGAACAAGACAAGTGCTCGATCCTTTTGTGCAATAATCCCTCAGGTCCAAAAAGATTAAAATTTAGAGGAGGGATAGCGTTCCGGTCATTTAACGAGCTGGAAGGCCAAAACTCGGCAAACTTTTCATATTTTACGAGTCAGTGAAAAGAGCTCAAAGAAGACTCATCTTTTGAGAAACGAGTGATAAACAGGGATAGCAGCAGATTCCAGGTACAGGTTGGAATTTTCCAATCACGGCAGTGTCACGAGGATGGCTAGGTGAAATCACTCTTCGCAGCTGTTTCTCAAAAGAGGTAAACACACAAATGGAAGTGAATGATCGGCCAAATGAACAGTGGAGGTGATGGATGAAAACACGATCAAGGTTCTTATGGCTGATGAATTTACAATCTCAAAAGTTTATTTACCGGGATAGGTTCATTTTTTCCATGAGCTTGAACTCTGGGGGAAACTTTTGCTCACACTTTTCTATTTTTTAACGAGCATAAATTCAGTCATAAAACTGCTCGAATTTTGCGTTTATTTTTTAACGAGCATGAACTATATGCTAAAACTGCTCGATATACCAGTCATAAAAAGAATGCCTCCTATGAGATAACTATTTTTTAAGGAGCTTTATCTCACAAAGCTATGCTCCAATTTTGGCAAATTTTACCTTTGCCCCACAGGCTTTCTTCATGCAAGGTCGGAAATGGCTAATCCTACGAGTTTAACGGGTTAGACCTACAGGTTTAAAGGGAGGACCTAAAAATTTAAAAAAATAAATAGTCGTCCCTTGCTTGCATTCCAAAAGTTTGCATGCCCCCAGGTATAGGGTAGAATTTCGAGACTGCCCCTTTATTAACGAGGTTTGCCTCTTTCTTATTATCCGAAGAGGGTTCTATTTGCTGCCGCAAATCAATCCCTTTCTTCGGCGGTGTCTATCATTGGGTTGTCCAAAGATGGTTACCCTCTGTCACAACAATATAGTCCCCTACTTTGTAGGCTGCCCCTGCTTATCCTTCAAAACATATGTTTTAACGGGCGAGGCTTGAATTCAAAGATGGTTACTATTCGTTGCGATAAGGGAATTCCTACTTGGGCATTGCCCACTTTTTTAGACAAAGGTGAATGACTCTTTTACCAAACACATAACTTTAACAAAAGAACACTATTCCAGAACAACCCCACTTCCTTCCACGGACGGGGTACGGACTAGTCATATTCTTCTGCGGAAATTCTTCCTTATACCCGGGGTTTCTTCTGCCCGAAGCAGACCAGGGTGCATGCCCCCTGGGTCCTAGTCTTTCTTTCCGAATCACTCGCACTCATCGGGAAGGAGGACTGGGGGTGGAGGCGAATCTTGAGTGAACAGACCATTCAGGAATGGTATTTGACTATTTGCGATGCGAGATCCCGGAAACGAAAGTTGGTCTACGAGCTTGACCACCCTTCCTTCGTGTGGAAAACACATTACTCTAAAGAGTGAGGAGACTATCGCTCCCATGCAATAAATATAGTCGCGTCCAAGGAGTAGGTTATAATCCAAGGGTCCTTGGACGACCATCACGTTCATCTCGACGGTCTTCCCTTTCAATGTAACAGGTACATTGGGGAGGATCCCTAATGGTCGACTGGTTCCTTTATCAAAACCTGAGAGATTTCTCAACTCAGGTAAAAGCGCTGGGGAACCCAGTGCTTTCCAAGCAACAGAGGAAAGGATACTCACAGATGCCCCTTCATCAATGATAGTACCAGCCATAATCATTCTATAGATCTGGACAATGATTCTGAATGGTGTACTGGCTGGTAACTGGGGTCTGCCTAGTTGATTCCAATCAAAGGATACAACCAGGTTGCTTGGTGGTGGGACCGAATATACGGCCGGATATGACCCTGATGATGTTCCTTCCTGCGATAAAGGAATGGGCGCATTGCCCTGACGCTCATCAGAGTCGGTGCTGATGAAAAGAACCTGGATGGTGTCATCCTTATTCTCTTCAGTGAGGGTGTCGCATGAAGACGACTCTTCGGCGACGGTGTCATTTGAAGACGGGTCTTCAATGACGGAGTCATTGGACGATAGAACCTCTGAAGGAAGAACCGGGTCAACTGCCGTTTCGACCTTTAGACTTTCGTCTGGTCTGGATTCAGTAGGTTCATTCTCAATGACCGACACTTCAGCTGACCACTTGAGCGGGCCAGCTGGATTTTCAACTATCGAGGGATTAGGCACGAGTTTTTGGTATCCAGGAGGAAGTCGCAACGGTGAAACCGGGCGATCTTCCAAAACTCTCTTTGCCTCATCTAAGAATGGACATTTGTGGATAGCATGATTGCCTTCACAAAATAGACAGGGTGATCTTGGTCCCCTTCTTCGTCCTTCACTCTCATTAGTCGACGGATTGCAATCAACATGACAACCAGAGGTTGATGCTACCGGATTGTGCAACCTTGGGGACCAGTCCCTTAGTATCTGGGGAATACAAGGACAATCACGATGGAAGTGGATCCCTTTGCAAATGACACATGGCGATTTAGGCCCGGTCGGTGCAGTGTGTGGGTTTTTGTCAGCTTTCTTCTGCTTGCCCCCAGTCGCCTTTGCCATAGGCTCCTTCTGCTTCTTTTCTCTCTTCTTCTTTTCCTTCTTCTCCTTGGGAGGCTGACTTTTGCCAGCTCTACCTTGCGAAGATGAAGGATCAGAGGAAGTATCATAAGAAGTGGAAGGCTGGTGGGTAGTTCTAGATTGTTCTGACTGTTGATTCGACTGCTCAGGATTAGTGGCGATCTGGACTACATTAGTTGAAAAGAGCCATACAGGGAGGCCGATTGTCAACCCTGGAAGTGACAATGTAGCCATATGAGGCGCACCAACATCTCCCCAAGAGGAGAAGGGGTTTGGACTTCCGCCAAGGTTACTTCCTTGGTTGGTGGGCTCCATACTTTTCAACTGAAAGATCAATGTGGGAATAACAGGTGATTATGTTCCGCTTAAAATAAATTTTATTAACGACGCTTTTAGACACAAACTTGCTTTTTCATGTTTTAAGAGTCGAGAAAAAGCTAAAGATGACTCTAGTCGCCTTCGATGTTTTAACGAGCCCGAAGTGACAAATGCTCGGTTGGACTTTTTCAGTTATAGAGTTTGAAAAAGGCCAAAAGAAACTGCTC
Organism: Pinus tabuliformis; assembly: GCA_031772625.1. Classification (NCBI taxonomy): domain Eukaryota; kingdom Viridiplantae; phylum Streptophyta; class Pinopsida; order Pinales; family Pinaceae; genus Pinus; species Pinus tabuliformis. Next base: position 391,702,648 of record CM062813.1, read on the forward strand.
TGGAGATCTAGGCAGAGGGTGTGCCAAACCTTTCGCGAAACCATAGAATACGTTTTACGGTACGGGTGGTCGATCTTCGTGAATGCTGTGTTCACTGCATCGCGATCAGTAGGGCGGCCGACACGGTTTCCTAAGGATAAAGGATAAAAGCCTATAGGGGTCTCCCAATATACGCGACGGTACGCGGGAGCACAAGTCCGTGTTAGTGCCACCGACTCTCAGGAGGAATCACCCACCTTCGTAGAGATCGACAGTCACTATGTTTAACGACGCCGGAACACGTCTCTACCTAGACCTCTAGATGTTTGCGTTATGTTACAAAGCGTTGTTATGTAAATTGAGTTTATTTTAATGTTGATCTTGCTTAACAGTTTGCCTTTCAGGGTCGCCACGAGATGTATATATACAACTTCCTATATGCAATCTAAGATGAGAAGCAAATCTTTTCAATCTTTCAACTTTGAAAACCTTAATCTACTGAGGGAAAAGAAAGACACAACTTTTTCCACAGATCATAGAACACACACTAAAATGCACATTTTCCTAAATCGTCAAACACACAGTCAAATGCAAAATGCACAATGCATGTATTTCTTTTCGTTATCCTTAATGTTGATGTAAGACAGAAAGGAAACTGTTGTATAATTTTGAATCTAATTTCAAGTAGAAAATAAACAAGCTTGTCCAAAATAAAAAAGACACCTTATGATCGACTTGTTTAAACACTGGAAATGTATAGATTCAAACCATAAAGTGAAAAACCATAAAGAACATGCAAAACTTTATTGATAGAAGTAACAGGGTTCTGAGAAGGTTACAACCAATGATGGCTCCAATCCAGCAGCACCTCCTCAGCAGCAAGAACTCTCCTCTTCACCTCTAGTAAAACAATCACCCAATAGCTCTAACTGTAAACCAACAGCACCTCCTTGCTTTACACAAAATTCCAGCCTCCCTTAGACCTCATAGAAGAGCTCTATATATAGGAGAGAAGAAGAGAGGATGAGTCAGCTTGAGACTGACATGAAGCTGCCTTATGTCCTCTCCCTCTTCAGTTAATCTTCAGTTCTTGAGTCCACTTGGAGATCCTTGCTTACACATGGTGATCAAGTACCTCTTACTCATCACAGGGCGAATCTCATGAACCAAGTGTCAGTTTGGAAGCTTCCTGGGCAGTTGACACCTTGCAGAATGACTGTGCCACTTGGCCAATCTCGCCCAGCGCAGGTAGCCTTCATTAGATTTGACTTCCAGCGCAGGTACAAGGAGGAGCAGTTGCATTCCAGCGCAGATGCTCAGTGGAGCAGCTGACATGATCCAAAATTAGCCTGTTTTGAAGTGTTTTCAGGTGGAGAACTGATTGGAAGTGCTGTTGTTTGATGACCTTGTTCTTTTAGGGGTAAGAACAACATGTTTAGGGACTGAGGATCCCTGTAATTATTGACATTTCATGCTCCATGCTGCGAGGCACAAAAATGTCTATAACAGTTGCCCCCTAAAGTATGAGGCCGTTTATCGGGTGAAATGCTTTATCTAGAGGGTCCGAAGTTCATTCCAGTGCTGAGGAGTGCCCTGTAATACAATACAATACAATACATTATTTTTCATTCTGTTTTCATGATCTAGCTGAGGCGGGCATTCCCATGCTCAGCTTTATAAATACATTTTGGTACATAGAACAGACGATCGTCTGATGGTAGACAGATAATTTTCTGCTGAAATTATCATCCTTTGAGTAGGATGATCATCTGCTGCAATGATGTACATGACAAATGCTTTTATATTTCCTGAATATGTATCGCAGCCCGGATGGATGAAACTAGATCCGGGGTCTTCAAACTCGTTCGATCTTCACTCTAAGTACAAGTCGATCCATGTGAGAATTTCGCTGAAGTCGAACATGGAAAGACATCGCTTGATTACCGGTCAATGATGGAAACCGTTAACAAGCGCGAGAGGGATCACCGATAATGATAATGACCCTCAAGGTACTGCAGTACAATTCACGTGGCGTGAATAAAGGACTTGGCGTCGAACGCCACGCAAAATCTTCTGGTCGAAGGTCATTGATGTATACCTGTCGCCGGAAGTGAGAAACTTGCCATTGAGGCATGCAAGCTTCAAAGTACTGATGGGGGTGTCCCTAGATCAACTTCTTGGATAATGAGCTGAAGTCGACAAGAAGCGATCCGTCAAAGGAGGGCCTTAATGAATCCCACATCAATGACACGGAACGGAGCTAATGATTTTAGTGGAGGTGAAAACAAACTGTGATATATGATTCAGGGTGGCGATCATGAATGGATGAAGGATAATGTATGGCAGTGGATGGGACACGGTTGACACTTTCAGAATGACCCCTCTTGAACATATAACGACACTGATGCGATGGATCGGTAGCATTACCCCAAATGTGGATGGTTTGGCGAAGACCATGGTGATGAGACCGGTGAATGAAGACCGCCCGCACCCTTACAGCCGATAGTTACTGTTGGGCCCTTCGCCAAGTGGGGCATTGATTTCATGCAATGTAACCCCACCTCGACCGGGGGGCATGGGTATATTATAGTCGCTGTTGACTATTTTACCAAATGGGCCGAGGCGATGCCTACATTGAATAACACTGGTGAAACAGCTGCCCTTTTCTTTTTTAATCATGTAGTCGCCAGGTTCGGCGTTCCGCAAGCTATAGTGACAGATCATGGATCACATTTTCGCAATCACATGATGGTTGAATTAGCTGCCAAACTAGGGCTATCTCACGACAGCTCTACCCCATATTATCCACAAGCCAACGGACAAGTTGAGGCAATCAACAAGGTCCTGAAGCGTATGTTGCAAAGGATGATCGGGGTTCACAAAAGAAGATGGCATCTAATCCTGTACTCAGCATTATGGGCTTACCGAACCTCGGTAAAAAACGCCACTGGGTTCACACCATTCCAATTAGTGTATGGCCTAGAGGCAATATTACCGATCCAGTGCGAAATTTCGTCTCTTAAACTCGCAATTGACCTCCTCCCCGGAACCTCAGAAGAAGAGGCTCGTTTCTTGGAGTTAATCCAATTGGATGAAAACCGTCGTGACGCTGCTTTGGCGAACGAAGCCCATAAGAAACGAGTCAAAGCACAGTTCGACAAGAATGTCAAACCTCGCATCTTCTCTGAGGGTGACTTGGTTTTGCTTTACGACCAAGAATCCGACAAATTAGGAGCAGGAAAATTTCAGTCCTTATGGATGGGTCCTTATATTGTTAAAAGGGTGTTAGCAAAAGGAGCCTACGAGTTAATGGATTATGACGGAATACCACTGGCGCAACCCCGTAACGGGTTGTACCTCAAGCGTTACTATGCCTAAATAGTAACCTGAGTGCTTTTGTTGTATTTTGTTTTCGCTAAAATGTTTGTTTCGGTTAAAGTAATCCGCCCTTCTCATTTGTTGCAGATGTCGAATTATTCTGAGACATATGTGGGATATGCTGACGGAGCGAGTCGTAGTACACGGAATTTGTCCTCCACAGTCTGGGCCATTTTTGATCCAAGCGGCGAGTTAAGAGGCGTGTGTATTGGGCGGTCAACGAACAATATCGCTGAATATAGCGCGTTGATTGAACTCCTCTCTGATACCATCGCTCATGGTATACGCCGACTAATTGTTAGGCTAGACTCACAACTTGTAATACTACAACTCACTGGTATATATTCAGTCCGCAATCCAGCTATTTATCGTATGTTTCTAAGGGTTAAGATTTTGGAAAGAGAGTTTGATTTAATTCAATACCAACATATTTCCAGAAACTTGAACACATTAACAGATTCATTAGCAAACTATGTATTAGATAGACATTTACAACATATATAAAAAGAGATGCATCGGTGCTATGCAAGTGGATCACAAATAAACTGAAATAAACTCCGAAAATCAAAATATATAAAGCTGTTTATAGTTTGTACATAATGTGCTGTAATCAAAACAAAATTGGTCATACGACCTAGAACTCAAAAAGATGCTAGGGGGCACCCTAGCCTAGTGGTGCTCATGAAAGTACGTCACGGTCTGTGCGATCATGCGCAAGAGACGAGTCCATCGTCTAGGCACGCCAATAGTGTGCCGCTGCAACTGTAAAGGTAACTCGTCAATCTGTACATCCGGAAGACCACGAGTAAAGCTCTCAACCTGCTCCTGCACAGCTGCAAGTATCTCAGTATCACCAAGGTCGCGAATAACAACTCTCCTAGCAGGCTCTGCTGCTGGGGCAGCAACTGGCGATCGTGGACGAACTACTGGACGAACAGGACCAACATCTCCATGCACCCAAGAGTTTGATCAGTTTTGAACAGTAACATCATGAATAAAAACAATAAACAATGATATGGTCAGAGATTTTACCAATAGCGCCCCATTGCTCGCCATCCGGAAGCACCAAGTCCGGATCACCTCGGTAGTCCATACCCACATATGGATACTCAGAAAATGCCATCTCCTTGTTGGATACCTATAGTAATAGGTTTCATATTTCATGATTAGCAAGAGAAAAAGCCAAATATGCTCTGCTTTGGTATCCCAAAGATCCCATATTTCCTAGAAAGCAAGAGCTGGGTAAAGTGTTTCAAGTATTGAGGACCTTATTTCAAATTTTGTGGATGATTCAACAGTTTAATCTGGATCATGCCATGTTTCAATTTTGTGTTGAAGAATAGTGAAAGAGGTCTGTCCAAACAGCTTAATCTTGGCAGACAAGTAGTTCAGGTAGAGAAGCAAAGGTTCCCAAAAGTTTAATTTGGGACCTTGGAAGACATAAGGGTAGAAGTAGATAGAGAGAAAAGGAAAAAGCCAAAGAAAAGAAAAGGCAATTGAGGGTTGCAAATCCAAGTGCCCCTCCAAGAAGAAACAAAAAATACTAGGAAGATAGTTGGGTAGGCAGTTGTGGTTGCAGAAAGAATATGATCACCATTACACAGGCATCAATAGGTCTCTTGCCAAGGCAATAAAGCTATCAGCAAACAAAGTGGTGAATTCCATGAAATTACAGCAAAGAGGATCACTAACTTCTTTTCTTTCCCTCTCTAGTCTATCACTAACACCCCCTTTCTAATTCCCCTCCTTCATTCATATTAACTCCTAATTCTACTATATAACCTCCCTTATCTTACCCCACCCCTAATAGTATTAACACTAAGGTGTATAAAACCCCAAATCTTATGTATATTCCCTCCCCTAGGCATAATAGCCGTGTATTTCTCAAAAGGGACCAAATGGCATCTGGCCACTTTGGTGAACCTATTCCACCCTTTTTCCCCTTTGCTGCAAGTTAAGTTGCCCTCAAATCACCTCTGCATTGCTAAAACCCCCTTTCCAAACCCATTTTGCCCATAAAACCTTTGCAAAGGTTAATGCCCGCCTCTGGCACGTTTCCCAATCCTACCGCATTGTGGTTGACCCAAAACATTTGCAAAAACCCACATAAAACCCATAAAGTTTGATTTTTTCGCCCGCAGTATTAAAGGCGCATTTTTCCCCTCCGCCAGCCGTCGGATCAAGCCCATCAGATCCGACGGCCCACAGCAATATCGGAGCGCTTCCCGTGGCTGCACGTTAACTTCCGGGAAAGTGACGTTGCGCCTTGTCACGCCTCCTCCACGCGTCAGACGTTGAACCATCTCGGAGCCCGCTCTGACATCCTCAGCGCCGTACCTAAACCGCCCCGAGAAACCGCGGCGGTTAAGGCCTTAACCGTGACCGCTGCCGTTTGACCGCCACCTACCCGCCGCTGACTCGCCGCCACGTCATTGCCTGCTCGTACCTGCATCTCTTATTGGTCCACCTCACTGCTGACTGGGCTGCCACCTCGCCGCCCCTTTGACCAATCACCCACTGCCACGTCGCCCAATGACGTCATCTGACGTCACCTCACCATGACCCACCAATGACGTCATGCTGACGTCAGCAGGAAAAAGCGCCAAATTGGTAAAATAACCCATAATTACCAATTTTACCCGTGTTTTTACCATTTTTACTGTAAACTCTGCTGAACGCTCTGCACGACCGTTTGAACTCAAATTTTCGCCAACCAGTCGATTAGCCCGGGCGACCTCCTCAAAAGCGACTGTGCACCTTTGCCTCAACCTCTGCTCGTCGAATTACAGGTATTTAGACCATTTCGCCCTCCATACGACCTTCATTAAGCTTAAATTTGCTCAGAGGGATAACAGAACCATAAAAACTATATTTACACCATTCATTCCCCTTCACTCATCCACCATTGTCATTGTGAGGGCCAAGAAGTACCTGCAGAGCTCTAGAAACCTGCAATTCCCATTAAACCTCTGTAATTCTGCGTTTTCCCGGCAGAATTGCTAATAGACATAATTCACCCTGTTAGAGAGTTCAGTTACACCACAGAGAGGTTCTGTCACTAGACTCCAGTAGTATTTCAATTGCTACTGAGAGAATTCCCCTTGAATACTCAAAACCTCAACTGTTTCCACAGAAGACTGCCTCCAGACTGTGTTTTCACCATTCCACCTGTCTATTTACAATTCTTGCAACTTGGAGAGCTATGGAGACCCCTATTGCACTAAATATTAGGCCCATCAATGCACCTCACCAAGAACTAGAATGGAAAGCCCTGGGGGACATGGACTACCAAATGCTGGATTGGTTCCCCATGGGAACCAAGTACAATGTGATAATGCTGAATGAATTAAGAGCCCAGCACCTCAGTGGGGCAGATATCTTGGGGATTTGGGAGTCAAATTTGCCCATATACAACCTTCCCCAAGTCAATCCAATGCCAGAGCTTATTTATAGCTGTCAGGAACGCTATGACCCCAGCCAAAGAGCAGTCATAAGCCCCACAGGCCTAGTCCTGTTCCAGATCACCCCAGAGAGCATAAACCAGATGCTGTGCTTCAATACAGCCAAGAAATTGACCCCTCTATCCATGCAGAATCTGATTAACACAGGGATCAAGCTCTCCAGTGACCAGATTGTCAAAATCAACCAACTGTTTGTCACACCAGGCTCTGAAACAGTCAGAACCCCTCCTATTGGGTACCATTGTCTGAATGAGTTGGGCAGAATGTTGGTGGATCTAATTGGCTATGTCCTAGGATTCAGGGGGCTGGAAGATGTAGATGAAAGCATAATGGCAATGCTGTCCATATTTGCCCCTGGTAAGCCTCCAGCTGTGCAGTATGATTATGCAACTTACATAGCAGAGAAAATCCATGATCAGTTCATGAATTTGAAAAGGGAGAGACTGTTCAGGTACTCCTCCTATATATATCATTTATTCCTTTTCTATCAGCCAGCTACCTTCTCTGTTCCTTTGAGGCCACTCAATGCCCAAGGAAGCCCAAGATCAGTTGTTTTCTGGACCTCTGTTTTTCATTTTACCTCAGTATCACCCTATACATACTGTGAGTTTATTGATTTATTTGTTCATCCGGCCCTAACAGTTCTGCAAGGTACTCCTCCTCCTAGATTAACCGATGAAATGAGGAGGATTCTACATTTGAACAAATCTTACAATATTGGCAACTGGTACTTCTACCAGAACCACACAGTCATTAGGATATATGGCTGTGAATTGAACCCATTTAGATTGCCAAGGTATGTCCCCATGAGGCTTTTTGCCCTAGAGTATTTCAGGCAGTTTGGGAACTCAGATTACCTTCACTTTCAGAGTAGAAACAAGAAGTCACAATTGAAGGTAAGAAGTCAGCTAGGTTCCTTCCTGTATAACAAGAAAGAGGAAGGGTGGAAAGAGGCACACAGCATCCTGGAAGGCCTCAGATTGCAGACCAGTTTTGAATGGATTCCCTATGACCCCAATCATTCTATCTCCCTCAGGAGAATTAGATACAAATTGGGCAACTATGCACATAAAAGACAACCTGAAATTGAACAGTATGCCAATGCACTAGATTGGGAAGAGGGTACACTAGTAGAACAAGTCACTGAGGTAGAATTACTTGAGAAAGAAGCTAGGAATGTGCAAAAAGAAGCTGACTTGGAAACTTGTGGACAGGTGCCCCTCTCCTACAGAAGGCAAATCGGAACAGCTGCTAGATCTTCAGCAGCACAGCAGCAAACCACTGAGAAGACATCCCAGGCAGCAGGCAAAGACAAAGGTAAACAGGTGGAACAGCCACCTGTATTGACAGAGGAACAAGTTGACACCTTGCTACAACAGCAAGAAGAAATGGAACAGCAAGAACTGGGACAGCAACAAGAAAAAGCACAGTCCAGTGAACAGCAGCCCTTGCAGCAGGAAAAGGGGACAGATTTACCCAGTAACACTGAACAGCAGCCTCAAACAGAGGTGCCTCCCAGGACAGACACCAATGTAGACACCTCAGTCCTCCAAACACCACAGAAGGAGGATGTGACTAGGAAAAGGGAGAGAGAGACCCCCCACACCTCATCCTTCATCAGAGGAGAGAAGAGACAAAGACTGAATGACTCCCAAGAGGAGGACATAGCAGTAAGGAAAGCCATGGGCATGGGCCCACCCAGTGGAGAACTTTCGGCCAGCTCATCTCAGCGAGGACATGACATGACTATGGGAGGAGAGGTCAGCTCCTCCGGTCAAACTAGAAAAGGGCAGTCAAGTATAAAACAGCAATTCATTGACATCAAGAGGAGGAGTGATCCCATAAAAGTGCAGCTGTACGATCACTTGTTGAACCTAGCTCCTAGCAACCAGCAGAGACTCATGTCTGCTTTCGATGTGAGCGAAGGCAAAATGATAATGAGCCACTTCATGCCTACAACTTTGCAGCCTCAGTCCACCTCAGACTATCTAAGAACCAACATGGAGGTTCTTGCCAAAGACATACACCCCATGGACAAGATTGAACTACATAAGCAGACTGGTGAAATGGTGTATGCCTCCCTGGCAGATGAGACATTGGAGAATTATAAATTAAAGAGCAGCCTGGACAACACAGCTTCTCAGCTGGAGTTAGAAAGAGCTTCATCACAAGCCAAGGACAATAGGATCAAGTCCTTGGAAGAGGTAATTATAGAGATAGGGCATGATCCTAAAGATGTCAAAGGCATCCAAGAGCTCCTGAAGATAAGGGATGCAGATATGGCAGCCCTAAGAAAGAAAATCAAACTCCCGGCCACCATCCATCCACAAACAGATGAAGTTGCCCAGCAAAGGCAAGAAAAGGATGCTACAGATCTGCTGGTATCCCTATACAAAGAGCTGGTTAGGACTCAAGACCAGCTGGGACAAACTGAAGCTGCAAAGGCAGCACTACAGGAAACACTGAAGCAAAGAGAAGAGGGCCAACCCTCCCAGCCTCCTCCTGTGATAATAAATCTTGAGGAAATCCCTCCAAAGACTACTCCTCCTCCTCAGCAAACAGAAGCTACAGCACCAACTACAGCACCATCCACAGCAGCAACAACTACAACATCAGAACAGGCTGCTAGCTTAGACATGCAAAAGCTGCAAGCTGAGATCCAAGCCATGGAATCTCAAATCAAAGAGCTGGATGAGCTTAAGAAAACCTTGACTAAGGTAAATGAAAGGTTTGACAAGAGCAAACAGAATGAGGCAGCCAAGGACAGAGAGGTAAAAGCTCTTAAGAGAAGAATTGCTGAACTAGAGAAGGAGCTTGCACTAGAAAAGGTGACAGCTGAAATGAAAGCAGTGCTTTGGAGCAACATTGGAAGGTCCATTGCCAAACAGTGGCAATATATTGAGACCATGGATGAGCAAATGGTGCTCATCACTAAAGCAAACAAAGAAATACAGAGAGCCAGGGCGAGCCTTGGACACATGCCAGAAGCTGCTACTAGGATAATCAATACTCTGAACTATAAGACTAGCTCTCAATTAGCTGTCATGGGAATCACCAACAGGACAGAAACAATTGCTGTAGCCAAAAGAGTCATTACATTGAGGAACTTGGTTGGAACACTGGAGAGGAGGACACAGGATATGCAAACTGAAATCAACAGATTCCTGGAGAAATTCGTGGCACTACAGAACAGAGGCCTCCCCAGCATTTTAAGCAGTGTAGGAAGACTGCTCACCCTAGAGAATTACAATAAAAGAATTGATGCCCAGGCAGTAGCAGAGATTGCACAACCGCCCAGCACTTCAGCAGAACCAGGGCCAGCCACCGGGCAGAGTATGTATGACAGAGTGGAGAACCTGTTTTTCCTCATGAATGAAGTTGACCATCTGTTTGATACACCACCTAACTTCTTCAAATTCACAGAAGCAGATGAAACTCTAGGGGCAATCTTAGCACACCAACTGCCCACACAGGATGCCTGGAGAAATTTGACACAGACAGTTTTGTCAGGCCAGAATCAGTAACGCCATTTCTACAGGAAAATAAGCATACATGCGCAGGCACAATTTTGAAGAAAGAGATCTACAGGGAAGAGGCAGAAGCTGAGCCAACTCAGCAGGACCATTAACTCGCCACAAGTAGCAGTCACAATCACAGGTGACAAGTCCAGGATACAGCGTACAAAGCCTTAAAGACAGATCTTCCAGCATTTATTCAGAATATCTCGACCGACTTAGCTGTTCCCAAAGGCTAAAATATCTTCTGACAGAGCATTAAAATGCCTGTACTCTGTAATCAATGCTGCATTAAATTTTGATCTTAATATCTTAAGTAGTTGGTAAGAATGTAAAATCTGAGATAACTCAGAACTCAGATATTTTGTAAATCACCGCAAGTATATATTGACCCTTCACAGCAGTTGAAGGGGTTGTTGCAATTTTCTTTTAAAGAGCTCTTGCTCGTTGTAATATTTTCAGAGAAGTAATACAAAGGAAGAATGGAATTTCCAAGGCTTGGTGTTCTTTGATGTATTGTGGTGAAAGATGAATGTTACAGGATTCCAGGGTGTTGCATAAAACAGCAAGTATTCTCACATCTCTTTGTTATATGTTTTCGAGTCTTTTGTTCTCTTTTGTTGTTCAAATGCATTACACTTGATAGCAAGGTGAAAGGATAGTCCCAGGATTTAACCATGTTTACCCTGGACTCAAACTGAGCTATTGTACATGTTTTCCTCAGATACAGTGACAGAATTGTAATTCTTAATTGCTGCATTTCAAAACTGTGTCTTTTACTATGATAGGCATTCTCAGGGATTCAATTTATGCCCCTGAGACCTCCATCTTTCTCCTCTTAAAGTTGTCTGTTGGAAATATATAAACAATAAGTGAAAATTCTTAAATGCTTTCACTGTTCGTGTTACCTGTTTCCAGTCATTTAATCAAAAATCTGTTCTATTAAGCACTCAAATGGCCCTGTAAGTTCCATCTTTTATCTCAAAGTTTCAAACACATATAGCCACAGACTCCATTGCCCAATGGTACTCAACCTCTCTGAAAACTACATCAATAGAATCTAAAAGGAGTTTCATCAACCAAAAGATAAACAAAAACTAGTGCATAATAGCTAGCCTAAAACCCTATCACAAACAGTTACAAATCATAAAGAGAGAGCCCTCTCTGATCATAGTTTGGCTAGAAACAGTGATCAAAAGATTGGTTAGTGGTTACCCCGGCCGTATTCCCTTGGGAGTCATAGGGAACAACCTGGGTGTTAACATAAGTGGCGACTCCACTGGGGACTTAAGATTTTTTCAATTACTATCTATTTTCAAAAGCTACCATCAAGCCTGAAACTAGCCAAGAGGCCTTAGGACTGTTTCTGTAAACACAGGGACAGCTTTAGGGAAGAGCTAACTAGGGAATCTTCATCTTAGCTTTGAGAAATATATAGTCATTCCAGAATTCTTACCTAGTCCTTGTACATACAAAACTTTCTGTATAAAGTTCTAAAGAATACTTAGAAGCTGGCTCCCAAAAGAAACCCAAGGCACACTAGGGCAAACCCTGACCCTAATCAACCCATCATCGTCGATAACCCAAATATCATACCAAAGAACATAAGGAGACAGCAAAAGCAGGAGAAGCTTGCTGATTCAGATATAAGTTTAGACCAACCTATCCTCATTCCAACTCCTTGTAAAGTCCTTTTCCGTTCCACACCTAATTCCCCTAGCTCATCATCAACACCTCACAGCCCTTCTCTCCCATCTTCACCATCTGCACACACTCCCTCAACCAGTTCCCCACTTATTACCCATCCTCTTAACCCGGTTACACCTGTAATCCCTGTTGTCCCATTTGTTCCTATTAACCCTATAAATCCCATAAACATGGCTAACAGATATGCACCTCTGCAGATACCAGCCAATGCTCCAGCTCTACCCCAAGACTACCAAACTAGACTCTCATTTTTTGACTCCCATGGCCCTTTGACAGCCATCCAGCATGCTAAAAAGATGCAAGACCACTTTGAGACCTATGAAATAGATGATGACAGTGTTAGGATGAGAATTTTTGTTCAAAGCTTAACTGGGGATGTCAGAACTTGGTTTAGATCCTTAAATGCAAATTCCATTGCAACCCCTGAAGTTCTATACCAGGAATTTACCAACAGATGGGAGAAAAAGAGAGATCCGCACCATATACTTGGTGAATATAACACTATTAAAAGAGGTCCCCAAGAAACGGTGTTGGAGTATTGTGCTAGGTTTAACAACATATACAATGCTATCCCCCAGAACTTAAGGCCCCCTCCTGATTTGGCCCTTTATAACTTCCCTGATGGTTTTGATTCTGATATGGCCTATCAGTTGAGAGAAAGAGACCCTCCAACCCTTGCAGAAGCCCAAAGAGTTGCAGTCACTGTAGAGGCCAACCTAATTGCCAAAAGAAACAGGGCAAAGCTGGAAAAGAAGGTTGGTTCCAAAGAAGAGCCCTCAGGTTTTGATCAAAAGTTGGATGCAATACTAAACAGCATGAAAAGACTAGGTGAAAGAGTGGAATCAGTTGAAAGAAAGTCATCATGGGAGGCACCACAAAACAATCCTCCTAGAAACCCAAATTTTAGGAGAACACAGAACCCCAATATAGGGAAGACAGGTGCTGACCAAGATATCAGACCCCCTTTTCAAGAAAATTATGCAGAAACTTCCTCAGCTAATCAGCTCAATGAAGATCCTGACATCAACTTAATAGGTCTGGATGGTAAAAGCCATGTTTTCTTAACACAAGAAGACCATGAGGAGGATGAAAGCAAAACATTCCAAACACAATCAGGAGAATCTTTTGACTTTAAACAAGGGTATGATACTGCTGTCTATGAAGTCCATAAACAATACAAACTAAGAAGTCGGACTGTAAATGCAAATCAGCCTGAGAAGGTAAAGGAGAAACAACAATCTAAAGAAACCTTAGTCACTGAACCTAATGAAAAAACAAACTTACCTACAAAAGAAGTAGTGGTTGAGGAGGTCACTGAATTACTGTCCACACCACAACAACCCTTGGCAACCTCATCCTCCCACCCAAATCCGAACATTACCCCTCAAGACATCAACATGAGGGGCAGGTTCCAAAATCAAGATGAAATCCAACAAGAAGATTCAATGAACAGAGAAAGGACTGCTATCCGTGACTCTAAAATTCAGGTGGATAAACCCTTTGACCTAGGAACAGAAATTGGCAAGTTAAAGATAGCAATTCCCCTTTCAGAGCTAGCCAAGCATGACATATATAAGCAACAGATCAAAAAATCCCTTCAGCTCACCAACAACAAAGATGATGTAAATGTGCTAGATGACACTCCAGAATTACTGTTTGGCCCAGAGGTAGATGGAAAAACAGTAGTCACAGGGGTTTTACCTTTTTATGTCAGCTTGCATGTTCATGATAAAATACTGCATAATGCAATGTTTGACTCAGGTGCCTCTCACAACCTTATGCCAAAAGCTGTCATGGAAAGATTAAACTTGGATATAACAAGACCATACAAAGACCTGTTTTCTTTTGATTCTAGTCAAGTCAAATGCTTGGGCCTAATAAAGGATTTATGTGTGTCCTTGGTTCAATTTCCCAACAAAACCATTTTAATGGATGTTGTTGTTGCTGATATCCCACCCAAATATGGGATGCTCTTATCAAGATCATGGGGAGCCAAGCTCCAAGGCTCCCTGCAATTAGACATGTCATATGCAACCATCTCTGTCTTTGGACAACCAAAGAGACTTTATAGGGAAACACTCATGAAATATATGGTCAGCAGTGAAGAAAAGCCTCAAAATTTTCCAATATATGCTGTCCATTCGGACATAGACTCCTTCATCCTCTTCAATGACAGCGCAAGCTTCTCAAACAATGACATTAAAACCGAAACACCCATACAAGAACAAAACATTGATCAAACAAGTGGCACCTGCCAAATTTCAATCAGCCCAACAATACCCATTAACCCTCCTCTAGTTGTCAAAGATTGTCAAACAAATGATGAAATTATCCTAGGAGACAAATGGGAAAAGAAACCTCAACTCATGCTCACATTGCCATCCCATGAAAGGAATTTAAAATCTCCTGACCAGCAAGATAGTCTGTGGGTCCTAGAGTTTGATGGCTCAGTTAACAAGTTAGGGGCAGGAGCTGGAGTATGGATACATAACAAAGAGAAAGGCTGTGCAGAAGGCCGGGCTTATAGATTGAACTTTAAATGCACTAACAACATGGCAGAATATGAGGCTCTGCTACTAGGCCTCAAGATTGCAAAATCATTACAAGCACATAGCCTCTCAATCATGGGGGACTCTGATCTAGTAATTCAACAAGTAAAAGGGGATTTTGTCACCAATGACAAAAGATTAAGGTCCTATAGGTCTGCTGTAATTGAAATACTAGAAACTTTCTCCGAGTTTGTTCTCACAAAGATTCCAAGGGGCCACAATCTCCATGCTCACAGCTTGGCAACATTTGCCAGCACCTTCAAATTCCCACTACAACCCAACAATTGTTTCACAGCAGAGGTCAAATATAGGCCTTCTATTCCAAACAATGTCAAAGAGTGGCAAGTATTTGAGAATGACAGGCAAATAAACAACTTTTTAACCTTGCAACAAGAGTTTACAGGATTAAATATTGACCTTGAGACAGCAAGTCAATCTCAAATAGTTGATGGAGCAAGTCAATCACAATTACAGTTTCAACAGTCTGCCCACCCAATGTCACCTAGAACAGCCAAACAACTACTCAGTCCAACCATTTTCAACAAAGAAAACATTCAGCAAATTCACCAAATTGACTGTGAAGAGCTGAGCAACGCTGAAGATGAAATCATACAACTCAAAGACAATCTTCTTCCAGCAGGTCTTACCCCACTAGAGGATATTTTTGACTCAAATGATGTCCCCAGGAAACCAAAGATGCAGCCATTAGATGCAACAATTGAAGAATGTAACATTGGTACCACTGACAAGCCTAAAATAATAAAGCTATCTGCTGCTTTGCCCCCTGACCAAAAACCCAAATATATTGATCTCTTTAAAGAGTTCCAAGATGTCTTTGCCTGGGGTTATGAAGACTTGAAGTCTTATGATACCTCTGTTATCCAGCACACCATTCCCCTCAAGCCTAATCAAAAACCATTCAAACAGAAATTGAGAAGAATCAATCCTGTGCTTCTTCCTTCCATTGAAAAGGAATTACAAAAAATGTTCAAAGCTGGTATCATAGCACCAATCAGGTTTTCTGAGTGGATTTCAAATTTGGTCCCTACAAGAAAGAAAACTGGTGAGATTAGACTTTGTGTAGACTTAAGGAATTTGAACCTAGTGTCACTCAAAGACAACTACCCCTTACCCAAAATGGACCACATCCTTCAAAGAGTAGTAGGAGCCTCAAGAATATCATTGTTGGATGGCTTCTCAGGTTTCAATCAAATCCTGGTACACCCTGATGATCAAGACAAGACTGCATTTACTACCCCATGGGGTACTTTCAAGTATGTGAAGATGCCCTTTGGATTGAAAAATGCAGGGGCAACATTTCAAAGAGCAATGGACATTGCTTTTGCAAAGGAAATTCATGATTTCTTGGTCATTTACTTAGATGATCTTACACCCTTTTCAAAATCTGACCAAGAACACTTGAAACATTTGAGACAAATTTTCATAACATGCAGGAAATATGGTATTTCCTTAAACCCCAAGAAGTCATTATTTGGCTTGGAAGAAGGGAAACTTTTAGGACACATCATTTCGAAAGATGGCATAAGAATTGATCCAGATAGGATACAAGCTATCCTACAAATGCCTCACCCAAGGAATGTCAAGGAGCTGCAAGGATTCTTAGGAAAAATCAACTTTTTGAGAAGGTTTATCCCAAATTTAGCAGAGTTAATCAGATTACTAAACAATATGCTAAAGAAAGATTCAAAGGTCAAGTGGACTGTTGAAGCAAAACAAGCTTTTGAAAGTATAAAATTGGCCTTGACTCAAACCCCAGTGTTAACTAACCCTCAGTTTGACAGAGACTTCATCATTTTCTCCTTTGCCTCCCAACATACTATTGCTGCTGTTTTATTACAGAAAGATGACCAAGGGAATGAAAAGCCCATTGCTTTTTTCAGCAGAGCTCTTAGAGATGCCCCCCTAAAGTACCAAATAATGGAGAAACAAGCCTATGCCTTAATCAAAGCTATCAAAGACTTTAGGATTTACATCCTTTACTCCCATGTTGTGGCTTATGTACCAAGTCCTATTGTCAAAGACATCCTCACACAAGAAAACTTAGAGGGAAGAAGAGGAAAATGGATTGCAATATACTTGAATTTGACATTGAAATAAAGCCTACAAAGCTGATAAAAGGGCAAGGTTTGGCCAAGTTAATGACAGAAGCAAATTTCCAAGCCTTAGATATCAACCAACTGGACAGTGAAACAGAGCTGGCGACTCCAAAGATCAATGTAGCCTTTGAACAATCTCCATGGTACTCTGATATCTGTTATGTGTTACAAAACCTGTGTGCTCCCCCAGGACTGTCCAGAACTAAGTCTAGGTTCCTAAAAATGAAAACATCTAAATTTTGTGTGATAGATGAGAATCTACTCTGGAAAAAACCATGAAGGTATTTTGCTGCACTGTCTTCTTGAGAGTGAAACTGACAATATCATGCAAGAATTCCATGCTGGAGACTGTGGTGGACATTTGTACTGGAAGTCCACTGTGGACAAAATATTAAGGGCTGGTTATTACTGGCCCACTATGTTCTCTGATATGAAGAAATTCACAACATCATGCCACAAGTGCCAACTGTTTGAAGGCAAAAGACAGTTGCTGCCACTTCCTTTGAGGCCCATTGCAACAGAGAGACCTTTTCAACAATGGGGCTTGGATTTCATTGGAGAAATTCACCCCTCATCTTCAGGACAACACAGATGGATCTTGACAGCAACAGACTACTTCACCAAGTGGATTGAAGCTGCCCCATGCAGACAAGCAAATGATTCAGTAATCATTCAATTTTTGGAGAACAATATACTGGCTAGATTTGGCTGCCCAGACAAGATAATAACAGACAATGCTGCTGCCTTCAGATCCAAGAAGATGGTGAACTTCTGCCATAAATTTCACATTACTTTGGGCCATTCTACAGCTTACTATCCTCAAGGAAATGGCCTTGCTGAATCATCAAACAAAAGCCTGATAAACATCATAAAGAAAGTGCTGGAAGAGAACAAAAAGAACTGGCATAAGAAACTAGTAAATGCTTTATGGGCAGACAGATTAACCACCAAAAGATCAATTGGGACCAGCCCATATGAGTTAGTCTATGGATTAGAGGCCAGATTTCCTTCATCACTAGGAGTGCCGGTTATGAAACTCCTACAAGAAAGCCAAGCAGAGCCAAATGACATGCAAAGAAGGATTAACCAGATAATTTGTCTACAGCAGACCAGAGAACAAGTTTTCAGCAGAGTGCAGATACTACAAGAGAAACTGAAAAGGGCTTTGATAGAAGAACTAAAGCTGAAGATTTCAATGTAGGGGACAAAGTTTTAAAGTGGGATGCAAGAAGAGAAGAGAAAGGAAAACATGGAAAGTTTGATTCTTTATGGAAAGGACCATTTGCTGTCCAAGCAGTACAAGGTAATAACACCTACTTCCTAAAAAGTTTGACTGTGACTGAAATGGATGAAGGTCCTGTCAATGGCAGGATGCTGAAGCACTATTTTGACTGTTCACTATGATAGAAATTCAGAGGTTCATTGTATATATGCAGTTGTACATATTCTTTTCTGATTTAAATTGTATAAAGAGGTTTTCCCAAATGCTGCACCTAGCAGCAACAGGCAGATAGAATCAGAGGTTCTCCAAGAAAGAAGCACACTATTTTGACAGATTATATGCAGCAGATTTCAAAGACAAAGATGGGCAGTCAAGGAACAAGGCAATCTGACCTGCTGTTCTTGGTCTTTCAAAAGAAAAACCATCCCCATGTGGAGCCACTGTTGGATACCTATAGTAATAGGTTTCATATTTCATGATTGGCAAGAGAAAAGCCAAATATGCTCTGCTTTGGTATCCCAAAGATCCCATATTTCCTAGAAAGCAAGAGCTGGGTAAAGTGTTTCAAGTATTGAGGACCTTATTTCAAATTTTGTGGATGATTCAACAGTTTAATCTGGATCATGCCATGTTTCAATTTTGAGTTGTAGAATAGAGAAAGAGGTCTGTCCAAACAGCTTAATCTTGGCAGACAAGTAGTTCAGGTAGAGAAGCAAAGGTTCCCAAAAGTTTAATCTGGGACCTTGGAAGACATAAGGGTAGAAGTAGATAGAGAGAAAAGGAAAAAGCCAAAGAAAAGAAAAGGCAATTGAGGGTTGCAAGTCCAAGTGCCCCTCCAAGAAGAAACAAAAAATGCTAGGAAAATAGTTGGGTAGGCAGTTGTGGTTGCAGAAAGAATATGATCACCATTACACAGGCATCAATAGGTCTCTTGCCAAGGCAATAAATCTATCAGCAAACAAAGTGGTGAATTCCATGAAATTACAGCAAAGAGCATCACTAACTTCTTTTCTTTCCCTCTCTAGTCTATCACTAACACCCCCTTTCTAATTCCCCTCCTTCATTCATATTAACTCCTAATTCTACTATATAACCTCCCTTATCTTACCCCACCCCTAATAGTATTAACACTAAGGTGTATAAAACCCCAAATCTTATGTATATTCCCTCCCCTAGGCATAATAGCCGTGTATTTTCAAAAGGGACCAAATGGCATCTGGCCACTTTGGTGAACCTATTCCACCCTATTTCCCCTTTGCTGCAAGTCAATTTGCCCTCAAATCACCTCTGCATTGCTAAAACCCCCTTTCCAAACCCATTTTGCCTATAAAACCTTTGCAAAGGTTAATACCCGCCTCTGGCATGTTTCCCAATCCTACCGCATGGTTGGTTAATCAAAACATTTGCAAAAACCCACATAAAACCCATAAAGTTTGATTTTTCCGCCCGCAGTATTAAAGGCGCATGTTTCCCCTCCGCCAGCCGTCGGATCAAGCCCATCAGATCCGACGGCCCACAGCAATATCGGAGCGCTTCCTGTGGCTGCACGTTAACTTCCGGGAAAGTGACGTTGCGCCTTGTCACGCCTCCTCCACGCGTCAGACGTTGAACCATCTCGGAGCCCGCTCTGACATCCTCAGCGCCGTACCTAAACCGCCCCGAGAAACCGCGGCGGTTAAGGCCTTAACCGTGACCGCTGCCGTTTGACCGCCACCTACCCGCCGCTGACTCGCCGCCACGTCATTGCCTGCTCGTACCTGCCTTCTTATTGGTCCACCTCACTGCTGACTGGGCTGCCACCTCGCCGCCCCTTTGACCAATCACCCACTGCCACGTCGCCCGATGACGTCACTGACGTCACCTCACCATGACCCACCAATGACGTCATGCTGACGTCAGCAGGAAAAAAGCGCCAAATGGTAAAATAACCCATATTTACCAATTTTACCCGTGTTTTTTACCATTTTTACTGTGATTTCTGCTGAACGCTCTGCATGACCGTTTGAACTCAAATTTTCGCCAACCAGTCGATTAGCCCGGGCGACCTCCTCAAAAAGCAACTGTGCACCTTTGTTTCAACCTCTGCTCGTCGAATTACAGGTATTTAGACCATTTCGCCCTCCATACGACCTTCATTAAGCTTAAATTTGCTCAGAGGGATATAGAACCATAAAAACGATATTTACACCGTTCATTCCCATTCATTCATCCACCATTGTCATTGTGAGGGCCAAGAAGTACCTGCAGAGCTTTAGAAACCTGCAATTCCCCATTAAACCTCTGTAATTCTGCGTTTTTCCGGCAGAATTCCTAATAGACATAATTCACCCGTTGGAGAGTTCAGTTACACCACAGAGAGGTTCTGTCACTAGACTCCAGTAGTATTTCAATTGCTACTGAGAGAATTCCCCTTGAATACTCAAAACCTCAACTGTTTCCACAGAAACTGCCTCCAGACTGTGTTTTCACCATTCCACCTGTCTACCTACAATTCTTGCAACTTGAAGAGCTATGGAGACCCCTATTGCACTAAATATTAAGCCCATCAATGCCCCTCACCAAGAACTAGCATGGAAAGCCCTGGGGGACATGGACTACCAAATGCTGGATTGGTTCCCCATGGGAACCAAGTACAATGTGCTAATGTTGAATGAATTAAGAGCCCAGCACCTCAGTGGGCAGATATCTTGGGGATTTGGGAGTCAAATTTGCCCATATACAACCTTCCCAAGTCAATCCAATGCCAGAGCTTATTTATAGCTGCCAGGAATGCTATGACCCCAGCCAAAGAGCAGTCATGAGCCCCACAGGCCTAGTCCTGTTCCAGATCACCCCAGAGAGCATAAACCAGATGCTGTGCTTCAATACAGCCAAGAAATTGACCCCTCTGTCCATGCAGAATCTGATTAACACAGGGATCAAGCTGTCCAGTGACCAGATTGTCAAAATCAACCAACTGTTTGTCACACCAGGCTCTGAAACAGTCAGAACCCCTCCTATTGGGTACCATTGTCTGAATGAGTTGGGCAGAATGTTGGTGGATCTAATTGGCTATGTCCTAGGATTCAGGGGGCTGGAAGATGTAGATGAAAGCATAATGGCAATGCTGTCCATATTTGCCCCTGGTAAGCCTCCAGCTGTGCAGTATGATTATGCAACTTACATAGCAGAGAAAATCCATGATCAGTTCATGAATTTGAAAAGGGAGAGACTGTTCAGGTACTCCTCCTATATATATCATTTATTCCTTTTCTATCAGCCAGCTACCTTCTCTGTTCCTTTGAGGCCACTCAATGCCCAAGGAAGCCCAAGATCAGTTGTTTTCTGGACCTCTGTTTTTCATTTTACCTCAGTATCACCCTATACATACTGTGAGTTTATTGATTTATTTGTTCATCGGCCCTAACAGCTCTGCAAGGTACTCCTCCTCCTAGATTAACCGATGAAATGAAGAGGATTCTACATTTGAACAAATCTTACAATATTGGCAACTGGTACTTCTACCAGAACCACACAGTCATTAGGATATATGGCTGTGAATTGAACCCATTTAGATTGCCAAGGTATGTCCCCATGAGGCTTTTTGCCTTAGAGTATTTCAGGCAGTTTGGGAACTCAGATTACCTTCACTTTCAGAGTAGAAACAAGAAGTCACAATTGAAGGTAAGAAGCCAGCTAGGTTCCTTCCTGTATAACAAGAAAGAGGAAGGGTGGAAAGAGGCACACAGCATCCTGGAAGGCCTCAGATTGCAGACCAGTTTTGAATGGATTCCTTATGACCCCAATCATTCTATCTCCTCAGGAGAATTAGATACAAATTGGGCAACTATGCACATAAAAGACAACCTGAAATTGAACAGTATGCCAATGCACTAGATTGGGAAGAGGGTACACTAGTAGAACAAGTCACTGAGGTAGAATTACTTGAGAAAGAAGCTAGGAATGTGCAAAAAGAAACTGACTTGGAAACTTGTGGACAGGTGCCCCTCTCCTACAGAAAGCAAATTGGAACAGCTGCTAGATCTTCAGCAGCACAGCAGCAAACCACTGAGAAGACATCCCAGGCAGCAGGCAAAGACAAAGGTAAACAGGTGGAACAGCCACCTGTATTGACAGAGGAACAAGTTGACACCTTGCTACAGCAGCAAGAAGAAATGGAACAGCAAGAACTGGGGCAGCAACAAGAAAAAGCACAGTCCAGTGAACAGCAGCCCTTGCAGCAGGAAAAGGGGACAGATCAACCTAGTAACACTGAGCAGCAGCCCAAACAGAGGTGCCTCCCAGGACAGACACCAATGTAGACACCTCAGTCCTCCAAACACCACAGAAGGAGGATGTGACAAGGAAAAGGGAGAGAGAGACCCCCCACACCTCATCCTTCATCAGAGGAGAGAAGAGACAAAGACTGAATGACTCCCAAGAGGAGGACATAGCAGTAAGGCAAGCCATGGGCATGGGCCCACCCAGTGGAGAACTTTCGGCCAGCTCATCTCAGCGTGGACATGACATGACTATGGGAGGAGAGGTCAGCTCCTCCGGTCAAACTAGAAAAGGGGCAGTCAAGTATAAAGCAGCAATTCATTGACATCAAAAGGAGGAGTGATCCATAAAAGTGCAGCTGTATGATCACTTGTTAAACCTAGCTCCTAGCAACCAGCAGAGACTCATGTCTGCTTTCGATGTGAGCGAAGGCAAAATGATAATGAGCCACTTCATGCCCACAACTTTGCAGCCTCAGTCCACCTCAGACTATCTAAGAACCAACATGGAGGTTCTTGCCAAAGACATACACCCCATGGACAAGATTGAATTACATAAGCAGACTGGTGAAATGGTGTATGCCTCCCTGGCAGATGAGACATTGGAGAATTATAAACTAAAGAGCAGCCTGGACAACACAGCTTCTCAGCTGGAGTTAGAAAGAGCTTCATCACAAGCCAAGGACAATAGGATCAAGTCCTTGGAAGAGGTAATTATAGAGATAGGGCATGATCCTAAAGATGTCAAAGGCATCCAAGAGCTCCTGAAGATAAGGGATGCAGACATGGCAGCCCTAAGAAAGAAAATCAAACTACTCCGGCCACCATCCATCCACAAACAGATGAAGTTGCCCAGCAAAGGCAAGAGAAGGATGCTACAGATCTGCTGGTATCCCTATACAAAGAGCTGGTTAGGACTCAAGACCAGCTAGGACAAACTGAAGCTGCAAAGGCAGCACTACAAGAAACACTGAAGCAAAGAGAAGAGGGCCAACCCTCCCAGCCTCCTCCTGTGATAATAAATCTTGAGGAAATCCCTCCAAAGACTACTCCTCCTCTCAGCAAACAGAAGCTACAGCACCAACTACAGCACCATCCACAGCAGCAACAACTACAAACATCAGAACAGGCTGCTAGTTTAGACATGCAAAAGCTGCAAGCTGAGATCCAAGCCATGGAATCTCAAATGAAAGAGCTGGATGAGCTTAAGAAAACCTTGACTAAGGTAAATGAAAGGTTTGACAAGAGCAAACAGAATGAGGCAGCCAAGGACAGAGAGGTAAAAGCTCTTAAGAGAGAATTGCTGAACTAGAGAAAGAGCTTGCACTAGAAAAGGTGACAGCTGAAATGAAAGCAGTGCTATGGAGCAACATTGGGGTCCATTGCCAACCAGTGGCAATATATTGAGACCATGGATGAGCAAATGGTGCTCATCACTAAAGCAAACAAAGAAATACAGAGAGCCAGGGCAAGCCTTGGACACATGCCAGAAGCTGCTACTAGGATAATCAATACTCTGAACTATAAGACTAGCTCTCAATTAGCTGTCATGGGAATCACCAACAGGACAGAAACAATTGCTGTAGCCAAAGAGTCATTACATTGAGGAACTTGGTTGGAACACTGGAGAGGAGACACAGGATATGCAAACTGAAATCAACAGATTCCTGGAAAATTCGTGGCACTACAGAACAGAGGCCTCCCCAGCATTTTAAGCAGTGTAGGAAGACTGCTCACCCTAGACAATTACAATAAGAGAATTGATGCCCAGGCAGTAGCAGAGATTGCACAACCGCCCAGCACTTCAGCAGAACCAGGGCCAGCCACCGGGCAGAGTATGTATGACAGAGTGAGAGAACCTGTTTTTCCTCATGAATGAAGTTGACCATCTGTTTGATACACCACCTAACTTCTTCAAATTCACAGAAGCAGATGAAACTCTAGGGGCAATCTTAGCACACCAACTGCCCACACAGGATGCCTGGAGAAATTTGACACAGACAGTTTTGTCAGGCCAGAATCAGTAACGCCATTTCTACAGGCAAATAAGCATACATGCGCAGGCACAATTTTGAAGAAAGATCTACAGGGAAGAGGCAGAAGCTGAGCCAACTCAGCAGGACCATTAACTCGCCACAAGCAGCAGTCACAATCACAGGTGACAAGTCCAGGATACAGCGTACAAAGCCTTAAAGACAGATCTTCCAGCATTTATTCAGAATATCTCGACCGACTTAGCTGTTCCAAAGGCTAAAATATCTTCTGACAGAGCATTAAAATGCCTGTACTCTGTAATCAATGCTGCATTAAATTTTGATCTTAATATCTTAAGTAGTTGGTAAGAATGTAAAATCTGAGATAACTCAGAACTCAGATATTTTGTAAATCACCGCAAGTATTATTTGACCCTTCACAGCAGTTTGAAGGGGTTGTTGCAATTTTCTTTTGAAGAGCTCTTGCTCGTTGTAATTTATATTTTCAGAGAAGTAATACAAAGGAAGAATGGAATTTCAAAGGCTTGGTGTTCTTTGATGTATTGTGGTGAAAGGATGAATGTTCAGGATTCCAGGGTGTTGATTAAAACAGAAGTATTCTCAAATCTCTTTTGTTATATGTTTTCGAGTCTTTTGTTCTCTTTGTT